>VZZY01013032.1:3757-29233 GCA_013400335.1 Eurystomus gularis | reverse complement strand
TTTTCTTTTCTTTTCTTTTCTTTTCTTTTCTTTTCTTTTCTTTTCTTTTCTTTTCTTTTCTTTTCTTTTCTTTTCTTTTCTTTTCTTTTCTTCTCTTTTCTTCTCTTTTCTTCTCTTTTCTTCTCTTTTCTTTTCTTTTCTTTTCTTCTCTTTTCTTTTCTTCTCTTTTCTTCTCTTTTCTTCTCTTTTCTTCTCTTTTCTTTTCTTCTCTTTTCTTTTCTTCTCTTTTCTTTTCTTTTATTTTTCCTGGGCCCTAAGCCTCGATTCAGTTTAAAAATAACTCTTTGACGGGTTTCGGCGCTACTGCCGGATCGTACGGACTTTCTGCGTGGACAGTCGCACAGCAGCAGCAGTGGCAGGAACAGGTACCTCCGGTGAGATCAGGCTTTTGTGAGGAAGTGCTACAAGACCAAAAAGCAAAGCAAACCTTGACCCGTATATTCCTGTACTTCCCTCACAGGTATGGCAGCACTGATGTTAAAAAGCAGACTTGAGATTTAGATTCTGAGAAAAAAAATCACACCCTGCAGCTGCATTTGGCCGGTAGCACATGGGGTTTTGAAATTGCTCCTCGGTCTTGGAGCAGCTCCGTGTGGAATTTTTACTGCAATGAAGAGATAGTTCTCAGTCTCATATCAAGAGGCATGTCTCTACCGATTTTATAGTTAACCAGCTTATGGTAAAAATCTTATAAATGGAGTCATATTAGGAAAAAGCCCAATAACCCATTCAGTGTTACACAGCTGAATACTCAGAACGTTCTGTTGCTGCGGCTAGAATTCAAGATGCAGTTAACTAGTTAACTATAAGAAAGCATCATTCTGGAGGTCTGCAGGAGCATTGCAGGCAATGTGGGAGAAGGTAATTTCTGTTTAAAGAGTGCTCGTTTAAATGAAATGTGGATTGAACAAATCCTCAAATACAACCTTCTGGGTGCTCTGAGGAATTAAATCAGTATAATAATCTAGCAGAACTGTGTCGGTTCACCTTGGTTGAAGGTCTGGCCAAATAAGTTTGTTCTTTCACTCATCACAGGGCAGAAAGTGATCATAATGCAAGTGAGAAGGGAATTCACATGATGGTTATATCACTGAGGATACAGTAACAAAAGCAAAAACCCCCTAAAGATAAAAAAAATGTTAGAAAAAAGGATGACAGTAGAAGGTGGAAGGAAGAAGAGGAAGAAAAGCCTTCAAAGAATATTGCTCTGTTCCTAAGAACAATAAACAGCAATCAGTACAGCAAGGAAATGTCAGACTGGAGCTACTCAAATATCTGCACAGCATGAAAAAAGTCCTACAGAATTCAGGCAGACTCCATCTGATGAGTCAAACCATTTTAATATGTAGTTCATTTTAATATGTAGTTTTTTGAATTTATTTATTCAGCCTTCTCTCTAAAAAGAAACCTAGGGCTCTTTCAATGAACTTATTGTCTACAGAATTAAACTTTGAAACCAATATGGAGTTCATAATGCAAACTTCTGAATTGTTCACATTTGTTCTGACAGTATGGTTTGCTGTCATAAAAATAAAGCTATGATTATGCCATGAAACTTGCTTATGTTGCATATCTGGGTGGAAATAAAAAAGAGCAGCAGCCAAAGTCTCTGGTTTCTGACTGAAGGAATTTTCTCATTGTGGAGGAGGGTGATCAGGTAGAAATGTTGACCCTGGTCCTGCAATTGGATCCATCAAGCCTGACCTCTGTGCTCCTGCAGTGCTTGCTGGAGTCAGCAGAACTATGTGCTAAGTGCAGGGATCTGTCCATGTGGAACTAACTGGGGATTTGGGACCTTCCATTTTCCTGCTGTGGAGGGAGGATGAGTTCACCTCCATGTAAATTCTGGAAGAGGAGCAGGAGATTTCCGTAAAAGAAACCTGCATTTATTTTTAGACCTTCTGTTCTCTCCCTCAATCCCACAGAGATCATGCTGAACAGAGTGCCTGCCTTTCTCCAGCTACACATGCCTACCTGCTGACATCAGGCCATCACTGTTGAAAATCAGCATGCTCTATATTTCTCTAGTGAGAAAAACCTTGCATGTAGCTTGTAGTCACTGTCCAGTAGCTGCTGCTGCAGTTGCTGATCCAGCTTTGAGTCGGTTTAAATGTTGTGTCCAAAATACAGCCTCTGTCAGTGCCGAGTCCATCGCTGTAGAGCACAACGGTTGTCTTGTGCCCCTCCAAAAATGCTTTCTTTCTTGGGATCCTCTTAAGTATACAGGACAAGGGAGGTTGGTGTGCACCTGCAAATCCATGCAGGTGGACAATGTTCTGAATGCACGTCTCTATTGAGACCTACATCTCCTGATTGCTAGCGAGGCTGCATGGATATTCGGTAACTTTCAGCTGCTAGGTACATCCAATACTGCCTGCCCGTGCTCAACAGCAGGCTTCTCTAGCCCTCAGAAATGAGATCAATGAGATCAGTCACAGATGGAGGACAACTGGCAGGAGCTGAGCCAGTTGTGTTGGCAAGTAAGAGAAAATTCTGCCTTCCATAATGGACACCTGCTTTTAGCCATGCTATTCCAGGCTAGGAGACTGACCCACAGGAGCATCAGCAGCACACCACTCAGTTACTCTGAATGGTGGCCATGGTTAGGGTCATTTTATGTGGTGTTTGCTCCAGCAGAGGTGTGCTGAGAACAGCTTTTTGTTTGAGCCCTTTAACGGAGATAGGCAAGACTGATGGGATCCTGCATAGGGAGATACTGACTTGTTCAGCTGTGTCATGGCACTTCTAGGCACACTCAAAAGCAGAACTTGAAGCATATGTGGAAATACACAATAGAAAGCCTCATGCTCTCATTGCTCTGGGGTTTAGACAGCTCCTGAGCAAAGCTTTTTTTGGATGTCCACTCTGGATTGCAAGATTTTGTAGCTTATAAACCTCATCCTTTTTTTAGATACAGCTTTAAATCTGTTTGTGGATACAGTATCTGGAATTATGTTATCTTGAAGGTTGTACTTGAACAAGAAAGTTAACAGCAGCCCATAGTTTCTGGGAGAACCTACAGTTCGAGTTGTGTGCCTAGGACCCACATTCAGACAACAAAGGACCTCAAGAAGGGTTCCACCACAGCACTCCCACAGACTGAGGGTGCAGCAGGGAGTCGCTGTGATTGTTGAAGCATCTTTAAAACTGGTAGGACCACACACCTATGTCAAGGCTTCAGAAAGGTGCCATTTTCTTTAGGGACATTAACTTAATAGTTGTTAGGACTTCTGCTGGGAGACAGTGCTTTGCATCCCATCAGCTGGGGAAGGAAGGGAACTGAATTTGATGCACGCAAGGTCTCTTAGAGACCTGTGCAAAAATGGGAAGAGGCCACTGTTTGTATTTTCTCTGTTCTGGGATGCTCTGTTTCAAGCACAGTGCTCAAAAAAATAGCTACAGCACTGGGTTGCACAGGTGAACCAAGCAGAGGAACTGTAATCTGTGACTGGACTTATTAAGGAGTGAGCTTGTCTAAGGAATCAGACAGAATTAAGATGACATAGGCACTTTTATAGATCAGACACTGGAGTACTTCTGAAGTTTCCCAAGCAACCAAGAGAGAAAATAGATCAAGAATAAATCACGTGTTTTCTAATGATGCTGAATGTCCAGGAGCAATCAGGACCTTCCACAAACATCTTGTGCATTCACAGTTCACACTGGTTTCAGCAAGTCTGAAAATCAGGCTTCTTGTTGGGAAGCCCTAATGTGGATTTAGATCCTTGAGTTTAACAGCTTTGCTAGTAGTAGTTTTGCTACTGAATTATTAACAGCTTTACTATTAAACTGCATAGCAAATGGCTAAGGAATTTTGAAGGAGAAAAAGAAGGGATTGGTTAAATATCTTCAGCGATACCGAACCAAGTACCAAGTATCAGTACCAAGATCTTGTTCATACTTGCTTCTCATGCCCCAGTAAAGATTCTTGGGGATTAAAAAGCTGGTGTCTCTTAGAATTGTCATCTGTTGTCCATGGTTATTTTATGAAGGCAGTGGGTATATTTCCTCATAACGTGGAGGTGACAAGTCATCACAGGCATAGTCTTCCAGCAGTTCCTCTGGCTCATCAGAACTGTCCTCTGACCTGCAAATAGGAAGAGAAGCAGGCGCAAAAAGAATTTAGCAAACACAAATCATGCAAATAACCTCAGTGCTGTCATCTTGTCAGCCTTATCCAGGCAGAGCGCTTCCTGACTTCTTGAGAAAATGCTACAGGATGAAGTTTTACTGAGATTCAACTGTTTGCTGTGCGCTTTTCATGAAGTATAAAAGTGTCAGGAGGTGAGCTTTGTCTTCATGGTGCCTGTGCCTGTTACACATGTTGTTGAGGACAAAGGCTCAGTCGGCAGTTTTTCAAAAAGACTTTGATAAGTGAACTAAAACTGACTTGTGTCCTACAAAGGATATAATTCTGAGTAATTCCCATAATTAGAATATTTTTCCTTAGAGAAAAATGTAAAATTATTTTTTGTCTGATTACACCGGTTTCATACTGCTCTATAATATCATTGATCTTGTTTATGCCCCCAAACTAGGAAAAAGTAAGGGCTGGAAGGTTGCTACAGTGGGAGACAAGCGTGTTGTGACCAGGCACAATCAGGAAGGAAAGGATCTGGTACTAAACTGATTCTTGCATTGTTGTAAAAATGCTGTTTGTGCACTGACTCATATGTGTTGTGATTGTGTTTGTGTAGAAGCCTCTGGCTGTACATATAATAACCTTCTGGTTAACAGTCTAAAGGTAGTAAGATAGGCATAAAACCCCCACTCCAACAAACCATGGGCAGGAGCATATACTAATATATTTAAAAATAACAAGAGATTTAGTAGACTGAAAATTGAAAGGAATTCATAAGTGAACTGAACGTTTTCCAGAAAAGGTATGTCTCTATAGTCTTTACTCACGAAATACTCCTAACAAAGGAAAAAAAAAAAAGTCTGAAGAAGGATAACACCCTGGACTAGCTTTTGTTTGCATTGAAACCGTACCTAAAATTGAAACTACTTAAAACACTCAGAAGCTTGTGTCCAAACACACTAC
Organism: Eurystomus gularis; assembly: GCA_013400335.1. Classification (NCBI taxonomy): domain Eukaryota; kingdom Metazoa; phylum Chordata; class Aves; order Coraciiformes; family Coraciidae; genus Eurystomus; species Eurystomus gularis. The sequence continues at coordinate 24,189 of VZZY01013032.1, read as the reverse complement.
AGCATTTCAGAAGATGTACCTCTGACTCCTGGTATTCTCTGCAGGATAAGTAGCGTAGTTCTCATCTCCAGTAAAAGCTGGGTTATCCAGAGAGTAGGCAGGGCAGAAGTGAGCAGAGGCTGAGGTGGGAATTGGTGAGGCGCTGGAGGAAACAGCACCGCAGCAGCTGAGCACTGGGTGAAGGTAGCCTGGACTCACAGCAACACCTTCCTGGGCTGGGTACGGCGGAGGGATGTACTGTACCACTGTGGCACCGTGGAAAGTTATAGGCTGGTTAATGCCGGTGAAGACAAAGGACTGTCCACTTGCTGCCTGGTCGAGGTCTGCTGTATTTTCCTCTCTTTCTTTACAGGACTTGCATGTAAGCATGTTAAATTTACAAACAGCAATCAGAATAAAAGTCACCCCAACAGAGAGCAGAATAGGCCCTAATAACTGGGTCCACTCCAGGTGAGTAATGCCATCGTATTTTATCCATCCCATCACAGTGAAAGTGATCCCCACCAGTCCCAAAAACACACCTGAAAAGAGCAAAGTGGCGCCGGCTTTATCCCCATCTGACACCAGGACATCTGATCTGTTTGGCTGATATGGAGTGACAGAAAAGACATTCAAGGAAAAATCTTCTACATTGTTGTTGTTCTGCTCCATTACTGAGTATAATGTATCTTAAGCCTCAAGAGAAAGGGGGCTTTTAAGGGACTCGGAAGAGCATTTAAAGTTGAAGGTTCAGATTAGTTATACAAGAACTTTGTGCGTGTATGGTTAACAGAGTCCATCATGTGAAAGAATAAACTTTGCTTAGAAGAATAAAGGTCTGGGAAGTGAAGCCTGAAGTGATCACTAAAGACTTTGAGTTACCACCATCACTTCCGACATGGATTCACCCTTGCATGGCTGCTTCTCTCTTTGTTTATCCCCTTCTTTAATTTGGCACCCACTGACGCTTCCTTACTGTGCCCATGCCAGATGGGAGAGGAAGGAAACTGCCACCACTGCAGCTCTTCCTAGGCCCCCTGCTAGCTGATGCATCTAACATATGGACAGCATACGTTTAGTCAACAGCAGTGAGGTGATTCTTGCTCTCCTCGGGCAAGCAACCCAGATCTACAGGAAAATATGTGGCCATTGCCGGGAGTGCTTTGCAGTGCTCTGAAATATGACATTTATAGCCATGCTTGGACCTCTGTTGCAGCTTTTGCTGCAGTCCAGAGCTTCTGTGGTTTAAAAAATACATAAGTAGGCTTTCTGATATTTCACTAACGGGGAACAGTTGAGTGGGTGGGAGGGAAGCAGCAACAGGGTGGTGAGTGCTGAATAACTTGGGACAGCTGCTGGCTGTGGGAGAAAAGTTATTTCAAGCCAGTCAAAGCTTTCCAGCTGTTTGAAGGTAGTATAATTGCTCTGTAATTTCCCCTTAATTGCAGACATTTTTTGTTGTGGGATCTCCACCCCACCTCAAAGGGGGTGACTGACTAAGGGGGATACTGACTAAAGCCCACCCACCCTAAATAGCGCATCACTGCAGGAATGAGAAAGCATCTCCTGTAGTGTTAAACTTGGAAAAGCAAGGGATCTTACCCTGTACTCAGAAGTACCTAGACTAATTTTTTTACATCACATGGAATTGTTCTGTTGAGCATATGTCCCATGTATTAAACAGATTAATTGAATGTTGAGATATTGTGTTTCCTAACAGTTTCAGACTAAAGTAATTGCTGTTGGAGAGTTCTGGTAGAACATCTTTGTATAACTCCTTGAGGAGGAAATACCTTCAACTACTCGATCTGTTTTGACTAGCATGGCAGGGGAGCACACACAGGACAGAGATTACCCCTCAGGTGGCAGAATATATAATGCTATTTCCTGCTACCCGCAGCTCTGGGGAAGAAAGATTATCCTGAGGTATATAAGATAAAAATAGCTCTAGAACTAGCAAATTCACCTTTCAAACTGCTGCTGCAAAATTAGTGAAGATGCATTTAGTCTACTGTGCATTCATATTACACAGCGTGACAACAGCTCACCTCTGAAAGGGGCTGGCTCACCAAATTTGGCACCTTCAGAACTGATGCTGAATGCAATTGCAGATGTGTCTTTCTCATTTGTTAGTATATAGGCCTTGAGGAATGTTCATGTTGGACTCCTTTAAAAATGTTTGGGAAGTTTCCAAGTCAGTATTTTGTCTCTTCTATTACTGAGGTTGCCAACAATTTTTCTGAAAAATACACTCAAGATCAGCCCTTCCCCTGGCACCAAGCCTAGCCAGGACTCTCTGTAGCACTTGGACAAAGTGTTAGGGCTTGCAATGTAGTGGTTTTGTATAACGACAACTAAATTAGTGCTGAAATACTAGATAAGCTGTCCTTGTATTGGTAATTATAGCCAAAACCTAAGTCACCTTTAACCCTATATTTGGTAAACTTAATGTAATGAACTGTTCTCTGCAAGTCAGGTTTTTCCATACCATGAATCATTCTTGGCATTGGTTTCTGAATCTTCCAGGCTTTCCAAAATCCTTTTAAAAGCAGCATTATATCATTGTGGCTGTCTAACTAATGGTGTACAAAGGTGTAATGTCACCCTCCTCCTCTCATTCACTCAAGAGCTCTGCAACTACTATTTGCAACAGGACTGTGCTGGAGCACTTCCTTGGTCCTATGCAATGGTCCTTAAATGCTGGCTGGAGTCAAGAGTTTTCCAAGCTGGATGTTGCATCATTCCATGGCTGAGGCACTTTGCCTCTGGCCTAGGACATGGTTTCGTGGTTGCTGAGCAAATGCACAGCAGAGCTGAAGGATACAGGTGGTTTCTTCCAAGGTTACTTGTCACTTGAACTTTGAAAAGGGGATGGAAAACACTTTCTGCTTAGTGCAGAAGGACCTAAACTAAAATTACACCTTTCCCTGTAAACTGCTTCTCTTTTAAGATATCATTTCCTCTAACCCTCCCACATTTCTGTCATTATTTCCCCAGATAGTGGCAATGATGCATTCAGGCAGCTATCAAGGTCTTAAGAGATTACTGGATCACCTTAATTTTCTAAGGCCAGTACTTTGCCAAGTAAGTGCATGTTCTGGGAACTCACTTAAAGATGCTGTTTTACTAAATGCATCTCCTTTTACCTGAAATAGCTCCCATACAAATGAAAACAGTTTTGTGAAACCTGAAGAACTGGTCAGAGTGAGGTTTTCAGATTGCGTGCAAGTTTCAGATCTCACTATATTTTTTTTCCCATCTGCTTCAGGGACCTTACCCCTGAATAGAAGCACCGCTTTGCTTTCTGTTCCTCTACATGATTTCCTAGCACCAGTGCAAGCTTCCGTGGCAGCACTTGCTGCCAGAAGCAGGTTTTCTGTAATCCTCTGCACCTCCTCTCTTCTCTAACCTGTTTCAGAGTCATCCTAGTGAACACTGACAGGCCTTCACGTAATCCTTTCTTCCTTTCCTTCCACTATTGATTTTTACATAGTTGTCATGTTATCAGCCAGATGTAGTGAGATCTTATTTCCTTACATGTCTGTAATAGTGAGGGATGTAGTCCTAGAACATGCAAAGGATGTCATATAAAAGAAAATTACACGTGTGCATGGTATTGCACACTGATTGGCCTTAAAAAGAGTAGGTACAAAGTACCACTTCGTAACAAAACATTCAGTTGTAGGGAGCAAAAGGAGCCAAATGAAAGAAACTTTTTCCTAGAGGAAGGCATCTTTAGTGGAAAACACGAATTATGTGTGTAAGAGCAGTACATAAAAAACTACCACGAGTGGGCCGTGCACCCTGGGGCCCTGTACTACTGCACTGCCAGCCCCAAAGTGTAAATAGGCTTTCAGGAGCAGGTTCAGCCAGCTGCCCACAACTGCATCTACCTGCGAGGTAGTTTTATATGCTCCCAGGGAGAGCTGCCTAGTCAGGAGGCACACCAAACCGAAGGTTATTTCCATACCTAATTATCCAGATATCCAGATACAAGCATGTGTGATACAGGCAGGAGCACAGATCTAGGTGAAGGCTGACACGTTTGCTGCAGAAATGTGGAAGTATTGACAAAAATGTCTGCCTGGACACAGAAATGCCCCACAAGCCATGACTCTGAAGAGGTAGGATGGAAAAGGGATAGATGGATATAGCGCTACCAACCACAAAGGGCAAGGATGGGCTGGGTGAAATCCAGAAAGTGCTGCTGTCCTAAAACCACAGTATCATTGCAGAGATCTGTGTAATCTGTTTTTCAGATGAGTTACCTTTCCTTTTTTTTTTTAGGTGATGGTGAGGCAGGAAAAAAGACTTCTCCTAGAGAAGAGGCATCCATTTATTTTTTCATGAATCTATCTCATATCCAAAGGATCACAGTGTTTCAGTTAGAAGCAGAGCAATGTCAGCGCAAGCAGCAAGGAAGAGAGACCTTCGTAAGCAATCCTTACCTCCCACTTTGCCTGTTTAAGTAAGTGTGAATCAGTAACCAACTTGATTTTCTCCCTAGCATTTGTATGTCAAGCACTTAAGCTAACCTTAGGGCTGAAAGGGGGTTATAGCACCATTAGTGTGACAGTAAAGTATCTCACTTCCTCAATAAAAATGCTATTCTGCATTATTTTAAGCTACTTTTATAGTTTTACAAGGTGTTGCTTCCTTTCTAATATAGACATTTCAACTCTACTCACCACATCAAAAATTCCTCCCACTAATGCTGTTCACCCAGGGGTAGCCTTCAGTGGTGGAGGCAGATCTGCTAGCCTCTTGCTCACATTTTCTGACCTTGCTCAAACCAATTTCAACGACCCAGTAAGCAAATGCTGTTGCTCTGGCCATGTTAGCTCTCTCAGTGCTAAGCAGGTTATGGAGATGCCCCCAGCACATCCACTGAGTTTTCAAGGAATGATTCTCCAAGTTAAAAATAGAAGATGCTAATACAGCTGTACACTGAACTATTTCCTAAGTGTCTTCACAAAATCATACACAGAGAAATTCTGGTTTCAATCGTCATTTTCATATGTAACACCTACTCTTCCCAAGAAATTCAGGTGCTGACTCTGAAGAGTCAGCCTTCAAAAGCATGCTTTCCATGAAGATTGTTTTTTAGGAGTAAAGTAATCCAAACTGAAGACTGCAGTAGAAGATCAAAATCAAATAAACTTGAAGAAAAACAAGAAGACCATGTTTCAGTTCCTGAGGACTCAGCTTGGAATCGACACATTCTACTTTATTTGTCTGGTCTCTTGGGTACACCTTCAGAACAACTGACTGAGCAAACTGCAGGCAGCACAAAAAGTTAATAGCTTTACAGTTAGCAATCAGATGTGACTGTATTTTAAAAAAAAAGAAAAGATGGTGACATATTTCAAGGTTTATTTGTCTAGAGTAAACACTTTTTGATGTTTAACGTTTTCAGCAAATGAGTGCTCATTTGTAATTCAAACAATGGAACAAAGCCAACATGGGCCTTTGTTTGCACGAGATCTTTCAGGTAAAATATCCCAACCTCTGTACTTGCTATGTAATAGCATGACAAATCCAGAGAGAGAGAGACAAGCTCCTTCGACATGTACAGGGCTTCGTATGCATGCATCAGGCAGGGCAGTGGAGCACCACTGATAAAAATCACGTTAGAAACTAAATCTTTAAAAAAAAAAATCAAAAAGATAGTAAACCATAGCTTGGATTACAAAATGCATTCAAGGAACAGCCTCCTTCAAAAACTCAAGAGGTAAAAAACACTTGAGAGAAAAGAGGCACGCTGGCTTTTGTGGATCCCCTTTCTTCATACAGACATTTCCCATGGCTGAGTCATGCCAGTTTAATCAGCTCACAAATACTAAATCCCTCTCTGTGCTGTGTTTGCTCATTACTCTGCATGCATAAGCCCCTCAGCTCTATTGCTGGCTAAATATACCTCCCTCACTGGCGGCTTTGTTTTTGTGTGGCTGCACAGAGAGCTGCCCTAGCACAACAGAGGGAACGACACAGAGGTGGAAATAAATGGGTAAATGCAGGAGCTCTTCAACTTCTCTCTAGAGAACGCTGCAGGTGAGAGGTGTGTTCATTGAAAGATGACACGAGGCAATTGCCTTTTGGCACAGAAGAGAACTTGAGTGCTTGATTCAAAGCTTGGCATTCTGTTACAGCCAGGTTCCCTGAAATTTGGCATGGCAGAAGACAAGCTGAGGTGTAGCTGAGGTCCCAGAACATGCAGGTGTTCAGAGAAGACTCAGCTGAACAAGACAGGGATTGCTCTGGCAAGATGTTTTAAGGCTGGTGAGTTCACCATGCTGAACTAAGCCCTGCCACCTTCCATTTTGGGGTACAGAATCAGGTCTGGCTTACTCACAGGGTTCACAGCAAGTTGTAAAGTATTAAAGGTCAGCAGAAACTTAGCTCCTGCTAATTGTCCTTAGCTACTACAATCAAATCCTTCAGTTCAAGAATGGGTACAAACACTTGCGAAATAGAACTAGAACCTGCTGTCAGTTCATTCTGAAGGTAGGCAGCTACTGCTAGCTGAGGGGCTGTGCAGGGACAGAGGAGCTAAAAGAGCTGTATTTCTGAAGGATCTGTCAAGTGCTGTGTTAAAAATATCTGTCATGTTTCCATGAAACTGCTTCTCTTGCATTTGCTGCCAAGTAAAGCCGGCACCTGGCAGATACCACGGCCCTGTGGCGCTCACTCTCACAAAATATGCACTCCTTGTATAAACGATGAACGATGATATACAGCAGTAGTATAATCCCCCTGAAATCAGTCATGACCACTGTTAGCCTATTAACTATCCTCCGTGTTGCCTTAGGGCTCTTAACTGCTGGCTAAAACTGATTTTCATAGGGATTATACTTACATAAGGACCAGAGAGGGTCTAAATTAAGCTATGGAGTGTTTGTTACCAGGCAGACCAAAAAGTAATCATTTAAGTTCTCTGTAACATATTTGATCCCAATCTTGAACAATGCTCTTGGAGTACATGTAGAGTCAGTAACTTTGCAAACAAGTATTTTCCACAAAAGTCATACAAAAATAGAAATAAAACCACTTCCTAATTATTTCTTTTTTGAAGCTCGAAACAGATTTAATTAAGATAAGCAAAAAAGTTGATCTCTACTTAGTGCCTCCATTATATAAAGAAAAACTAAAAGTAGAAACTGAAGCTGTAACAGAACAAGATGAGCATTTAATATCCTTGCAGTGAATGGAATCCCTTCAGACTACTTGCTCAGAAGCTCAGCATTATCTAATATTTACTGAAACGCAAATTCATAATTTATGCTGTTCGATGAAAAATTAGACACGGCCAACATTATTGCTTTTATTACAAAATGTAAATAAATTCAGACATTGTAAATCTCAGTGTACACTTTAATTTAAAAATGAAGTCTAACTGACAGTCCTCTATGAGCTGGTGTCAGATGTGTCTAAGGAAATAGAGGAAGAAGAGGGAGAACATTCATTATTTGTTATTGATGCTTTTTCTTCATATTTTGGAGGTGACTCAGGGGAGAGGTATAGCATCGGTAAAATATCTGAAGGTGAGCTGCTTCCAGAAATTGTATATATGGCTTCACAGTCTCTAACAGCAACTGCTAGTTCATCCTCTGCAAGCTGTGTTCTATAAAACACAAAACTGCATGTTAGCATAATTCATTTCTCCAGAGTGAGTGAAATTCCACTTGACTTACATAAACTTATATGTATGCACATGCTCCCTAAAAATCCCTGAAGCAAAGAACATCATAAGCATTAGGATTTAATTCTGTGGACTACATTATGACTCACATGAAAATTCTATTACTTCAGAGGGGGAGGGCAAACAAGCTCTCTTCTAACCTTTCACATCACCAGTCACAGCCTGGCTTATAGGTATTAGCTGGGTCTGGCAGTGCTATCTCACAATCTTATTAATTCTTCTGATCCTTAGCTCCTAATGTATCTTCCCTTCTGTAGTCTACCATACACACATTGTCTCCCTCTCTTATGAAAGACAGTTACTAGGCTTAGAATTTCATTGCAAAAACCATGATCCTTAGCCAGTCGAGATCTTACGTGAAAGGTGACTTGAAACTTTTATTAAGCTTTCCAGCAACCCATGACAGACATAAGGAGCAGCATTCCTGCTCAGAGCTGGAGAACCAGAAGCAATTGAGCAAGACCAGACTGCTGAGTTCCCAGTGGCAGTCAAGGAGGGCAGCCAAGTATTCACTGCCCTTCTCTGACCGCCACAACTGGATCCCAACTGGTTACACCTGTATGGTTCTGGTACCCTGCTCATCTTGCCCTGAAGCTGGTTCTCAGCATATTGCTTCAGATGCTTCCCAAGGAAAGGGAAGAACCCCTTGTTCCTCATGACTTACTCCCAGAACCGGCTCCTGCCTTTGCACATCTGTACCCCCAACAATACTGTGTAACAAGCAGGAATACTGGGCATAGTCACCTCGTCTTCAGTGCTGTTACTGGTGTGTGACTGTGTGTGTTTAAAGGACAGAGAACAGATGACAAGACAAATGCTGAAGTGCTGTATAACAGATTGCAGGAAAGAAACCAACCACTTCTGGGATGAGACCATGACTCAGCTTCCTACAAGCTGTCTCATCTAGAACAGCCTCCACCATTGCACTTTGCTGACAGAACATGGAGCAATGGACTGAAGAGGCAAATCACATCACATTTTCCAAGTAACCACCCACATATGAAATGGGTATTCCCTTCCAGCTTTGGGATCTTCAACCATGGCACCATGTTAGGAGGAACAAGGCCACTGCTCCTCCTCTGTGAAAGGGCTTGGGAACCAATCTGCACTAGTGAAGATGCTGTGGCTGCTACCAACTGCTGAGCTGTGGGAGAGTGTGACTGAGTGAAATATTCAGTGGTGGTATCAACTCACAGCATGGAAAGGCAACAGCTAGAGCACTCTGAGCCACAGAACACCAAAGCAGGAGATCAGCGTTTCTGCATCCAAGGTTGGATGGTCGGTTCACCACATCGTGTTTTGTTCACTCCACTAGAAACTGCCCCAACAAGCTGGGCTGCAGACTGCCTCTTTGTGTACATATGTACACAAGCCAAAGAAGTCCAGACAGGCAATGAATGATGACTGATCAGTGATACTGTGAATTGATGAGATGATGCACAAAATTTGGAGCATCAGAACAGGACATCTATGGGTTTAGGCAGTTGATCCAGCTGCAGGGGATTTGGTAGAATGGGTGATGGAAAAAGGGGTCTCCCCTCTTGCACCAGCAAGGAGACCCCACAAGAACTCTAAGGAACTAGGTTTTTTGCCATTCCCTCACTGCCCTTTGTTTTTCCTTTTTCAGTGCAGGATGTGCTGCTTGCATTCATTCACACCCTTTGACAACGCACTCATTTTACCAAGCATATGGGCAAGCAGCCCACATCTGCACTCAGGGCATGAAATTACTGGGTAGAGAGGACTTGTAGCCCTCAGTTTTGTGTGTTGTACTTTTACAAACAGGTGGCACAAGAGTCACTCTGTCACTCAGCTGCTTGTAAGACATGTATGTTCCTGTATTTCTTCCAGTTACCCATTCCAGCCTCACCTTTTAAACGTATTTAAACTGGAATGTTTTTTCAGGCTGTCCTTGGACCACAATTGAATTGGCTATATCAGGGCTATCAGAGCTCCAGGTTCACACTCAGAGCAAGTCATTTCTCAGCACACAAGCAAAGGCTTGTATATCTGGGATGTAAACACCTGAAGGGAGTAACAGTGTACACAGGAGCTGCAGCACAGACAGGCTCAGTGTGGTGCCTAACTCCAGGGCTGGCAGCAGCTGGTATGAAAACACCTTCTAGCTGTGGACACCTTCACACAGCCCAATAAGAACACAGAGACTTCATGCAAATTCCCTCTTTCAGCAGCAGGAGTTTTTTTTCTCTCCTGCTTGCTCTGGCTGTCATTCGACTGCAGTAGTACAGATCTGAGAGCTGGCACTTTTCAGTTGCAGTCTGAGAATAGGCAAAGACTTTTATAGTTAGCAAAATAAAATGTTTCTTTATGCAAGAATTTCTGCCTGGTCATGAGAGCCACTGCTCTCCATAAAGTACTTTTGCTTGATCAGCTGTGACATATTCTCATCCCTGCATATGCGCTTGTCATCCTGAATTGGCAGGTGTTTAGGGTGCTGAGTAATGGACAGATTCTCATCAGCTTTGTACAGAAAGTACTCTCTCTGAAACTATGTAAGTGGAAAAAGAGCAGACTGAATTAATTATGGGTAAAGCTAGGGTTTATTAGGCCGTGCACCTCTCAGCAAAAGTCACCAACCTCAAGCTGGACCTCAGTCAGTGGGAACCAAACACTGAGTGTCTGCCTTCCCTAGGTATTACATACATGACAATTTTTTATTGTTGTTTGGGGACCAGTCCCACTGTGCACTACAGAGTGTTGCACTAGCAGCAAGGAAGAGTGCGTACGGTTTTTTATAGAGAGGTTGTTATTCTAGGTTTTAAAAAAAAAAACAAACAAGTGATTTTGAGAAAAGGCAGAAAGACAGTCTGGCTTTTGGTAACAGCAACAGAAGGAGGCATCTGCTGTATCCAACAAAGATGGGGAGAAAACGTTTGGAGGAGAGCACTAGAAAATGGAAGATAATATGAGGAGTTGTTGACAGTGATTGACCAGAGTGCCTCAGTGGGGCTGAGCCTCAAGAGTCCACCAGGTATACTTCAAGGGGTGACTTCAAAAACACAGATGTGGCTGCACACAACAAGAATAAGGACCATTGCTAACCCAAGTATCCTCTTCCTGTGGCATTTAGGTCTTTGGACAGGAAGAAGGTCCATGTTTGCTTAGAACAGGAAGATTAGCACTAGGGTTTTGAAGAAGTACCGACATAACGCACACAGCTGGTACAGCTGGTCACGGAACACACAGCTCATGTGAGTGAAGAAGTCTGGAGTGCAGTGAAAAGCTATTAAAGCAATGGCGCAACAACTACTACAACAGGACACAGGCAGGCAGACTGCAGCTCTTGCTGCAGTGATGGTGCTTAGGGTGCTACAAATAGTCTTGTAAACTAAAGGTATCCAATGAAAAATTCCCACACAACCCACTCACAGATAAAAACCAAGCTGACACAGGACCTTTCAAAAGGTAAAGTCAAGTCAATTCCAGATCATTAAGGGCCCGAAAATAAGTTGAGGGTTCTAGGCATGTGACTTCTAGTTCTCCTGGCCAGATCTAGTTCTAGCTCCTAGTATGTAGTGCTTGCTTTTTCACCCTCAAGTTAGCAGCCCAGTAGTGGTAACCCACAGGGGTAAATAATCCTGCAAGTTCTTGTTGTGCAGGTAACTTCAGTCAGTTGGCAGTTCTTCCTGCCTGAGGTTGGTGGTGGCAACATCTAGCAAATCAGCTGTACTCAATGTATGAAGAGTGACTGCATGGGTAAGGTACAACATCTTGAGATGAAGTTGGCATTGTAACCTGCCTTTTAAGCTTCTTGGTCTTTTAAGCCTCCTGCTCTTCTCCTGCAATATGAAGGTATCCTTTTATCTCAACACACTGTCACAGCAGGAACAAGTCAGACCAGCACAGCAGGTCTCACTTCCTCAAGGCAAGTAAGATAAGAGTTATAGGGAGAACTAAACAGCGCTAAAGTGCTGTTTCCAGGATCATGGGGCCTGTGGATAGGTGTCATGAAGGGCTTGCTGCATTTGGTTTACAAAGGCTTCCTAAAATCTAGCAGTGTGGATATCATGCCACTGGGGCACTGCTGTCAGGGGCACCTTCTCTTGGACAATCTGTGGAAGAAATCTAATCTAAGCATATTTAAATAAAGGCCACTGATTTAAGGCTTTGTTATTACTTCAGAAGTTTTTTTCAGTCATAATAAACTGTTAAGAATTTAACCCTCATGAATGACACTGTGGTTTGTGATTCCTCTTTTATACTGAGTTATTTTAATGCCATTTCAAGTAAAGTATATGAAGTAAGTTGAGGGATGCACTAGAAAACTTTGTAGTGCCTGATAGAGAGTTAATTCACAGTAATTATTTAAGAACATGGCCTTGGATACCTTGGGAAACTTCTCAGAGAAGAAGAAAATTCTCAGGGAAGAAAACAGTCTTACCCATTGCTGAAGATGGAGTGGTATGGTGGAGGATTTTCACTTGTAGGGAAACCACTTGACATAAGACAATGTGTCACAGTTGGTGACACAGGGTCAGCAAAATAAGGAGGTGGAGGAGGTGGGAATACCATTACTGCATCACCTAGGGAAAAAAAATCACCAGTTAATACCCCCGAAAAATTAAGCATCACTGTTTATTCTAACTGTATCCTAGAATATTTCCTGTCTTTGGAAAGACAGTACTTGTACTTGTCTATCTTTTAAGATAAAGTGCAAAGATCCCACATAAAGAACTACTATATTTTGGGCTGTTAAAAGTACATTGGAAGTACATCCAAAACCCAAATTATCTCAAAATAAAGGTGCGGCACACTAATAATGGAAGATTTCATTTAGAAAATACAGCTGGGGAGGAGAAGTGTTCCATCTAGCTAAGAGACACAAACTTCTTCACTGTTGGCTGTCTTCAGAAACTGGAAGTTCAAAGCACACAGTCACTGTTGGCTCACTTTAAGGGTACACAAGTATTTAGTTTCTCACAGATCTAAAACGGGGCGCTTTAAGTTTCTCCACATCTACCGCAGTGTTATAACAAAAGTATGCAAGTCATTAATGCTTCTGATGACTGATTTAGTGTGCCTTGACAGTTTCCCCAATAAATTAATCATAGCTGAAGCCACACTACTAACATTAATGGTACCATGACTATTGATATATAATTCACTATTAAGTGTGCTAAACCAGGACAGCAGCTTATCTGCCAATTTCAGATTTGTAACTTAGGCGTTTAATTTTTTTTTTTTTTTGAAACAGAAGGTTAGGATCAGTCAATGAGTCTGCATAATTCATATAAACATTTACAGCCACCTAGCATCTTTTTTCCGTTGTTGCAATTTGTGTGCAAGGACAGGTCAGGGAGGATCAAAAGTGTTGAGTGAGGTGGGGGGTGTTTTCTAGCTGAGTCACCATTGTTCCAGAATGTCACTATGCCAACCAGACCTCAGCCTTCAGCCTTTCAGTTTTACTTTTCCTGATGGAAGCATAAAAGGAATCCACTAATTTTGCTTTCTTGCCTTTAAAGACAATCCGAATTCCTTTCTGCAACCCTTTGATTTATCCTGGTGGCTGGAAAAGTGACTTTAAACCCTCAGGTTTTCCGAGGGTCACCAGGTTACAGGTCTGTACATTGGTTTGACAGGCAGAAGGAAAAAGGTTTTACATAATGAATTTCAAGTCCAGTCAGTCAGATGATAGTCAAGCAATACTATGATTGACTCATTAATCCTTTCTGAGTGCTAAAAAGTTATGAGATTAATCTATGCATAGAATGTATTCAAAGAGTATTAAAAGCAGTACTATATGCAGGGGAGCATTCCCTGCTAACATACCACACTTACTCAAATATTGTGCAATTGACAGAAGCATCTTGCAATTACATCTCTGACTGATGGAAGATGTGGCCATGATTAAAAAAAATATACACTGCTTATGAATCAGATTCTCCTGCTTAAGGGGTCAGAGCTCAAGGCTAAAATAAATCTCAAATATAGCCACAGAAGTCATTAGGCCTGTGATTTGCAGTGTCAGCTACATCCTTTGGGAACGGAAGTGAATTGGATTCATTTGTGTCAGATTACATGGCTTCTTTCGCACAGTTACATCTTTCTTTTAATGCTAAATGAGAGGTTTCTTCTTTGATAGAAAGGTAACTGAACTGACCATAGAGAAAACATATGAGACAAGGCAATATTCTTCTGTTTTGGCTGGTCTGACATGCCAGAACTGACCTGCTTAGAGCTTAAATGAGTAATATTCAGAGTCAGAGCGCAAATGGAAAAAAAACCCTAGTAACTCTCAAATGTACAGTTCACACGTTATTTACCCACCTACTGTAACCTGAAAAGATTCAGGGCTCTGAGGATGTTCTTCACTCTCGCAGGATTCTTGGTTGAGATTTAAGTTTTGCTTCTTTTTAACATGAGCTATCACAAAGAAGCACAACCCAGTGAGCACAATCAAAGGTCCCATGATTTGAAGTGACAGGAATCCACAGCCCTGGAGGTCCACATCAGAACTGCCGGTGTGGTTGAGCTGTATGCTGTGCCAGCTGGGGCTGCAGCCAGGAACCCAAATGCCCAGGATGCTGATTAGCATTCCACTAGTTAAAAACAGGAATCCAAATATGAGAAACTGGGCAAACTGACAGCTCCCGCGACAAAAAACAAGGCTGTACACCTGCTCATTTTGCAATTGTCGTTGTCTTATATACAGCCTGGCCCTTGACCGTGCCAGTAAAACACAAACCAGTCCACTTACAGCTAGCACAGGCCCAGCAGCCTTAAGGACCTCATTACAGTCACTGAAGGTTCCAGATGGGCATGACTGGAGAATAAAGACTGAAAGCAGGAATCCAGCACAGAGCAACACAGCTCCAAAAACAAAAAGGAAAAAAATAAGTTTCCCATGTTGTCCATTATTTCCTTCTCCTCCTGGTGCAGGAACAGCTGCTGGATACATTACAACAGAATCTCCACAAGCAGGTGAGTCGGGGGTTTCCCCCCCTCCGTTAGCATTAAGTGGCAGAAAACTAGGTAGATCTGTAGACACGAAAATACACAAAGAAGAAAAAAAGAACACCACAGTGAAACTAGCTACATTATAATATTTACTTCTGCATTTGCTTTTATTGAATACTCTCAGTGTGTTTTCTATTTTGTAGTACCTCTATAATGGATTAAAGGGCCTAATCAAGTTTGCTGCTGTTGAATGCTGACAAAAAGACAGAACTTGCTTTACAGTTAAGACTGAAAACAACTGCAATTTCTGTTACACAGCTAAATGAGTTGTTTCTTTAGATATACAGTCTTATGATTAATGGGACATCATTTTCAAAAACTGAATCTTGTCCTGAAACAAGGACAGGCTAGCTTTCCCTTGAGAAAAAAGAAAGACAGTGGAAATTTTTGTAGTGATGGCAGAATGTGATAGCTCTTGAGAGAAAGAACCTTAATGCAAATGAGTATTGATGACTACTGGAATTCTCACCAAGTAAATCTTCTAATACATACCTTTTCAAAGCATCTAAAGCTTGCTTCTACATCCACAGGCAATAAAGACCTTATTACTTTTCTCCTTAAATCACCTTTCTGTCCTATACGGCTGCAAGAGCAAGTACACAGAAGATTTTTGGTTCTGTTCTGAAAAGACAGAAAAAAAAAACCCCAAAAACCAAATAAAGAGAGAAGCCATATTAAAGACTGTGTACTTAAAGTCTCACTGATTCCAGGTGGCAAGCACAGTGCTTCCACACTTCAACTTCCCCTACTCCTGAATCTTTTGTCTGTGCTCCAAGAAAGCTTTAGAAAGAAATATAACAAAGGTGGCTCCTAGAAGGCTTCTAAGCTCACAGGCATCTAGTTTCGTAAGTAAAACTGAAGAAAACAGAAACTAGTGCTGAGGCCAGTATCAGTCCATATGGTAATATGGATGACAAATCTGCTGGATGTGAACAAACTGGGGCAGGGAAAGCCTGATGGAAAGTTAGGCCAGATTGCCATTCAGTGAGCCCTAGAAAGAAAAAAATATTTCTGCCATTACCCACAAGGAAGTTTGTGCTGCTCTGACACTCAGGCCTGCAGGACTCATATAGACATCTGTACTCCATACCATGGTGAGCAACAACCATGAAGATCTCAGTCCAGGTGGCTACCATCCATCAAAAACCAACCCAAAACCCAGGGGAATTTCAGAGTACGGAAAATAAGAAGTTTGGATGGACCATGAGAAAGCTGTCCCCCACTACATGTAGGAGGCACGTTAAGTGTGCTCATAATGCAGTGTTTTGACACTGCCCTCCTCCCCTCGCCAGCAGTCTCCCATGACAGACAACTTTCTATGACTTGCATTTCTTAGGGAGGATATATAAGAAGTTTGTCACAGGTGGAAGCAGGGAATCTGCTTAGTTACTGCTGTTTGTTAGCTAACCTTTATCCTTTCCTCTACCAACTTCCACTGCTCTGTGACCAATTCAGATGACTGGAAGCTAAAAGTCAAGTCAGATGGACTTCTCATTACATATGCCTCAACAACAGTTATTCAACAAGAAAAACAAAGTATTATGTGATTTCTGGAAGCAAACTGTTGAACACATATCAGCCACAACAAGCTTTGCATCACTCCCCAGTAACTGCAGTGCCCCACTGAGATGAAAACAAAACACCATCATAAAACTCACTAGTTGCTCAAACCTAATTATCTGTCTGCAACGTAAGGCAATCTGTCGAGCCACTTTACTTAGCCACTTGTAAGGTAGGACCTAATTAAAGAATCAGCTGAGCAGATACACGAATGATAAAGTTATTAGATGTTTTACTGCTGAACATCAAGCAAGCCTCACACCAGCATGGGAGAAGGCAGAGAGCAGCATGCAGGTAAAAGGCACAACAAGCAGGAGACTCCACATATGAGGAAACAGGCAGCATGACACAGCACAGAGGCCACTGCAGGAAGCAACAAAGTCTCCCAGACGGCTCTGTCAAATAGCAGAACTGTGGGACCTCCCTTTATGTATCCTGTTACCAGGGTCAGTTAATTTATAAGCTATGTCTGCTCTGTGTTTCTTCGCTGTTCTGAATGCAATCTATCCCTCTACTAAGGTTGGTTTGAAAAACTGCTAACTAAGCCTCCCTTGGCAGAAGGGTCACACCTTCACTCTGGAAAAAAACAGTTGTAAAGAGCACTAAAGATAAGACAGTATCTCACAAAAAAGAAATTAAAGAAATTCTGATAGATTTCAAACTGAAGACCTTCAGCCAAGCACACTTTCAATACTGCATGAGCTGGAGTCAGTTTGAAGGCTCTGCTTCTGAGCAGAGAAAACAGATCATGTTCATCACTCCATCAATTTCACTGGTCTTTCCTAAATTAACAAAATTGTTTCTCCGAAGTGCGTATGTTCTGCCATGTCTAGACATTTTCCCCATTTTCACAATTGATCTGAGGTGGCTCAGATTAACTAACCTACTAACAAAATGCACAAAACTGTATAAAGGGCCTCTGAAATAGAAGAAAAAGCACACCCAGCAAAGCCCAGTTTCAGACACAACCGTCCTGAGATATTTTTCTGCTGAGGCACAGAAACCATTATAATAGCAATATACTATAATTAGAGAGAACCCTGAATCCTTTCTTTGCAATTCCCTCTAGGGATGAAAACATGGACATAAGTACAAGTAAATTAAGACAAAAGGAAAAAATGTGAACGGAAAAAAAGAATAAATTCAAATGCTTAGCCCTTAAGAAGAAAAATCTAGATATTTGTTATCATTACTCCAACATAGTGCCTGCTTCTCTTCCACCAGTTTTGTTGTTATGAGATTAAGTTAAAACACACATTAGAAACTAAGCATGTACATATTTTCTTAATTCTTTCAGGCCATAAAAGAAAAAACATTCAGAATAGTCTGTTGTAGCTTTGAATATGAAAGCCACTGATTTTTATGCTGCAAAATCCAAGGGAGGACTAATTTCCATTTACACTACCACCAAATTTTAATAGGAAACCAGATGCCAGATTAAGCTTTATTTCTTGCATGTCAAGAAAAAGTATTTTAAGAAGGAAGCAAGCCTTATATTGACTATGTTCTTGAAATACTTCCATTAGATCTGCTGTCTCCACAGGCATACCAACATAAGGGAATTTTCCCTTCATACTGACCCCAAATCTGAGAGCGGGCATGGAAATACCAGGTCAGAAATGCTGTAAGAAACTCCAGTAATGCAGAGGCAGTTTAGTATGAGGGAAAAGGGAACTGGAAACATAGCTTGTAAAGGAAGTCTGGTTATGAGCTTAACTTGAAATGATGTAGTGCTTCACCCTTTTCTAAGTCTGGCCCATGCCAACTATATAGAACAGGAAATAACATCACAATTTCTTGCCATTTTTCTGTGTAACACTTGTATTACAACTTTCACATTACGGACAACTCCAAGGATTTTAAAATACAAGTTTAATGATGAAACTGGGACCTTTTGCTTTCTGTTTGACCATTCAGAGTTCACATTGTCCAAGATTTCCACTGCAAACACCAGAGCTATAAATTTACTACCCCTTACTCAAATGAAATTTGATAGCCTCATGCAGTCATATGAATTCAGGAACTGAGGATTAAAAGAAAAAAAGAAAAAAATCACTGGAAGAATTAAAACATTGCTGTTCCTCTGTTTTGTGCTTCCCAGAGCAGGCCCTGTTCCTGCTATTTCATTTGCAAAAGTGCTTGAATACTTTTATGTGGAAGGATCAGGTCTAGTCTGTGTTGCTATTTCAAGAACTACAATACCCTGTCAGTTGTAGTCCACAATGGAAACCCCATTAGAAGTCACAAGTCATTCTTTTCAAGACTTTATTTGTTTTTTATTTAATTTGTTTACATTTAACATTTAATTGTTCTCACCCATATTTCCAAATCTTTTAACTGCTACTGGGAAGTTGTCATTGTGCTTTTTGTGCTTTTTAATTTTTCTTTTTCTTCCCAGGTTTCAAATTAAATCATGACATTTTATAGGACAAGCTACCTGGAAGGAAAAGTCCACTCCACTTCATTCAGTTTAACAGCCATGTCAAAACACTGAATGGCTCTCCACTTCCTCTCTACTTTCTATATCCAATTTCCTCCTCCATTCACATTGGCCTATGTATCAATGCCATTTTCAGTTCTTCATCACATCACTTTCTGTCCTGGACTGCACTCTTGACATTCTGCAGAAGCACCCATCCACAAGCACAGCTGGTTAAGCTAAATTGGGAGTTTCTTCCTTTCTCATGGTGTTTTTAATCACTCAGATGAGGACCTAGGGAGAAATGCTCAACAGGATGTACTTTCAGTTTTCTACTTTCAAGCAACATTAAGACTACAAGCACTACCAAGTTCTGAGATGCCAAATACATCTAATTTGACCTCTTGTGTATGCAGTCTCTAACTGGTGCCTAACAGTGCTCTTATCTCATGGAGCATACAACTCTGATATCCCAGAATGCCATGCAAAAAGATCCCTCTGCACGGAGTGGATGCCACAGAAAGAAAATGCCCAGGTGGGTTGACAAAATGACTGCGTCAGCTCACAGGATAAGAAGGGCAGCCACTATGCTGTTATTTACAGCCACTGCAGGTGAGGCAGGAGTCAATGTCTGGAGAAGTGCTGGAAAGCAGCTGCAGTAGGAATTTCCAGAAAATTGGATGAATCCTGCCAGTCTCCAGATGTGTGTGTTGGGAATCCTTCTTTCCACAAACCAGCAGAGTTAAGAGATTTTTACATGTGCCAGACAGAATGGTGCTCCATAAAGAAGCTGGCAGCTACTACTTCTGCAGGCTACAAGAGAAAAACTGCTAGAGTAAAAGCTGGTCCACAAATGTTCCCCACTCACTTTGGCTGGGAAGAGAGTGCTGATGCCACAGCTGGATATGAGGACCCTCAAAAGGGCGTCTGGACACAGAGAGGAGCTTGCAGGTTTGGTAAGCCATTGGTTGTATGCCATGCAGGCAACTAGTACAACACTTAGATTCAACAACAGGCTTTGAAGGGTCCCATGCATGTGGGTAGGATGCTTTTTACATGACACACTGGTGGCACACAAGAGCTGGCACAAAGCAGCTCCTATTTTCTGCAGTACCTGCTGGAAGACTGGGGAGAAGGTAAACAGACACAGTTAAAGCCAGAGCTGACTGTCTTCAAACAGGTAACGCAAGACAGAGCAATTTCCGACAAGTTCTGGGAAGGTCTGTTGCATGTACCTCAAAGAAGCAAAAGGCACAGGCACAGAGGCTTACAGATCTTTGAGAGGACACAACAGTAACTATCAGCAAGATGCAGGACACCAAAAGCTGCCAAAAGCCTTCCTGTCCCAGTTTCTTAAGGTTGGCCTGGGGCATTAAGCCACAGTCAACTCATGGACAAGCAATCAAGCTCTACTCCATTGGGAAAAAGCAGCACCCCATGGCACCCCCCACCAGACTGTCAGGCACGCTCCCGTCTAAGTCACTAGGTCTTCCGAGTCACACTAAGGTCTTCAAGAAGGTGGACCATGCCCTCCTGAAAGCATAGCTCCGGCGCATCACGCTGGAGCAAGGCGCAGGGCAGGGCAGCCTGGTCATCACCACCTGTGAGGCAGCGGCACCGGGCCCGTGCGGGGCCAGCCCGTCACCCCGGCGAGAGCCTCCTCGCTGACGCCGTCCCGCAGCGTGCCACCAGCGGCACCGGGCGCGCTGCATCTCCGCAGGACAGCGCGCAGAGGCCCCATCGGAGACACCCCATCCTCTCGCAGGGACAGCATAAAGGCCACTGCGGACAAGTAGT
>VZZY01013030.1:6083-52828 GCA_013400335.1 Eurystomus gularis | reverse complement strand
GTTTTCACTCTTGCTATCTGAAAATATTTGATACTTTTGTAGGTAACCAACTCCTCTTTGCTGCAGCAGCCAGAGACACTTATTTTTACTTCCATTCATTCAGTCACAGCTGCCCTTGCAAACCATGAGGTCACTGTATGTGTTCCCATCTGTGACGTGGACCCCTGTGCTACCTCATCTTCATTTGTCCAAGGGCTCAAAGCATTTCTTAATGCTTTTCCTTTTGCAACAAACAGGTCTCGCTCTTCACCCTGTGCATGTCAGGATGTCTGGTATGTGCGAGTGCATGCTCTGATAGCACCCACACAAACGTGTTTTTGGATACTAAATGCTAGTCTTGGCAGCAGCTGAGACTCTTAAATGTTGCAAAGCATTCAGGAGTGTGGCTTTTTGTTTGCTGAGCCATATTTAAGATCAAACTTCCTGAGACCTCAAGAAACAGATAGAATTGGCAGCCCTTCCTGCAGTGCTCCTTACCTGGGGCACGCCATAGGTGCCACAGCCTCGCAGGGTGTCTGGGAAGCCCAGTGACAGAGACAGGTCAGAGGGACAAAGGGCAGTGCTGTTTTTGACTTTCCATCCTCAGCACTATAGTCATGATTCCTGCAGGCTTAACAGCATCGCTTTATGAATTCAAAGTAGATTTTTTTTTCTGTCTCTACGTGTAATTATTAATATATTTAAAAATAACTTTCTTCCTGGTTACCACTTTATAATGGGCATGTGATATATCAGTGTACCAGAAGCTATTGTCTTGTAGTGAACTCTCTCTATCACTTATCCGAGCCTAACAGCACACACTGCGTGACATCAGCAGCCCAATGACTCATACACCAAGATATCATAGGTGTGTTCCTATATCCTGGAGATCAGAAAAATCCTACGCAGAAGACTTGGCTTGTTTTTCCTACCTTGTTATGGAAACTACGTGCATAGGCTCTAATAGCATTCAACAACTGTAAATGAAGTCTTTCTGCTTCTTATCAGAAGATAAACTACCTGTTTAAAAAAGGTGGTGCCAAGCCCAGGAGAGCCTCTTAGAAGGACACAGGCTGCTGATTGTAGCTGTCTGGGGAGAGATTTTGTATGTAAAATATTCTAATATTGTCACAGTGAACACCTGTTCTCTTGTTCTGGGGGAGAGTCCAACCAGTCTGCAGCATGTAACACATCTGGAGCTTGAACAAGCTCAATAGTTTTATATATAGCAAAAAATGTGTTAAAAAACGATACAAGGTGCCTATGTACAGGGTGACTCTAGAGCTCCTCCCCCTTCTGCAAAAATAAAACTGAAGATAGAGAAGAGTATTTATAGGCAGTTTACAACTTTCATCTCTAATAAAAGGCAGCAGGTAGTTTTACTGAAAGCACTTAATAAAACACTGATTTCCTTCAGTTCTCATTTATTCAAGTAACTTCTTACACATCTCATTCCAGAATTTTGCCTGCTTGCCTCTTTGTTCTCACTGATAACTTTTCCATGTCACACTTCCTTCAGTTTCTCTTCCATAGCATACAGAATTGAGGCATACAGAGGAGGCATCAGGGTGCCTGCTGAAGCAGGCTGGAGTAGTTCCACCCTAACAATATTTCAGAGGACAAAATAGGGGGAAAACTTGAAGACTGAGTGTTATGAACAGTTGGCTGCCTCTCAAAGGCTTTGTAGTTTAACGGTTTTGGCTATCCAAAAAATGGGCTAAGAACCTTATGAAAACAGGCTCACTCAAGTGGTTTCTGGAATTTTCTATTTCACATTGAAGGAAAAAAAAGAAAAAAAAAACCAGTTCATATGGCATTTTAGTATTCCTGCTTTTATTCCCAGCTGGAACAGAGGAGGGCACAGTCATGCACAAATACAAAATAATGAGAGTGTTACAGTAAGAGCATGCTGAATCTCACATAAATTATCTGAACTTCAGGAAGGGTTTCAGAAAGGGGTCAGCAACTGAATTCTGCTGTTACCTGACTTCCTGGGTCTGTTTCATCTAGTTCTCTATAGTGCCTTTGAGCTGTGAACCACTGGAGCCCATGGAAGCAGGAGCTGCTCTGTTTGTATTTGTATTTCCATGGCAATGAGGCTAAGGAGTTGCTTGGTCTCTTTTACTCAAGACATCTGCCAAAACACTCCTCTTCACAGAGTGACTTGGTAGAAGGAATTAGGTTGGCATTCCTGGGGAAAATGTAGCTTTGTTGCAGCTTCATGCATAGTTATAGTAGTTGTAGGTGTCATTCAAGTATTTCAACAATATTTTAAATTACTAAGGATTTAGTGGGATCTTCTACTGATGCTTTAAATGCTTAGTTGTCTTAACGGGTTCTTGTTTCCTGAGGATGCACTTTCTCATTTTTGTGATATACCTGAATATAATTCTGAAGGTTCAGAAACTTAATATTTTTAACACTGAGATCTCCGGATCTGAAAACCCTTTACAAGACCTGCTATATACTTTTGAGACGGGGATTAGACTGGGAAACTGGAGCACCAAGCAGGCAAGGGAGATATCTGCAAGTCTCTGATCTTCAAAAGCTTACTAATGATAACTGTGACCAGAGAGGCTTTACTGGGACCTGTGGACCTGTACACCTCTCACCCCTAAAAAGCAGACCTAGGGGGTGTAGAGGGATAGCAGTGTCTCCATCTCTCAGCAAAGTTCTGAAGAGCCAAAGAAAGCCAGGAAAAGATCTACCAGCTCACTCCTCTCCTTCAGCTGCAGGATACATTACCCAAGCATTGTGATCATATAAGGCAGCATAGTGGTCTTGTAGAAAGAGAGGTCATATCAGGTTATTTGTACTTTATCCAGGCATTTAACCGGAAAAGTCAACTGAGTGAGCCTGCCTCCTCAGCTGACTCAATGCAGATTATGTTCTTGCTGTGACCTACCCTGCTTTTCTTCATAGGCTTCTGCTGAGGTTTTCTAGGATCCTACATTAGTTATGCATCTGCTCTGACACTTCAGCTCTCATATGGTAATTGCCAGTTGAGTGTGCTAAATGCAACACTGCAGCATGATGAATAACTGAGATTAATCCGGGACAACAATGTAGGAACACATTGGCTTTTGGAGCTGGCTTGTTCAACTGAGCATCTCCTGATGTAACTCTTCTGCTTTGATATTGAAGGCAATTTGGGTTTGACTAAAAGCCTAGTGAAATCAGCAGAAATCTTTCCATGGGTTTCAGTGTGTGTGAAGGCCTATATAAGAATGAAAGAACGGAATTTAAAGTACTGTGTGATACTTAGCCGAGAGAACTTAAGTGCTTGAAATCCAGAAGCTGAGGGTGTGAGTCAGTTAAGGGATAATAAGAAACTCCTCCTCATGCTTTGAATGATGGTGATATACTCTATGATGGCAGGGAGAACATGAGAAATGAGAAAAGCAAAACTACACCTGACATACGAAATGTCATGAGGGCAAGTATCACATACAGTAAGTATGAGCAATAAAGTAGATTAATTGCTAGAAATTCTCCATTTCAGGGACAAAAAGGATCATATTTTTGTACAAAACAAATATGAATTTACTTTTGTTTTAGAAATATCCACGCATGTTCTAATCTCAGGCAAAATATTATATCCTTTCTTTTCTTGCATTCCAAGATTTACATTAAAAAGTATAGAAATGTATTAATCTATGTCTAACACTAAATAACTCAACAAAATGCTGCAACTGCAGTGAGAGAGGATCCTGTGGGCCATTATCTTGTAAAACTAGACCAATGGGCTAACTGCTTTCAGGAGAACATAATATTTTCAGTACTTAGCTGCATGTTTTGGTCCTCGCTGAGAATACCTTCAATTCATTATCAGTATTTTTCCACATGAAAAGGCTTTATATAGATTTTTTTTCAATCATAACTCAGAATTCCACAAGAAAACATAATAACAGAGAAAAAGTTAGTTAATCAGATTCATGGCCATTATCATATTGATCGTATCATATCATATCATTTAGATTAGTAGCCCTGATTTTTTAATAGAGTTTTTTTCTACAGCCATTGCATTGGCTTTTTATTCACCCGAGTCAAGTTTTCACGCAGAATTTGTTAATAAGTAGGGGTGGGAGAGATTCCAAAATAAGTTCAATGTAACTTTTATTAGAGATGGTGCTTCAGACTTTCTGCCTTGTGTCTTTATGCATAAGCAGATTCTCTTGTACCACTATCCTATGGAGGAACATTTCTCTGTGATGAATGAAAAATGGAAGAAGCCTCATAGCCCTAATGGGTGATCAGGGCATGTTGGTGCTAGATGCAGTATGCACTTATAGCAAAACCACTTTCCCAGCCCTGAATAAATTTCAGCTAGAGGTTACAAATATTCCCATAAGATGTAACTTTACTACAGCATATAATGCTACTGATGTCAGTAGGGTCACTTGCTGCCATGATGTTTACATGTAGAGTTATGTAGATGTCTTAGGACTTGCAGAAACAGAAGAGGATGTTGTTTGGATGTCCAAGTCACTATATGCACTAAGTGGAGTATGCTGAGGTGGACTGTGTTTGTCCAAGAGTGATGATGATGACCCATTTGCTTTCCTTTTCTGGAGAACTAAAAAGATGAACTGGTTTATTTCTGGTCAGAATTTCGTCCTTGAATTTTCAAAACTCTGGCACTTGCTCATACCAGGCTTCAGCTCGGCCAATTGTGAGATGTACTTGTTAGTGAATTGCTGGCTTTTTATCAGCTTGGATTAGCATCAGAACAAATTGCATCAGTCTTCTAAGGATCCTCAAGAGAAGTGATGTTTGGCTATAAGTACCAGTATTGGTGGTAAAATGGAGTAGCTAAAAAGGTAAAAGTACACAATTAGATGCCCACAAAGTCAAAGTAAGTAATTTATCTAGCAAGAAGTTCCTTCTTACTCCAGAGGTGACACTACTGCCTAAATACTTTTCCTCAAAACAGACTTCTATTTCATTTTACTGTAGATATTACATGCATATGAAATATTGATTGTGTATATGTTCATGTATAGTATATACTTCAAAGTCTATAAAATAATATCTCATATCTTGCTGTAGAAGTGATTAAGAAGCAGCAGTTTTATTTGATCAGATTACACTAAACTGTTATGCTCATTTTGGTGAGACTTTTTTCAGATGATTTCCTGAATGTATCTAATTCATACATAGCAGGCTTAAAACATTTTTTTTGGAAGTTGTTTGTTTTGTTTGTAAGCAGTTACCACTAAATCAGATCCAAACCAAATCTACTCTTTCCCAAGAAATGGTTTTCTGGGTAACAATATATTGTGAATCTGGAGATTAGGTTTAAGATCTGATTGCAGGACTTTATATATTTTGCTGTTAATGCGATTTGGCATTTTACAGTATTTTTTAAGCTGTTAAAAATTGAAATATTGGAATCAAGTTAGGATATAATATAACACATTATGTTATCAAATATAATCATATGGACTTAGAGAAAATTCATGGATGAACTTAATGAAGCATAATAGGAGAAAAAGCTGTATTTTTAAATCAGTCTTTGAACTGAAAATTGAGCCAGCTTTTAACGCAGTCAAATAGAGAAAGACAACACAGTAAAAAAAAAATACATTTTCTCCTTCTTAGCAAACCTTACTTCACTGATGTCCATGCAGGGCATCCTATTTTTAGCTGTCAGGAAAGCACTGAAGCATATGCAGTGCAGTAAAATGCCATGTTCCCATGTCTGATTCTCCATATATAGCTACTGCACTGCATCGGTCTCCCCTGGCTCACACTCTGAGGGCTTAACTTGCATTTTCTTGGCAGAATTGCCTCAGCTGAGAGCTGTCCTCATGGTAGGCACCAACCTTCCCATCAGGACCCACAAAAGAAAAAAATTGCAATAATCATGTGCAATAATGAATCTTCAGCCGTGCTTATTCTGCCCTGCCCCCCTCTCCCCCATCCGCCCCCCTCGCCCTTCATGTTAGTGTTGGTATGAAGTCTAATTTTCTTTTCTTTTCTTGTTATTTTTGGAAATAACTTTCAGACTTGAAAGACTGCCATGCACAGGAGATGTGTTTTGGCTCTTCTGCCAGTTGCATTCTGTGTATCATTATATCAAACCCAGTGGCTGCCAGATGACTAATCAACTTGTTACAGAATAACAGGTCTCACTGGAGACTTAACAACGTCTTTATAGTCTCCCCTCAATGAAGCGTCTGGAATTTTCTCAGCTAACAGTATAGATCAGTTTAAGATATTCCAGTGCTGCTTGAATATGATTTTTAAGAGAGCTTTAAAAAGACAAAGCCAAACCAACAAAAACACAACTAAAACAGTCTCTCTCCCCAGTAAACCTCCAGCACTTAAGTCTTTTAATTTTACTTTAGAGTAAAAGTTGATCATTTAAAGAACACTATGCCCTGCATTGTGTGTCTTCTTATGCCTCTGTGTGTTAGTTGGGGTGGGAGCACTAGTAGAGAAATACTTTGAAGCAATGAATGCTGGACTTTGCACACTGGGAATTCAGAGCTCTTGGGTATAATATATAGCTGACCATGGATTAGATTAGTTGCAATGAGCTGTAGAAGGATCTAAAAATGCTGAGGATCTGACAACATATAGATTTCCCAAACCAGCAGATCTATTATTTCTGCTTTCCTCCTGTCTCAAGTATTTTTCACTAAGGGATGCTCCTTCACTGTGAAGCAGGTACTTGTGGGTATTCCTACAACACTCAAAATTTGGACGCATTTGAAAAGTGCAGAGAAAAATGTGTATTTTCAGTGAAAACCATGGGCAACAGTGGTGTTCTATTCCCACTTCAATCTGTGAAGTCAAATGTAAGGATGAGATTAAATTTGACCTTGATGAGTGTATATATATATGTGTGTGTCTAATCACATGAGGAAAACATGTCTAGCAGGAAAATGTTTTTTAACTTTGGAGTCACAGACATGAAATCTGGAATCTGGATGTTGGCAAAATCAAACATGGTGTAAGAGACAGTATTTTAAGGGCCATTAATAGCTGTTACAATCTGCAAATAAAGTAAAGCTTGTATTGTGTTAAACCTTTTAAAAGATATGCTCCATTTCAAGCACAAGTCATTGTATCAGGTGCTGGAGCTGCAGGAGGAAATTGTATTGCCTCTGACAAACTCTCAGAAGGTTGGGTTTCTGATATTGGGTCCTTTTGCCCTTATGTAAAACTATCTACCTTGAAGCAAAAGGCGGATGATGATGCAGAGGTCACATGTTAAAATCAGTGGTGCAGTTATCTATTCCCAGTGAGTGTTGTTATTGGTGCTACACCTTTACCCTAATCCAGCCCAAGACTGGAAGACTTGGTCTGCCTTTTTTGTGTCCCGTGTTAACTTCAGATTGGCTTAATCACACCTAACTTCAGAAGTTAAAAATTAACTCTCTAAATCCAACCTAGTCATGCAGGTCTCCCTGTGTAGATAATGAAGAGAAACAAGACACTACAGGTTTTGATTCCTGATTCAATCACAGGCATAAGCTTCCCTGCCTTGTGTCATCGTTGGGAGCACCAGGTTTTCCAGCATTTCTGTGCTGCAGCGGAGTGGGTGAGTGCAGCTGATTAGGCATGATTAACCTTGCTTATCGTGCTGTTCAAAGTGTCCTCCTGTGCATGAGCCAATCTTCCCCTGATACCAGGGCTGGAGCTGTCATTTCTATTGTCACTTTATGCTCCTTGCATGCCTTGTCTGCAAAAAAGGGAGGCGAGGCAAGGCAAGGAAGTATGGAAAAAACCCTTGATTGTTAGGAAAATACAAAAGGCAAAGGCTGGCACATTCACCCACAAATCCAGGAAATAGCTGCATGGTTTTAGATGCACTTGTTTTTTGTGTTTGGGTCAATTCCAGTCATGATGCTGGCCAGGAAGTGGGTATGATTTTGACAGTTTTTGAGCCTCTGGAGTGTAAAAGAAATATTTTAAATAATATTTATCTCTTCATTACAGATCCCCGACCAAAACGATACCGACAAAATATTGCTTTCTGAAAACACAGCTTAGCAGCAATTAGATTTATTTAAACACTTTTGACAGCTGCACTAAGGACTTATTTTAAATCAAGTCCATATTTTGCACAAAGAATCTCAGTCTCTAGTTATGCCAAATGCAAGTCACTTTGCATGAGCAATTTTTCTCTGTCTTTTTTNTTTTTTTTTTTTAAATCTCAGAAGCCTGTTGGGGAAAAGAAATGTATTTGGAAATTTTCTTGTTAATAACTGGTATTATCACCCAGAGGGCACTGGTTGTTAGCAATTTCTTTCTGATCACATAATGTATTTATATAATATCAATATTAACATGAGATTAGGTGGAAAAAAAGTGTTGCTGAATGACTCTTAGTGCAAATTGAATTGTTTGTACTGGAACCGTATGAATAGCGTATTTGGTGTAGTGTTAAATTGGACTGCTGAGATAGGGGAAACATTACCAGAGATCTGTATGTGAAACTCAGCCAGAGTCTACATTTGCAAAGGTCTTTAACTCATGCTGGGCACAAACTAGACTGTGCTTTGAATATGAATGTTAGAAAAACTCCAGACACTACCGCATGATGGTAATATTACTTAGATCCTAAAAAAAATTTAAGCATGCTGTAAACCAAATCAAACCATACAATGTAGCAGACCCGAACACATATTTCACATTACAATTCATGCTGCTAGAGCCCACAGAGACACTGATTGTCACTTAGAGTTTGCTTTTCCTTTTCCACCCTACTTCTGCAATGTAAGTTGTAGCAGTGCTTTTTCACATTTTTCATTTAATCGGTGTTAGTGAATGAGAAATTGAATCAGTGGCTTGTTCCTTTAACTCAATTAATACATTTAAACAGTCTTTTTGCCATAAAAGAGATTGCTAGTACCAATATGCTACACCATAGGGGTTTAATTAAAAAGAAGAGTGGCTAATTATCACTTTCTGGTTATTATACAAAGCAATGCCCTGTGTATTGAATGCTGTCTGGATTCTGTCTAGTTGGTTTTTTATTCAGTTTCAATAATAGAGAGCCTAATTCTCATTTAATGCTAATATTCACGTTCAGGTAGGTTGCTTTGTGGAGTAATGAAGAAGTGATTTATAGTAAATGGGAATCCAGCTCACAATACTCTTCAGTATATATAAGGCACTCGGCAGTGCCTTGTACTTGTCTTTAGAACACCTAATACTGGTGATGTCCTTTCAGCTCATGTCATGGGTAGGTAACTTTACTGGGTTACTAAACATTTGATTCTGCTGATATTCAACGTAGTTCTACAATTCTGTATTTCTTCCAAAAGAAAAAGAAAAAGAAACAGAGAAAAAAGGAAGTTTGTGGTTTAAAAATATTCAACAAGTAACTTACTTCTTGATTTGACAGATCTATAAAAAACACTAACAGCCTATTCTGCACCATTTTAAAAGCATGTGATTTTTTTCACTATTTTGGGATTCAGGTGATAAACCTCATTTTTAAATGCTGATTTTGAATGTTAGTTTTGGGAATCAAGTGCCTGTTGGAAGCCAGAGAACAAAGACTATGAAGAATTCTTGTATAAAACACAACGGTAAATAAAGCTTGTGGTTATTTCCTTTAATTTTCTGATTTGTTCAGTCTATAAACATAATCCACAAAAAAACCCAGACAAAAATCTTGCTCTTCTCAAAAAAGAGTTCCAGCTTATAGTTACGATTATTCTGTATCAACAGGAAATTAGGATAAGAGAGCTGAGACCGATCATACAGATAAAATTTGGACCTATTCTGGGTAGAATTTCATTAAATAGTAGGCAGATGGAGGTGTGAAGGTCTTAAATGAATTTGAAAAGAATGAGAGGTAATGGGTTCAAACTGAAAGAGGATAGATTTAGATTGGAAATTAGAAGGCAATTCTTCACTGTGAGGGTGAAGAGACTCTGGAACAGGTTGCCCAGGGGGGTTGTGGATGCTCCATTCCTGGAAGTGTCCACGCTGGATGGGGCCTTGAGCAGCCTGGTCTAGTGGGAGGTGTCCGTGCCATAGCAAGGGGGTTGGAACTAGATGGTTCTGTGATTCATTTTTAGTGACAAGGAAGCAGTGTTCTACTACATGTGTTCATATTTAATTTCCTATTAGGCAATGATAACCTGGAGTTTTCTATGGCGTTACTGAAATCTTACTTTTGCATATCTTGGTTTCTGATATTTGGGTTTGGCTTAGGTTGGTTGTTTCTCTCACTTTTTAACTCTAATATTTGGGAAGGAACATTTTCTCTGATGCTACTAAAGCTGTACACCAAAGCTCAGCCACAACAGAACCCTTGGACAGTAATCACCTCTTTATGACGATACAGAGGCATATGTATTTACAGTCTTGGAATAAAAGAGGGAAATTGCCTGTGATACATAGCTTCTGTGTAGAGAAGAGAGGGAGTGAAAAATGAACTGCTTAAGAGAAAAGTAAGATGCAGGTATAGGAACTAGACCAAGACAGGGAATGTTGACATCTGGCCAGAAAATGGGTCTCAGATTCAGGTTATTAAGGCAAAGAAGAATACCTTGCTCCGAATTGACTCTATAGCATGAGGAGCTTAGATTTAAGGCTTGGTTGGCTTTTGAAAGAGAGATCTGACAAAGCTGGGAGCTGTACAAGGAGCAAGGGCAATCTTTTCTCCTCACTCTCCACCTGAGTTAGGTGACATGCCTATGTCATGTTCCTCCCTGCCCAAAAAACTGGCTCTGTGGAAGCCAGACCGGACTACTGACTTCCAAGTAGCCAGGATTTCTCTGCCTGAGCTTCTGCTTCCCTCCTCACATTTATGTCTTTTCTTGCCTGTAGCTTTCAATCTGACCAAGGCACCTACTTGAGGTGGTGCTTCACCATGGGCTATGCTCTGGGGTATGCTGTCTAGCAAGTGCTTGCAGTGAAGGGATCTAACACAACAGGGACATCTGAACAGAGCCCTGAGGCTCTCCTGTAATATTAATCCTAAAACCAACCCATACATGGATAAACTTTGAAAGCAAACAAACAGAAAAGCCATTTCCTTGGTTCTGCTCGAATCCTGCTTCCCGAAGGTGACAGAACATACGAAAGAGCCAGTAACACATGAGAAAAGCGTCATGAGGAGGAATAGAAATCTCCTTCAAAAGCTTTGCATTCAGCAAGTTGCTGTTGAGTTCCTGTGTGAACAATTAATCTTAAAGCAAATATTTGGCCAAGGGGGATTGAGCTCCAGGAGGTTTCATAGCTAGCTAAGGTTGAATGAAAACACACACTGTTTGACTTCTTCAGGCCAGTTTTCCTTTTTCACCCTCTCCATAAAAATAACTAAGAAAAAGTATCTGTTACAATGACCCAGGTTTTGCCATTCAAATCTCCCTAAATTACAGGCTTTCCCTTAGAGACCATTTACAATGGGGTATATAATGCATGGCTGTGTTACACCCTACTGCTCTTTGAATTCACTATAACTGGTTATTACTACGTTAAACTGTAGTGGTCTGGTTCAAAGGCTTTTCTATAAATAAATATCTTCCTAGCTGGGCAGATGACTGTCCCTACCAGCAGCTCCTGTGTTATCAGCTCTAGTTTTAACTCTACAGCTAGGCATGGCTTGGACTTTCTTTGAAAAGTCTGTGAATGGCTGGCAACTGTAAGGTCTTGTGAAACCTGATTAGGATCAGACTGGAGATCAATAAAGTTATTACATTGCTAATTTTCTGTTATCTACACTTCCTGAGTTGTATTTCTTTTTAAGGGAGAGGAGAGGTGCTGGTGGACAGCTGGCTGAACATGAGCCAGCAGTGTGCCCAGGTGGCCAAGAAGGCCAACGGCATCCTGGCCTGTATCAGAAATGGTGTGACCAGCAGGAGTAGGGAGGTGATTGTGCCCCTGGACTCGGCACTTGTGAGACCGCACCTTGAATACTGTGTCCAGTTTTAGTCACCACAGTACAAGAAGGACATTGAGGTGCTGGAGCGGGTACAGAGAAGGGCAACCAGGCTGGTGAAAGGCCTGGAAAGCATGCCCTATGAGGAGCGGCTGAAGGAACTGGGCTTGTTTAGTCTAGAGAAGAGAAGACTGAGAGGAGACCTTATTGCCCTCTACAACTACCTAAAAGGAGGTTGTAGCGAGGCTGGTGTTGGTCTTTTCTCTCATATTAGTAATGATAGGGTGAGGGGAAATGGCCTCAAGTTGCATCAGGGGAGGTTTAGATTAGATATTATGAAGAAATTCTTCACTGAGAGGGTAGTTAGGCACTGGAATAGACTGCCCAGTCTATTCCAGTGGGCAGTGGTGGAGTCACCGTCCCTGGAGGTGTTTAAAGAATGAATAGATGCAGTGCTTGAGGATATGGTGTAGTGATTAGAGAGATGCTAGGACAAAGGTTGGACTTGATGACCCTGGTGGTCTTTTCCAACCATAATGATTCTGTGATTCTATGAGAGGGGAGGAGAAGAGAGGAGAGGAGATGAGGCATGGCTATTCTGCTTGGGACACAAAGGTTGTATGCTATGTTTGTCCTGTCATGGATGGCCTATCCAAATCAATGGAGAAACTCCCATAGGCTATATGGAGGCTAAGGTACTACTCAATAACTCGTGGATGCCACCATATCTTGACTATATTGTGGATTATGCTGAATGTGTGTGTACTTAACCCCTGGAAGACAGTAAAAACATAGTCAGGGAATATAGAAAGCATCTGTAAATGTTGTTATTCTGTGCTGTGCCCCAGCCATTGGCTGAGTCCTCTGCTTTCCCTGCCTATTTGCAGCTCCATCTGGAGCAAGAGCTCAGCCAGCTCTGAGACCCTCTTCCAGTAGAGGATGAGTATCGGCCTGCCTGAAATCATGCCTCCTCTGAGCCTCCCAGCCCATCTTTGGGTAAAATGTAGTTGGTGCTAGTGCCCCTGCACTAGCAAAGATAAGCGAAACAAAAAGCCCCTTAATCGGACAAATTGGCAAGGGCAATCCATTTAGACTGCGGAGTCTTTAGGAAAAAGACTCACTTGTGCTGTGTGTAGTAACTAATGGAACGGGCTTCTGATTGCTGCAAGCTTCCTGGCTCTACAGTATTACAAATAATAAAAGGATATAAAAGTATAAACAATATGTGGCACTGCTGGCAAACAGTGCTTTCCATTTTCAGTGCACTGTAAAAGAAAAAAAAAATAACCTAATTCCTCCTTTGAGTGCTAAGTAGCAGTAGTACCCACCTCATGGGTCCAAAAACCATAAGCTGCTCTCCACAAGACTCTAAGCTATAAGTATTGAGAGATTCTTTTAAAAAGATACAGCAGGTTATTTGGTGTTTACTCTGGGTTGTGGGGTTTTTTTTGTCTTCACATCTTAATTTTTAGGCTTTATATTTTCGAGATTTTGTCTGTAGTGATGGGGAGGGGGAAGGGTGATAAAAAATTATTCTTATAATTGCATAACTCCAAAGGCCGAGTCTTTACTAAAGCATAAAATATTGCATTTAAATAATGAGAAAGAAAAGCCACATCATAATTACGGAAAGAATACAGTAATGCCATCTGTGTGAATTCAAAACTCATGAAGCGTATCCTAAGAAATCAT
The DNA here is from genome assembly GCA_013400335.1 of Eurystomus gularis. Classification (NCBI taxonomy): domain Eukaryota; kingdom Metazoa; phylum Chordata; class Aves; order Coraciiformes; family Coraciidae; genus Eurystomus; species Eurystomus gularis. Next base: position 39,309 of record VZZY01013030.1, on the reverse strand, counting down.
GGCATTGCTTTAAGAGATCATGAGAATCAAAATGTTTTTGTCTTTTTTAATTGTGTCAAGTTTTCTGCAGTCACTTCAGACTCTCAAGTATCCTTCCAAAAGCATGAAAGCTGGCAATTTCCCTCGGTTTAATGAGAGACGATTCCAGTAGAGGATGCTTCTTGAAAAACATTGAATATCGTAAAAATTAGTGACACCGAGATCACCATGATTTGGTGGTTTCAGACTGCTCACTCGGGGCCTGTTTTCCCATAAATCATACTGCCTTTCAACTTTTTATGAAAGAATATAATGGAAAATAATCTTAGAAAAACAAGTTACTGCTTCAAAGGATGCTAAGGAAAATCATATATCAGAAGTTTTTATTGGGCTAGACAGAAACTGTCAAACTGAAAGTAGAGTTCAATGAAAGGAAAAAAACCACAGTAGTTTTTTTTTTTAATTTAACTTTGAGTATAGTTCTGTATATTTCCTTTTTGGATTTTTACAGGCTGGGGTTTTTGAAATGCCAAGTAGGAGCTTATAACTAGTGACATCAACTCTAATATAGTACTTCATTCCGGTTTGTACTGCTCCAGTGATGCTGCATAACCTACTACAAGAAAGGCAGCTTCCAAGGAATAGGAGATTTTAGCTGCCCCTAAATTACTGGAAATGTTGTGCTTATATGCCATAATAAAAGGGTATGCATACAGGCAATGTTTCAGCAACTGCAATCTGCTGCAATTATAGCAGATACAACTACACCAGGAGACCAATTTAAGTGAATGGCATTTAAAACACAAAGCCAGACAGTCCATAGGGAATTTCAACTCTTCTATAAGGACTAGTTTTCCCAGACATCCATGGTCCTCTCTCTCCTCTCTGGCATTTCTTTTTGATCTTGGTGAACCTGTCCCGGCTTATGGATCAAATTTAAAATGAAGAACTTGACCACTCGTGGTCACTGAAAATCACAGTGCATTTGTAGTAAGAGCAGGGTTCCAGCTCCGGTGTCACAGACATGCTTTGCTGGGAATAGCAGCGTTCTGGGGCTGGTGTGGGAGACCTCCTGGGTCAAGGCTCTCCAGGCTCCCTCTGCCCCTAGCTACAGCCTTACAGACCCAGGATGGAGGGGAGGGAGTCTCAGCAACCCATCCCCTGCCTGGGTGTGCTCCACCAAGCATGGGCCATGTGAATTTGACACAATTATTGACAAAAGGTTATCTCCGCGCACGTGTATATCCTATGCTCATAGCCACTAACATTTCCAGTTCTGCAGGAAGGAAAGAATCTCCAGAGCTTACACGCTCCTTAAAGAAACTTTAATTTCATTAACATCAGCTAGAGCGTGTATTCAACAAATGGCATGATATTTTGTGACTAGGTTGCCTGCAAAACATATTTTCCAGTATTGACACTGCCTGAAAACCTTCATATGTTTGAACACAACAGTGTTTTTGAAAAGTGATTTTGTGATTGTTGGGGGTTTTTTTGTTTCATTAGGTTTTTTATTATTTTTCTGCTTATTTTACCTATTTTTGCTTTGCACATGAACAGAAAGTATTTCAGGGTGGCCTCTCTGAATTGGTAAGCATCTGGAAAAATGAACTTTCTAACACAGAAAACTTCTAAAATTTCTAACTTCATATGGCAATCATAGCCATCCTTAGCTTTGGATATTTCTAATATACTACTATGATATACATAAAAAATCCTTTTTGAAATCACTTGTAAGGAGCTGATTTATTTATCCATGGAAGCGTATAGGCATAGAAGAGAAATTTTATGCTGAAAAAAAGTACGCTGTTTTAAACTGTGAATGAGAAAAAAGAAAGAAATAAATGTATGTTTTGACAGACATCTACACATAATTCCAAAATACCTGACAGCATGTTGTTTAAATTTCCATAAATGTCTCTAGGCTGGGACCAGATTTAAAGCATTCTTAGTCCCCAAAGTGAATTGTTTTTCCAGAATGCTATGAGTATGTGAACAGTCACTGTCAATAAGAAAAAGCTAAAGTATATTGGTCCCTTAGGGGCAAAAAAGTCATATACTACAGGATTTTGTTACTGCATTTAACAGGTGCAAGGAAGGTGTTGCAGTTCTGTATAGCTCTTCTTCCTTCCTCAGAGCTGCAAATATTTTTTCTTATTTTCTTTTCTTTTTTTTTTTTTAGTTTATTATTATTACAGGATTATCTTTTCATTACTGGAACTTCCTGCTTATATGGTGCCGTGCAAGCCAGGATTTTCTTGGCTGTTACCAAACCATTTGATTTCTTGTTGGAGAAGCACAGAACAAATAGCGGTTAGAGGCTGGCATTGGGCTGCTTATACCTTTGCATTACTTCCCTTGTGAATCTGTCTCTCTTCCATACCACGAAGTCTGAAGAATGTCAGACTTTTTCTACTTTGAATTATACTATTTTCTCCTTGTGAGATACACAGTTTCTAGGTAAACTTAGCCGTGTCACTTTGTATTTGAGTTTTCTTTTCCTCTTCTGGATAAAAGTTAGCTCCAGTAAGATCAAAGATAACTTTGGCAACTCAGAGAAAAAGGTAACGCTTCCCTTTTATTTTCTCTCATGTTTATTTTGCTGCCAGGTCTCTTAGAAAATGGCCCTTTTTGCCAAGGCTACAATTTTGCTAAATTAATTACTGTTAATACTATGCCTTGTTTGTTTGCACAAGTGGAACATGAAAGATGGGAAATATGGACGTGAAAAGACAGCAAGAGATAAAAAGCAGAACAGTACCAAGGAAAATGTGAATAGTGGCCGAGGTATGTACCACACATGCTTCAGCCCTTTGGCAGCAGACTGGCCCTCAAAAATCCTCCCAATGGACCTGCTGAGGTGAAAGACCTTCAGGCTCTCCCTGCAGCTATCCCTGCAGTCCTCCAGGCTCAACTTGGGGGATTTTGAGGAGTGACCACAGTGTTGCAAATGTGCTAGGTCAGGCGACTCACAGGTGGCATCCAGAGCTTTGGAGAGCAACCTGGGGACCAAACACGTGTTTCTGTCCCTCTTCCTGAATGGAATGCTGAAGTAGCTGAATTTGCTTCTGAGGAGTTTGCTGCCAGCTCCCATTTTGTGTGTCTCAGTGAGACTCTGAGAGCTATAAAAACTTGGACCACTGCAGTCAGGTCCTCATCCTTCAGCCTGCTGCTACCCAGGAAGTGATAAATTAGACATACTATACACGACATTAGCTGACAACTGAGGACAGGAATCCATCAGGATGCTTTGAAAGCTTAAAAGTACACCAGTCGCTACTGAGGGCTGCAGAAAGTACTTGTCACTTTTTTAATCCTAAAAGCCTGCCATATGACCAGCATAAACTCCGTGTGGTAAGCTGAAAATCACAGGCTCATACCAAAAATGCAAGGTGGGGTAGTCCAGCCTCCTGCTTAAGGCAAAGAGATTGTTTAGGGCCGAGTCCAGTTTTGAAGAACCTCAAGGTTGGAGACTGCACAGCCTCTCTGGGCAGCCTGCCACATTGCTTGACCACCCTCATGGTGAGGGATATGTTCAGTCAGGATTGTTTAATAAAGGAAAAATGTGTTTCTCAACTAAAGAACTATTATATAAAATGCCTACTTTTGGAGTGTGACATTTTCTTAGAAAATGACAGCCTCAGAAAAAGAGTTTCTTTAAAGAGTGAAAAAGAACTACTGTTAATTCAGTAGTTATACCCTGGGCATGAATGTTAAATGACTTTACACTTCCATTTTCTTCTAGGCATCAAATTTTCTGGTCATGTTACATCACCTATGATGCAATTCTTATTATGTATATATATATACTCTTATTTTAGGGCAAGATAACAGTTTATGATGCAAGAGGAGTGGTTCATTTGTGGAAAGAGGAATGTAAAACACTCTAACAAATCTTGCAAGTATTTCTGGCACCACTGAGAATTGAACTACTTCAACTGTTGGCCTATATGTGAATGCGTGTATGTGTATAAATCTGCACACATATACATATATGGATTCACATGCACATATCCATAGATTCACATACACATATTCACATACATATATACATGTCCATGTATATGTGAAGATATACACACACATATAAAATGCTTCTTTTTGGAAAAAATCTACCACAGTTTACAGCTGACTGTGAGTAGAAACTCTGTTTTCTGACCTTTAGCATTATCTTCCCCACAGTCATCAGTCATCTGTGATACAGTCAATGATCTAACACCTGTAGTGGTATCTGTACTGACAGACTTGTTGCAGCTTTGGTCTCAGCTATTCCGGGATAGCTTCTTCTGGGCAGTAAACACACCCTGGGCAGACCCTGAAGCTACCAATATCACAGCCAGTTTCCCCTGCCTACCACAAGACATGGCAGGAGAGGTTTCCAGGCAGGTCATGAAGCAGTGCCTGGGCAGCACAGTTCTCCACAGATCTGGGGAGACAGTCTCTCACATCAGTGTGAGGGCTGTGGGAGATGCTTTTCGTATGAATTGCCTTGGCAGGAAAATTGTCAGCCGAAGGGAAGGTACTCATAGAAGAGCTGCATAATTAGAGGTGTGAATGTAATGACTGTGCAAATACCTACAGAGAATAAAGACTTCTTTGGTGTCATGTCATGGTTGGAAGCATGTGGTGGCATGAGAGATTATAAATAGGAACACTGGGATGAAAACAGAATGGCACTGGGCTGAAAAGACTCCTGATGCTGGGCACTGCCACCTAGGCAGCTTTTGTCACCCTCTGCCACTGCTCCTCCTTCTCCTGTCTTCCCTTGTCCTGCAACATGTTTTTGGACTTGTCTGCTGTGGTCTGAGGAACAGACTGGCCTAAGAAAAAAACATGCTTTTCTGGTTTCGGCTGTGTTTAACCTGACTGATTTGCCCACTTGGCCCATCTGGGCAACTGCACAAGTGGGTGTGCTGGCAGAGTTGGCAGAGAAGCATGAAGTAGTGGAGGAAAGTCTGCATATGCCAGTCCTGCAGCCACACACATGCACACACATTTGACCCTCCAGCTGTCTACAGAGAAAGGTGGAAACCTGCCTTGAAGAAAGGACAAAAATATCTTGCGCAGTGCTCTGCAGAGGGCAGTTCTGTGCTGGAAGGATGGAGATGAGCATGTAGGTGCCGCTTCCATACTTTTTTCTCTTCTCTTGGTTGTGCCTAATCTGCTTTGAGCTCCTTGACCACCACCCTGAAACTATGATTTTTTCTTAACTGGAGAACAATGAAAAAAACATCACCATTTCCCAAGAAAGACTCATGGCAGTTGTACTAGTTCCAGCTGATATACAAATGAGTACACATAATTTCTCTCCATGCGTTTCCATTGTTTCAGATCATGTGCCAGAAGTGGATGCTGGCCTTAAAGCACTGCCGAGCTATAACTTGATCTCTAATGCTGTCTTCCTTTCTAAAAAGTTTTGCAAAGTGCAAATAAGTTCTGATTTATCAACAGTTGATAGCTCAGTTGGAAGTGGAACCAATTAAATTGAATAAGGCCTGCTTTAATTTTGAACAACACTGGCCACTCATTGCTTTAAAAAAGTTTTGCTAGTCCACTTAAAATGCTTAGACTAATTGTCTTTATTCTTTCTGTCCAGGCAAATCCTTCTATAAGGCTAATGAAACCTCATCCCTTAGTCTGAATACAGTCATGGTGACTTTATTTCATATGACCTGCAGCCCTACAATATCATAGTAGTCCAGGGAAGGTAAGTTGATATCAATTTATTTTTGTGGTGTTACAGGATAATTCTGACATACTGAAATATTTAAAAAAGTTCTTCAATTCTGCCTAAAAGGATAGACAGTAAATTTTTTGTAAAACTTGTCACTGATAATATGAAATAGCATTACTGTTTGTCAGGAAAGTTGCTCTAGTTTAATTTCTGTGGATGAAAATTGTAATTCAAGGGCAAAATTCTGTGTTTCTAATGGGAATTAAAGCTGTGTAACTAAGAGCACCAGGTGGTCCCCAACAGCAGAATGTGGACTATTGTTTTTTAGATTTATGTAGTGTTTCATGCCTAGCCCAAATGTTGGCTGCTGGTAATTTCTGTTGCTATTGTTGCTTAAGGTCATCTATAAATGCAAAATGTTGCTCAGTGGGTACTTGACAGCAGTAACCTAGATAAATATTTTCATTTACATAAGCATTGTCTTAACAATTCAGAAACTGTAGTAAATAGTCTCAAATCCCAGAAGCCATCTAGACATTGCAAGAATTACATTGTTTCTTGACAAAGATTGATGTACTGTATTATTTCCTTGGTCACAGTCCAACACAAGAGGGTGGACTGATGAAAGAGATGCTTAACACATCCAGGGTTTGTGTTGCTTTCTTTTTTCTAACTGTGCTAATAGATGAATTTCCATTTGTTTTTCAAATTTTTATGTACCCTTACGCAATAAAAGATAATCTAACTGGACAGGCACAAACAGTGGAGACCAACTGGCTTTTAAAAGCAAATTCAAAGCCAAGAAATTTCTCTATAATTGCCACAAAGTACTAAAAAGAAATGAAATTACTTTCTGCCTACTTGAGAGCACAAACATCGGTATTATATTAAAAATGGATGCCCCTCGGAGCACAGTAAATTTGTGTGTGAGTAGCTGTCCTCTGTACTTGCTGTACGTGATCTTCATGGAGGAAATGTACTCCTACAAGACCTCTTCAACTTGAACAAGTTCTTCATCCGTGAAATGCTGCACCACAGGCCTATGCCAAAAACAGCCAGGCTCCAGGCATTTCAGGGAGGCTAAAGCTAACAAAAAATGCACTAAATATGGTGTGAGTTGTTTGCATTTGTTCCCTGTAATTAGTATCTCGTAAGATCAAGCAAGAAAGAGATCCTTTCTGTACACAAGCACTTTGACTGCAAGGATTCAGCTTTGTTTCAAAAAAACGCACGTATGTGAACAGATCCAGAGAGGCCTTGTGTCACCTCCCAGGCAGTCCCTGCTTGTTACTTATGCAGCATGAGCTGAGTGCTGCTCTTCACAACTGGACAGAGCTGCCTCCTGCTCACTGTCCAGCCTGAAGCCTTGTAAATAATGAGGCTTAGGTGGAGTAGATGTGGCTGAATATATATCTAGCACAGGTTCACTGATGTGCTTTCTTCCAGGGTTGCCATATTAATCTAAAAAGAATGAAATAAATGTGAGGAGATGAATATGCCCTACTTGGGATACAGGTGTCCTGTTAGAAGAGAGATCCAGCATCCAGCCGTTGATTGTCATTGCCTCTGCATGTAGTTTCCAGACATTGTGCTCTGTGTGCATTTTGCAGCCACAGCATGAGTGTGTGTTGGAGTGAAGCCCTCTGAGCAATTGCAGTTGCTGTGATCTGCTTATACTGAATCTCAACACCTAATCCTTCTAATTCTCAAACAATTCTTTTAGCCAATACTGTAGATGTCCAAAATTAGCTGATAGCGTTTGTGTAGTTCATACTTAATTTAAACAATCTTTGTCTTAATACGAGTCTCCCATATGACCAAATGACTTGACTCCATATGAACACATTACAAATTCACTCTATGTGTCTGCAAGCACATGCACACATTCATGTAGCCATCTGCACATGTGTCCGATTTACATGTTTGCATTATAGTTTCGAACTGATTAATGGTGTTTGATCTTCAGTCTGGGGCACATGAAAGATAGTTTCTTTTCAAGAAGGTCCTGATAAAGGGCTCAGATTTTGCATCTGGATCCATTACTAAAAGTAAAAAGCTAGGGCAGATTTCCATACAGTCGAGGATTCTTCTGTGCTCTGTCACAGTCCACAAACTGAGATTAAGCAGGGACCTTCAGGAGTAAGAGGTGTCTTGGCGCTTCTCTTCCTACTGGGCAGATGTTCATTAGGTGGTGTTTATCAGCTGTGATGTGATTACAGGTCTCAGGAGCCCAGACAACCATTTTATAGGTACATATTTTGACTACAGAAAGAAGAAACACACATTGCTTTTTGCTTTCTTAATCTATAATATTAAGTAGATGACTACTGACCTAAATTTCCTACAGTCCCTTTTGGAGGAGGTGCTCCTCTGTGCTTTGTTTCTTCTCTCTGTGGGGAGTGTGGCAATTCCTGCAACTGACGGCAACTCCTGCCTCCCACTTATGATTTCACTGGTTGGAAACCGCAGCTTGTGAGTTGGTTCCTGAACTTGCACCCATTCATGGGCATGTAGCTTCCCCCAGAGCTGCCCGACTTTCAGATTCCTCAGTTTTAACTGGGCTTTGCCCACCAACTAGTATGTTCAGACAGTATAATTGTGACTTTTCTGAGCATTCTGTGACTATCACAGCATTTTCAAGAGATTGGCTGTCAAGATACTATAAACTTATATCTATATTAAAATGCTAGGAAACAGATTAAAATACCCTGATGCTCTCTAATTCTGTTTTTTTCACAGTCTCCAGCTAGTGATGAAGCTCAGGACCCATTGAAAAGTTACACTAGTAGAACTTGGTGATGACAATACTGCCAAGTAAACTTCATGGGATATAATCTATTTTTCACAGAGTAATTTCCTTTAAATCCAATTTCCTGCATCATTATATCGTAAAGAGAGAGGAATCTACTTATCCACAAATTGCTTTAAAGACTCTGGGTGCAGAGGCAGTGAATTACACTCATTTGATTGCTGAAGCTCAGTGAATACAGAAAGCTCTTCAAAAAATATTTTACAGGGTTTTATTTTATATAGTACTTCTACCACATATCTTACATACTGTGCAATGTAAACTAATAAAATAAATATTTAATAAAATAAATATTTAAGCAGAATTAGCCTAGGTAAGACAAGAAAATCTATAATTAAGTACAGAAAAGGATCAAAGAAAGGAGGATTTGCTTCAAAACAGGGGCAGGGAACAATGCTAGGAAGGTCCTGCACTGAATTTTATAAGTTCAGTAATCTTCTGTCTCTCTGTCTAGATCCAAGTATCCAGGCTTAGTGAGCAGCCAGGACAATGAGATCAAGTCTCTATGGCTGAAAGGGAGCCTGAGCAAAAAGCAGCATTTTCTTGCACATGTCAGCAGCCGTACTGAAAGAGTCCTCTGCCCGTGTGTCTGTGTGGGGTGAGGCACCAGTCACCAGTCCTCCTGGCTTCTCCACAAGCAAACTAGGAAGTGGAAAGTGAAACTGCCCAGGGCTGCCCCAGCCAAAGAGGAGGACTGTGCTGCTCTGCACTTTCATTGAGAGTCACCGAGACTCTCTCTGAGCACTGCTGGACATGTGCACAAGAAAAGGCAGCTGGTTATTTTTAGATACCGGTCGTATTTTCTCCAGCCTGTTTCTGTGGCACTCTTTATATCACTGCTGAGTCTGACAAAGGGTGACAAAGCAGGTTTAGAGGACAGCATACTGACCTGTAGGAATTCACTTGGGAACAGTCAAATGCTTTCAGCTTGAGGCTGTTTTGCTGGGTTATTTCAGAGATGAGCTGGTGCCTTATATCCTAGCATTCGCTATCTATCCATGTCAAACAAATATTCAGAAAGGCCGCTTTGAGTCTGCTGTTTCCCTGACGCACCACACATACAGCTCAGGCAATCTATACCCTGCTGAAACCACTTCTGCTTGACCATCTATTGCACTGCTCCTGACCAAAATACTTAAGTTCTGATTCAGAAACGTCACAGCTAATTTAACAGGTCACTTGATGATGCTACATTACCGTAGTTTTTCAGGCTTTCTTAGAGTTATTTGTCAAGCAGAATTATATATTTGGCTTTTTAGAATCACCCAGATTAATATTTGTAATGGAGAGAGAAAAAGGGGAGTTAATTTATGGCAGCAAAGAATCACTTGTGAAGGGGCACTGCTGTTTTTCACACTGACACTGCCTATCTGTTCCAAAAGAAATGTTGCCAACTACAGTCAAAATGTTTGCACACTTACTGAAATGTGTGGATTTTTATTAACATTGAGTTATTTCATGGTTCTCATTTCTACAGTTCAGTATATTCCTGCAATGAAAATAATTTCAGACACCCAACCCCGCTGACTCCGTTACAAACTGCACTGTTAGGCCAAGGGGAAAATGCTGGAGAGATGCTGCCTCAAAGGCACCAAAAAGACCACTGCAAGATTAAATCCCTGATATGTCTCAAGTTTTTCTTTACTGCTTTCCTTATACAAGAGGCATTAACCATGGACTGAAGACATGCTGCCTCCAGTGCATGGCTGCACCATAAGCCCTTTCTGCATTAAGATGAAAGTTTAAGCAGTTTGTTAAGAGACCAAACTCATCAATAGCCAGAGTTTTGATCTTGCATAGGATGTGTGAAGGCACACCAAAGCCTCTTCTCTGCCTACTGAGGAGCAGGAACCTATGGTCTCCAGCACTGAAGTTCAGGGCTCCTGGTGCCAGTCTATTACCCTGATCCAGGTGGTTTGTCCTCTTTTTTCTAACCATAAATGCCACCTTGGAGCTTCCTTTCCTTTTGAAACTGGGGCACATGGCTTCTGATAAGATTCCCCTTAGTGAGCTCATTCTCGGCCAGCTGTGCTGGTGAATACCATTTACCCTGTGAAGACTCCTCAGCACTGTGCCTTGAGAAGATCCTCACTCTGTCCTGAATCCTTGCTTAGCAAAATCTCCCAGGGAACAGCAGAAGTTTTGACTGAATGAGGTTTCTAGGATCAAGCCACAAATAAATCATGTTTGTTGCCTTGCAGTCATGAGGAACTTGTCTGATCATTGTAAAAATAAGAGTTAAGACTGAAGCTGAGAAAGAACAGGACATTAAATTATCATTGTACTGTACAGAAAAAACATCAAGTGTTCAGATTTCCATTGCTGTTCTTCTAGTGTTCTCACAGCGGATCAGCCTGAAACTTCGCTATGAATGGGAAAATGTGCCCCTTCGAGAAAGTGAGCTTCTAGCCTGCATGCTTGTTTGTTAAACTTGGCAAGCAGGGGAGCCTGAAGCTTTAATTAATGTCAGTTGTGATATTAAGACGCAAATAATAGAGCAGCAAGTCAATTTGCAAAAGTGAAGACAAAAAGGCAATGGGGGGGCATTAAAACAATTGTGTCAGTTCCTATGGATTTCCATAAGACTTACAAACAACGCTTTGAAAAAGCAGGGAAAGGAGAAAGCAATTTTGTCTTCTTTTTTGGTTTGTTTGCAGAGTCTTGGGATAATTGTCCCATGTAAATAGTCTATCAGATAAAGGAGGAAGCTGGGTCTATGAAGTTGCTCAACAACTTCACTGTTGAATTTATTGCAGTAACAGATCTGCATGTTTCATATAAAACACTTTCAGATTTGAGATTGTTACTTTCCAAACCATCCAAGACTCAACCAGTTTGTTACACATTTAAAACTCAGCTGGGTGTTGCTGAGAAGTTTATGAGCTCTTCTTCTGTTCTCTAAATAAAGCTGAGCATCCAAGTGAGAACTGGGGTTTCTGGCTTGGCCTGAGTCCATATCCAAAGCTTATCTATCTCAGACAATAGAGATCTATGAACCCTGGAATACAAAACTGATGAGACTTTCACAGCACAAGGTGCTTCCTCATTTCTGACCTTTCTCTCTCTGAGTCAAACAGAGTATTTGCCAAGCAGGGCTTAGTTCAGGTCAAACACAGCCACCATTAGCTTTGAGAGAAGTGGCAAAATCCAAATTTCCAACACAGAACCTGTTGTCTACCTGATGACTTGTATTCCCTAAAACCCCATATATCTATCTCAATTTCCCAGCTTGGAAAATGACCATATGTACAAACATTTTGAGCTCTTTGCCTGGGAATTTGGATCTTTGAGGAAGTTAATGGGATTGCCCAAGTGATGAGGGACTTACTTATGTGAGAAGAGGTTTGGAAGGGCTATCCTTTAACTCAGAAATGACCTTCTGCATGTGCATCGACAACAATTTGGTTTGCTTTACTCCTCAGCCACTCTACACCTTTAGACTTAAACAGGCTATTCTCGGAAAAAAAGGATTGCCTAAAACGTCAGTGTCTTTTATCCTGGTCATATATCACCTGGCTTTGTCAGAGCGCTGGTATAGTGTCAATCCTGGAATCCTGCTAAGCAGAAGCAGTTGTCCTCTTTTTTGCCCCTGGACATCTGGTCACACTGTGGCTACAGCTGTAGACCTGGCAGCCACAGCAACTTCTCAAGCTGAAATTGATAGTGTTTATTTTATTATTGTGAAAAGTAAAGCCTTCTGTCTGAAACATCTTAGAAAAGAAAGGCAGAAAAATTTTATATCTGACAGAAAATTGCATATTGAAAAGCAAAGCAAGAATCAGAACTTTAGCCAGGTATAAGTACTCCCATATCAAGTGATCTCCTTCTGCACTGATGTTGAAAAGAAAACAGAGGAGTGTCTCTGATTTGGTGTCTGAAAACAGAGTCGTTATTCTCTGTAGTACAAGCACAGCCATGCATTTTGCTGCCAACATGTTGTTTTTTTCAAATCTCTGCAGTGCTAGAGTACTACTATATAAAAGCAAATATTAGTGTTTTAGATAGATGGATCTATATATTTAATATGTTTCTGCTGTGCAAATATTTGTGTACATGAGATTTTAAGTATTTTAACTTTTTGGCAAGTTGTATTTTCTTTTAAAAGTAATGTAGGAGGAATTGACTGTTCTGGTAGTATTACATAAACATAAACTTGTACAAAGCCCATGTCACAAGCTAAAACTGCCAGACACTTGGGTTTGGTCTGGACAGTCTGTGTGTCTGTGTATCTCAGGATGATGGTCAGATGTCAAAGGCAGAGTAGCAATCCAGCCCACTAACAAGGTGGCCATAGCTCAAGCATAGCTTGGAGGCAAGCTGGAAACTTCATTGTGCTCTGAATGTCACTGTAGCCCATCTTCCCAGATGCAGAGGGGACAAATCACTGCTTGAGGCTTAGCTGAAGCCAGGCTCCTCACAGTGAGGCCAGGACTGCAGTTACATTCCCTGAGAGTTTACTCAAATTACTAGTGGATGCTTATTATCTTGCAAAACTGGTCAGCATTATTAATGTTGAAGTCTATGGGGATGCAAACAGGTATTTGACTGAACTATGGGAGCAGAGAAGATTAAACTTCCAACATCCTCCAAATTTGCGTCTTGGCTACAATTCAGCCTCCAAGTAGACAAAGAGATGAATACCCTAAGTGCTAGTCCTGTATCCCTTTTGTTATACCATCAGATACCACTTCTGTCAGGTGTGCAGGCAGCCTCAGCACAGACACTGAGATGGTAAACAAGGGAAAAAGGTGTGGAGAATGACTGAAATACTGCGGTTGTTGTATTGAATGATCTGATTGCTATAGTTTCCCAAGTAAGATGAGGATGCATCATACCAGGAGAAGGCAAGGGAAAAGAAGGGGAGGCTTGCAAGAACCTCCTTTTAAAGCAGTGCTTTGTGCTGATTTGTAGCACAATTCATTTTTTTAAAGAGTGCTGTCCCTTTGATAAGCTGCCTGAGAGAGGAGGAGGGTACTGAGATAAGACTACTTGGGCGGTGAGCAAAGCCCCACAGCTGGCCACCTACCTTGAGCTGGGGGCTATCACCACAGCATCCAGGTCCCAAATGGGCACCAGCACCACATGGTGTGATTCTCACCTTGTCTGAAGCCATTTCTGTATTTTGTTTAGTTGTCTTCAAGCAGCTGCTTTAAAATTGTTTCAGAAAACCAAAGTAAACACTGCTCTGGAGTGAGTGGTCTCATTCTCCTGGATCCTGGGGAGCACAGGGAGAAGGTGAAGGTGCTGTGGTGCCACTGGCTAGGTGCTGGCCTTCAATTGGCTTCAATTGGTTTGTAACCAAGAGGCCTGAAAAAATCCTCAGTCATGGGATGAGTAAAGAATTTGTTTGCCTGCCTAAGATCTGACAGAGTTGCAGACCCAAAGCTACATGTCTCTTCAAGCTGATAAGTCCTCTATTCGATTTTTTTTGTTTTAAGGGATTATCCATACCATTAAACAAAACACACAACAGTCAACCTATTTTTGTCTAATTATAGCTTTGCTTAGACCACCTGAAGCATGCAATAATTGCTATGAAGTGCATTTCCTGATGAGCCATGTTTCTAAAATATAAAATACTTAGGAGGGAAAAACCAACAACAAAATCCAAGAAAAAATGGACAGTAGGGTTCAGTTTTTGTGCTGGTGCTCTTTAATATACACAGTTTGCTATTCTAACAACCAGCCCAAAAGCTCCAGTTCCACTGAAAAGCTTTTAAGGCATTTTAGCTTTTTTGGTTAAAGACCGAGCACATTGATTTCTACTTCGCAGCTCTTTTTTTTTCCTTTAGAAAAAAAGAAGATATAATGCAGACACATGGTTCTACAACCTTCATTATGACTGTCTCTATTTTGGCATACAGTTTGATTTATGTGTTATCTTTTCCCATCTGTAAAGTATGTTGTTTCCCTTACACACACATTCATACTACAGAAAACAGAAGGATGAAGTATGGTTTAGTGAGACAGGATGTCAAGGCACAGTAAACATTAAAAAAAAAAAAAAAAGGAAAGGGCTTAGCAGAATAAAAGCAAGAAGGGGGTTTTTTTTTTGTCTTTCGTTATAATAAAGGGTTTTGACATGTGGCCGCTATCCATGGGAAGAAAAATACTTAGCCTGAAAAATCCCATAGAGGTCTGTGTGACCAATTTCAAGGCACATGAAAAAAAAATTATTCCAGAAAATAAGCCAATGAGCTGTTTGCAGTGCAACAAATGCCTACAGTACTAACATGAATTGTGAAATCACTGGCTGTGACTGATCAGAGTTCATTAAAAATAAATCTTGGCCCAGCAGTTTTAATAAACGGAATGAGCAATAAAGGCAGCAATGATTCACATTTTCTCATGCAGAAAACTGTCTGATTTTGCATTTTCACTCAGCCAAAGGATTTCTGCTGAATAAAACTGATTCTGGCATCTGATATAAAAATTCTTGTCTTTCTGGGGGCAAAGAGAAGATGGGAGACAGCAGCTTTGTCAACCCTTCAGGGCTTTTCAAATTTAACTTTTTCTAGAATTTATTTTGACATTTAAGACTTTGTGGGAAAAAAAAAAAAAAATTCAAGCTACTTTTTCTGTTCTGCCTGCTGAGGAAAGGTTGAGAACACAGGCGTAAAAGAGGGCTCTGCTCACACCCATCGAGGTCAGCTCTGCCTGATGGCTGAAGGATTGCTCATGTGGAGCGTTACCTTGGCTGGAAAACTCACCATAGAGACCAAAGGCAAAGCAGTTCTGGAAACACAGATACTGTAACGGCACTATATATGCATCTCAGCAGGCCAAGGAAGGAATGTATTAATGACCTGGACTGTAAATACCGTCTGCATTTTACTTTGCCCCATCACATGTGGAGGCTAAGAAAGTTTAATGGAAAAGGCATAAGAGTTACCAGCTCTGTGCTGCTCAGAGGTATGAGCACCAAGGTCCTAATGCTGCCCCAGATGTCAGCTGCTGAAGTGCTTGAACCTCCACCTCAGGTGGAGTGGCACTTACCATTGCTAGGCAGAGCCTGAATGCCTACAGAGTGCTACAGCTCTAGTCTGGCTCCTAGATCAGAAATCCAATCAAAGCCTGCTGCTTTTTGGTTCAGGAAAAGGGGAGAAAATGATGGCGCACAGGCACAGTGCATGGGTGAAACAAGTCTCATGCTTCCTCCGCATTTTTGCTGTTATTTTAATTTTCTTCCTCATACAATAGCAACAGCAAATGGACAGACTCAGTCACAGAACACAGTAACATGTCTTCTTATTATTTATGGCACACACAGTGCAAAACAAATACGTCAGCTACTAATGCTAGCACTTCTCTGGCACTGGGACACAGAGAGCAGTGAGAGTGGGTGGACCTTGCTGGTAGGACAGAACTCCAGTTACAGAAAAGCTGTCCAGAAAGCAATAAGCTAGAAGGGGAATGAACATGATTGCAATTATTCTTTCTCTCCTCACCACCTCTCCTTCCTTCCCTGCCACCTTCCTTCCCCGTTGCTGTCTCCACATAGTCCCAAGTTTGGTTGTACCCTTGAGAAGCAGCAATACCTATTAGAGTTCCTCTGTCCCTGCAAACATTGCATAGCTCAGGAAGCCAGATCCTGAGAGTTACACTGTTAATGACAGCAAACATTTATCAGTAAAAATCCCTTCAGCAGCAAGCTCCTCCATTAAACTAAGCATCCAGAAGAAGATGAATATTGGCATGGCAAAGATGACTGCTCTGAGCCAAGGTTACACAGGCCCCAGTCAGCCTGTATCAAGCAACTTCCACTTTCGGGTAGGGCTAGTGATGAATTCATTGGGAGAAAAAGGTGTAGTTATCCTGGTCTAAAGCCCAACAGAGGGGGTGGAAAGTCACAGACTGGTTTCAGTGTGCTTTGGATCATACCTGTAAGTGGGGAGGAACAGGCACAGAGTACTCTCTGGACCTGCCATAGTGGCCCTGGATTTGGGCGGAATCTCTCTTTAAAATCAAGACATTTGCTGCACAAGTGCAAACTCAGTGTGCATGTGCAAGAAGAAGTGATGCCTAGAGGCTATGGGTCAGTTATACCCCAAGGAAAGGCACTCACTAAAATAAATGGCTGTAATAAAGTAACAATGTTTACTTTTCCTTTGGTGCAGCAGAACACAGAGCACCTTCATGAAAGGTCCTCGAGGTTAAATAAACTATACTTAGTCAAATACCTTACAGTTAAAACCCGGGGTTACTCCTGCGCATGAGATCGGGTCTTTGTTATTCTCCTGGGTGTAACAACTTCTACACTTTATTTCTTTGCACCTTGTATCTCTAATTAAAACAGGCAAGTAAATGAAAGGCTGAAGTAAGACTGACACATGTCAGCAGATGTCTTAAAGGTCTGTATGTTCTGATGATGTTTCATCGCTGGGCTTTGTCACGTACAAGGTGTTGGGCAAGAACTGATCCTACAAGCTGCCAGCGCATGCCCAGAGGGGTACATTACACACTTTTTTTTTTCTGTTTTGAAACTTGATTTTGTTTACTATTTTCATTCATTTTTACGTAAGTGGCAACATGATGACTAATAAATGAGATTATGTCTTGTAGAATTGATACTAGGAGCCTGCTGCCATAATTTCAGTCCTTTAAGGTGGCCAGAGCAGGTTTTTTTGCCTGCAGCCCCTTTAGCTGTATGACCTACTCCCTAAAATGTTCCCCTTCATTTTGACTTGATAAAGATACCCCATCTGCCCATTTTACAGGCGTTAGTTGAAGGGCAGTTCTAGTTTATCAAACTCAAAGAAGATTGTGGAGAGCAGCACTGCTGTGTTTTTCCACACAACCTGTTACGGTAACAAGCACTCCCCCGCAATGTTTGCTGACAGATGTTCAAGGCTTGGAAAAAAAAAGAAAAAGCTTTCAGCTGATGGCTGTACCACCACTTTTGAAATAAGTGTTAGTTCCAGGATCCTGAGTTTACGAGGGCAAAGAAAAGGCAGGAGGGAAACAAACTGGGTAACGAGGTGGGGGGAAAGGGAAATGCAAACCAAAACCTTGCTGCTGACAGAGTCAACAAGCTTAGTATCTCCTGGGCAGCAGGGAAGAAAAATAAATTAGAGCTGGATATGAAAGAGCTGGAAGAGTGACCTTCAAATGGCTGTGTGCATCTCTGAAGTTAAACCAGCATGGAGGTCCAAACGTCCCACCAGGTCTTCTTGGACATTAAGTATTTAGTTACCACATACACACCCTGACAATGCCTGGGAATAGCTGGGGATGGGTATCCCTTCTCAGGGCACTGAGAGGGCATCCATGAGGCATGGGCCATACCAGGGGAAGACCTGTGCTTTTGTGGAGCCTGTACAGCTGCTTGAGCACAAAGAGAAGTGTCCAAGGAGTCTAGATTACACCAGCAGGAGGAATTCCATTAGGTGATCCAGTGTACCAGTCCTGTTTGTGGATTGGGACATGCCCTGGATAACAGAAATTCAGTGTGAAAGGCCCAGATTGTCATGGACGAACTTGCTGGGATGGACAAAATCATTAAGCTGTTTGGATTCTCTGATGCCAGTGGGAATTAGGCAAGCAATCAGTTTGAACATGAGATGCTGCATGAACTAGGCATGTCAGCAGTCTTCAGTTGCTTCTGAATTCCTGGTTCTCAGCTAGGATTGGGTTTGCATCTGGCATAGCCTGGATTTTCTCTGAGGCTGCTAAAGCTCATCCAGCTATAGTCCAAGCAGGATTGATCTAGAGCAGTGAGAATTCTTGTTGTTGCCAGTTTGTTTGACTTTGTTTTTTTATTAGGATGACAGAGGTACATGTGTAGGAACTGGAAATCCTAGGAGTGTATCCATTTCAACACACTGTTTGTTGGAAGGGGTTTCTCTGCTTGTGGGCAGACTGTAACAACATGAGGATAATCCCTTTCTGTGTTTGCTTCATTCTTCCCCTGTCCCGAGCAGGCAGGAGTGACTGGAAAGACTATTCACAGTCTTTCTCAAAATTTCCCTTGCCTTGCCTTCCCTTCCCTTCTTTCCCCTCATTTTGCCAGCTGAGATATCTATTAAACAGATATCTATTAAAAATGCTTATTTCATCTCAAGTTCAAAGTAAACTAGCTGTGCTATCACCTTGTACATATCCCTATCTTCTCCCACAGCGTGGGAGTACTTGTTTACCCACTGCAAATGTTGCAGTAATTTTTATGTCTACTTTAAAAAAAAAGAAAGAATCAAAGCATTAATTATTTACCACCAAGTAGCATTCCTTTTTGTCAAGTTTCATCCATATCCCAAAATTTTATACGAGCAGCAGATTGCCAAAGATAATAACTTCAATGTAAGACTAACAAGCAATGTCAATTTTCAGCTCTAATAATCCTTGACATTACCTGTTTAAAGGTGCAGAAATGTAGTTTCCACGTTGTTATTCTGGAAGATGGATTAATTCAACAGAAGTTAGCAACGTGGGTTTTTTTTTTCTATGCACGACACCTTTTACAAATAATGCTCCCTAAAATACAGGCAAAGCTTAAATATTTTCCTTTTCTACCTATGAATCATCTGGCCATTCAGATAGACTGGACTAATGGGAATTCCATTCCATACAGTAGCCTGAGCCCTGTATACCAGAGAGAAAGAGAGAGGTGCATAACATGAGGGTAAGCTTATCATGTGTGTGTGTGCCCCTGCATCCCTTCATACATACACCCAATTTTGACATATTAAAGCAATACTAGACAGGGTAGAAAATCTCTAGAGGTGGAACTATTCAACCTGCCATCTCTGTAGCTGTAGAGGTAATTGTGATGAATGGTGTTAGAAAAGTTTTTTAGTTTTATGGAAGCACTTTGGCTCTGATTTTTATTTTTTTTAATTGCATCCTTAGCACTTTACTAGAGGCAACAATGTTTTCCCATGGTGCACTGGAGGAAGAATGTCTCAAAATGGAAAAAATAAGTACAGTTTGCATGATTTATGCCATTTATTCTGCAAACATAATATGTAGAGCAGAACTTTGGCAGGTGTTAATCAGTATATTTTTCTTTGCACCAGTAGAGCTGCTTCAGCTTATACCAGCTGAGAATCTGGCTTTATGTATTAAATAAAAAAGTGGGTCTGGCTTCCTGATCTTTTGTAGTAGACACACAAAACTGTTCGTTTTTGAGCTGTGGGCTTGAAAAGCAATCTCACTTCTCAGTATTGGCAGCAGACTGGAGAAATGGGGACATGGTGTGCTGAGCTCCTGGGTAGAAGAAATGTTTTCTTTCAAACCATAACGACCTTTTTGGCCATCTGAAGGAATATGTTCAAGCTTCCTTGGCAAGCAAAGCTGGGACACTAGCCAGTTACTACATGAAGGCTTTGAAGATGGAGGGAATAACAAAAGGAGGGAAAAAAAAATTAAAGAGGAAAATCCTTTTGTTCCCAGATGGGTAGCTAAGGGGTAACCATTCATTCCTCTGCTTTGGAAGCAGGAACATAAATTGACCTGATACATCAAAATCAATACATTTTTTTGACTGTTCCATACCTCAGATGTTATGTCTGGTTTTTACACGACCACAAGGGTTTAAAATAGGTCCAGTTAGCTCCTGAAAATGGCTTCAGGTGGTATTTCTGATCCATAATTTGTTCCGGACTAAGCTCTTTGGAAGATGAGGTACGCTAGGCAAATCAATTGAAACCCTGTCCGATATTCCTGACTTAATGTGGGGAAGAGATAGGACATGATTTTGGGGAAGAAAGCAAAGATTTCTGGGGGAAAACAGGAACACTGTTTTGGCAGAAATGCTACAGATGCACATGTGTATTACTAATAGAAATTGTCATTTGCAAACAGCTGCTGTCAGAAAAAACTCAAGTGAAGAAGTAGGTAGAGGCTGGAGGGAAATAGGGGAGCTATAGAAACATAGCGCACCATTTGTTTTTTTCTGATCTGTAAACAAACTTCTTTTAATCAAGACTATTACTTAGGATATGCACAGAGGAGTGTTGGTTCTTATGCACTGAAACATGAAACGAGATACTCATAATGTGAAGCTCCTGTGATATCTTAAGGTCACAAAGAAGTAAGATTTATGTAACAAATTTTGAGGGAAAGGATATGAAAGCTTGAAGAGTTTGAATGTCAAAGTCTGGTGTCCACTGACTGAGTGCTCAGATGTCGCAATTGCTTGTTTTGGAAGGAATACAGTTTTGAGTATACAGAGAGTATTACACACTATTTTAAAGATCAGACCTCTCCTTAATAAGGAATATTTTCTTACCCCATAATTTTATTATATCAGAATGATCTTTAAATGATGTTTTCTGTTATTAGAGTTTGACCTAAACTCCTAAATAGCTCTATTATGTCCAGTGACCTCATTCTTACCAGGTTTTACAGGTCAGTGGTAAATTAAGCAGCCAGCTTCCTGCTAATTAATCCTATTTAGTTAAAGAACAGTTAGACTGCATTACCTTATCTCTGTTAAAAGGAAGTTTTTACAGGATTGGCACCAGATTACTGTTATGAATTAGAAGCCTCCATCCAGCTTTGACATGCAGTACAGCAGAAAGGTAGAAGAGCGGAATAAGAGGTTGGAACACAAATGTCATCGTCTTGTTCTTCAGTGTTTCCCCATGACATGAATGACCAGAGTTATTCCAGCACCCAGATGGCTTTGAAATCACACAGCCCACAGATCTTCCTGCCCACAAGGCACTGTGTTTTGGTATGCTAGAGTCCCAGTGTCTTGTCAGAAACCCCAGCCCCCAGTTGCTGTGACTGCAGATGGGAGAGACAGACAAAGCCAATGGTGCATTTGCATACATGGTCCTCATTCTACTCCAGAATAGCAGTGGCCTGAAAGAACTGAAACCTGCTGTGTGGCAGGAAGCCTCTATCAATATAGCCGATACTGAGATTGCACAGCTTGCTACAATTGTGAGGCCCCGGAGGGGCCTTTTCTATGTCAAGTTTTTAAATCAATGGGTTACATTAAATATAATGGAAGGTGAGCCCTTGTGGAAAACACCTGTGAGTACATAAAAGGGTAGGGCACTCAATAACTGTAAACCAGATAGCAGAAATGTATGAAGTGGTTCTAGTCCATGTGGGTGAGCTATGCATGCACCAATAGGTTTATAGCTGCTTCTCTTTTGGTTTTGGTTTTTTTTTTTTCCTTTTTCTTTTTGCCTTTAACTGCCTACCACCATTATGCCTTTCACTACCTTATTGTTTGGTCTGGAGCAAAGTGGACAAAGTCTGTCAAAGGCAGGGTTCACACTGCCAACAGGTGTATCTTGCGAGCCAGGCAGGGAGGGAGAGGAGGAAGGAGAAGGAGATGTTTATAAATTGACTTATTTTTACTGATATTTATGTATCACGTGAAATCTGTGGAGCTGCGTCTATGAAAAGTACTCATTTAATAAGACAGCCATTGGCATGGAGATTAGCCATTCCAGGGACTGTTGAACAATGGGTGTATTTTCACCTGAGCTGCTTGAAATAACCCACCTGTGTAGCTCCTGTGTCACCCCATCCAGCATGCTTTTCTGTCAGGAGGTGCTAGCACCCCAGCACCAGCAATGTCTGGTCACCCCAGCTGTGGTACCTGGCTTTGAACAAAAGTTGGGCAGATGCCACTTCCAGGATGCTGGCAGGAACAAGCAGGGATTGTAAAGATGGGTGTTCACTCTGCTCAGGATAGGGATGACCAGTGTTGGGGGAAGCCCTTAAAAACTAAAGAATTAGAAGTTAAATAATCTATGCAGAGAATTTATTAAATCCTGGGCCCTCTCCTAGGGGGAACTGAGACATTTTTGTCTGTTGGATACCATCAACGAACCCAACCAGTTGCAGTTTGTGCCTTTCCTTAGTATTAGAATAGCAAATCCTTGGTGAGCATTTCAGATGTAGCAGGGGAAAACCTGCCAGATATTTAATGGTAACTGCTCCATTTATATTATCTGGTGTGAGTAGGAAGCTTAGTTTTAACACTTTGGGTATCTCAGCCACCAAAAGAAGACATATGTTAGCTAGCAAAAGGAACAGAAAGGGCAATTGTTAAGTAAGAACTAATTGAAGATATTGGCTCCACTAAAAACTGTTTCTAACAGCTAAGCATCCTTCATTTCCCCTCTAAAGGACCACTGCCTGCTAGAGAGTTACCAGAGGCTCCAAGCACACGCCAGCTCTAGGCTTCAGGTAAGTATAATTAAAATCAGAAGGTAGTGAAGAACTCTTTATTGGTTTTGGTAGCAGGCTAACCATAACATAGCCGTTCTTTTAATGTGAAGAAAAGGTACTGATATATAATTGCAAAATGATATATTAAATTACACATGCCTTGTGATGTAGTGCTAATGTATTCTTCAGTGTCCAAAATTTGTTTCAAGAGCCTCTTTTCAATAGCACAAGAGATATGTGAAGTAAATCCTACCTTCTGCGCTAAATTTGCATTGAAAAACTATACAAAGTCCTGTTTCTTTATGTAGGAATAAGAACACATATACAAGAAAAAGAGGTGATGAGTAAGAGGGGCTTAGGATACGTAAACAGCTTCTCCTGCCATCTAGTTTGTTTGGCCTGTGTCTGAGGGCTGCAAGTGTCTTCCTCAGTAGGTACAGAAGAATTATGAACTGCACTTAAATGTATGGCATTTGCCCAGTGATAAAGGGAAGAATCATATATATGCTGGAAAAAAAGTAAGAAATAGTTTGAGTTTTGTGTTTAAAAGGTGAGTTTTGGAAAAAAGAATATGCTCTTTTTTTATCCTGGAACTTTGTGGTTTTTGTTCCTGGGTGGCTGATTAAAGATCTCCCCTTTCTTAACTAATTCCTTAGCCAAAACTGCTCCCATTTAAAAAGCACGTTTTGCAAAAATAAGTAAACCAATAGAAAATTAGATTTTTGAAATTTCACCTGCATCTTTTCTGTGCAGCTGGATTCAATCACTTCTGCCTTTGTGGACCACGTTTGCTGTGCTGCACTGTAGGATACAGCTTAACACGTGCACAATACAATTACTTTGAGCTAAGATGAGCTAAATATATCCCAGTACGCTACTGGCTTCCATCATGTGTGGTTAAAGCACCAACCTGTTCAGTTCCAAAATGAAAGCCTGCGTGTTTTTTTATGCTTCTATATCCTAAACTGACCTGTGAAAAGCAAAGTAGTCAGATCTGTACTGTGTGTCTCCCTACAGCACAGACTTACTGAACAGTCTATTCTGGAACTCAGGTACTTGCAAGCGACACATAAACCTCTAACTAAGCCTTAAATCTACTGACTGCACATCTACCAGCATGGTTATTTTTAATTCTATGTGTCATTTTGCACAGCAGCAATAATCTCATGCTTGGTAAATTGGGATGATCTGGCTTAAAACTTCAGCTGCAAGCCATGTTAAAAAGACCAGAGAAAATCAATAGCTCATCTCTGGAAAATGCAGCCCTTTGGAGCAGCGCCAAAACTCCTTAAAAACAAATCAGCTCAGGGTTACAGTATATTAGAGGTAAAGTGGCGAAAACATTTCCAGGCTATTTTTTGACCCGCTATTTCCACGCTGTTGTTAGCAGAGAGCAGTTTTGCTCAACCCTAGTTCTGTGCGTTCGCCAGGTGTGGTGTTTCAAAGAGCATGTGATAATCCTGTGCTTTTAGTACAGGAGCACATAAGCAGAGGCAACTACTGTTGAGTAGAGTAGCTGCTGGAAATGCTGCGAGAAGCCTCCTGGCACTTCCCTCCCAGTCTCCGGCACGACGCCCATGGGAGAGAAAACGTAGGAGGAGGCAGCCAGAGACTAGAGCTGGCAGAGCCGTTGCAGCTGCTGTCAAAGCAGAAATGGCCTTGGCATTTTCCTCAGTTAGAACTGGGTTTCCTCTGTTCCTGGCAACCGCCTCTTTGCTCAGCCTGCTCTTGTGAGCTTCAGGCTTCTTTCGCTGTCTGCCCGCCCACCTGCCCTGCCACCTTGCTTTGGGTTTTCTGTTTGACCTGCTATGGGGTCAGTGGGGATGCAATGGGAAATGCCTATGGCCCTGCTTCCTCACAGGGCTGGCAAGGGAGGGCTCAGGGCTTATTTGGTCTCTGGGTACATCCAGGGTGACTGTGGTTCATAATAAACTGCTAAGCTTCTGCAAGACTGAAGTTCAGGTGAGGAAGGTAGTGAGCAATGAAAAGCTGCACACTTCAGTTAATAGGAAAACGAAGTCACTTTGCTTGCAGGAGATCCACTGCTTTTAGAATGTTACCGGTTTGCTTACACAGGGAATATAATCTAAAACAGATGCTAGAAGGATGTGTGCAACAAAAACATTTATTGAGCATTTGCTACTTAACAGCAATCAAGGTGCAATTTTTCAGAGCAATAAAGTGCTGTAAATTATGCAGCGCATACTTACCATCCTGGAAAGATAGAAATGTATTACCTGCCTCAAGTGGGCACAGAGTGTGGTGTAATCAGCCAAAAAGGGATACCACACCACTCCTTCCTTGCTGTGAAATACCATATTGGATGGCTGGCAGAGCAATGCCTAACATGGGAAGCTTTCTCATAAGAAGTTGCCTTGTCACTGAGTCCACTGTCAGAGATGCAGGACTCCTATCAGAAGGATATCCTGGGATTGTTAGGAAAAGACTGATGGGAAATCAACCCTCTTGAACAGAGGACTTCTGTGTACCACCTCAAGGAATAATCCACCGTTGTTTGTGGGGCCTTCTGCGTAAAAGCACAGATTGTCTCTTCATAAAATTCTGTATATCTAGAGTCAAAATCCTTATTCTGTTATTCTAGTAGGAATGATAGCAGCATTTGGCATGTGGAATATAAATCTTTCTTCAAAGCTTGGCATTAGGACAACAGGTCTCCTGGGCAAAGCATTATTTGGAATTCAGTGGCAAAATGAAACAAATGTTATGCTGATAAATAAGAACCTCTGGGGGTCAATTCAAAAAGCAGAGGAACAAGAAATGGACTAATAATATTTGTGTGCCGTTCACCCTGGTTTAGTCTACCAGGTCACCTCATAGGACTGTAATACTCATCTGCAGTTTCAGATACACAGTAATACAACCAGAATGAAATTCCCTAACATTGGGAAAAAACTCAAGGAGGAGATGGTGTCCAAACCTGGACCAGGTGTGAGCTGAGGCTGTTGTTCAGGATAAGATTAGGTTTGGGTATGAGTAGGAGGCAAGCTCAGGGCTCTGTTTCAAAAGGATGAAATTTCACAAACTCTTCTCCATATTTTGGCTTATATGAGTTGTCTTAGAAGGTTTCCACTGTGATGAGGAACACTGAAACATCAGAGCTGGAAAGGAAGGCTCCATTCCCAGATGGGCTCCTTCCTACAATCCCAGTGGTGGGCTAAGGTTACACTCTGGGATGCCTCCTCCTTATTTCTTAGCAGAGTCCACCTGAAACTTTGCATGCCCAAGGAGCCTGTACAGGAACAAGTGAGAGCTGGAAGGGCCAGATAGTGCTGTGGCTAAGAGAGTATTTTTGCACTTGGACTTCTAGTTTCTGCCCCTTTAGCCTTGTGAGGGCTTCACAGTAAAAAAAGAACAGAAATGCGACAGTTGCCCTTATTTCGGTGCTAATGTTATTCATGCCTTACTATTTTTATCCGTGCACAAAGCCAGCTTATGGTTCAGAGCTCAGCTGGGCTACTGCTGAGCTCAGCAGGACCAAAGAGCTGAAGCTGCTGCTCTTAAAAAGAGGCTGCTTCTGCCTCTTGAGAAGGAGGGCAGCAGCTGAGCTCCAAATTTGGCAGGAGCTGAGAGCAGGAGCTGGTCTGGCACTTTCCCAGTCAGGGAAGGGCTCCCGGCTCCTAGGTCTTGCTGATTTCTGAGGTCTTCAAAAGTGGTGAGACCCCCCACTGGCATAACTCAGTGAAATTGCTGTACTCCAGCAGCTGCTCCTCAGGGAAGCAACAACTTTCTTCCCTGCACAGCAAGTTTGTAGCCCTCTCTGAGGTCAAACTGGATTGCAGATGCTGCCCATCATTCCCAACAGTAATAGCCCTGGTGATGCTCAGGTGGTGCTCAGGAAGAGCTGGAGTCAGTGGGTCCCTGCTTTGCCTCGCACAAAGACCAGTGGTAACTTGCAGCTGTGGCAGGTGATGGCCCTTGATGCAGCTGGCTGCATTTGGGATCCTGCAGGGTCTCAACAAGAGCAGTGGCAGCACAGATTGCAGTCTTCTCCTCATCCAAAGTGGCTCTCTGCCCTTCCCAGTGAGGTGATGGCAGAGCTTGCTGCTGCATAATAACCCACTTCAGGGTCCAAATGGTATCACTTTTGTGTTCCTTTAGGAAAAATCTTGCATGGGAAAAATGCCTTACTTTTTTTGCACTCATGACATGCTCTCCCTTTCTAACTTGGAAAAAACACTCTTTTTTTTTTTTGCAAAATACCCTACTTTTGCTTTGAAATTTAATTGATAAATTGTCTAATGTCTCTTTTCTCCATGTTGTGACTAAACACTCTGCTCTGACAGCATTTTGCCCTTTGAATCTAGCGTACTAAAGCAGTGCAGGGTGAGGAGGAACAGGATTTCCCATGCAGGAAAAGGAGAGCCATGAAAGTGAAAGAAGTGTTGGGGGTGGGCCTTTTGGCAAAGTACATCTCTGCGTTCTTGTTTCTGACAGCAGCGCAGTTCCAAACCAGGTCCTTGCTCCAATTGCCATAGTTATCACATGGACAACTGGAAATGATCTGCAACAGTGAAAAAAAGAAAGGATTAAGGAAACAAAAAAGAAAGGGGTGATCCCTAATTTTTTGAGTGACTGTTTGGATGGAGACCAAGAAACACATGAAGCAGATTAAGAACAGGTCCCTATTGAATTTCTGCAATTTTAGAAATGCCAAAGCAGCACTAAGATTCAAGTAGGATAGCAGTGAACATCGGCCCAGCATGGTGGCATCCCCTGGACACCAGAAAAGTTATTGCTTGCTAAGATGTCTGACATAAACTGTGATTTTCAAATGGTGGCACACTGGAGCCATCAGAAACCCTATTTGTCTCTTCTAATATGCACTAATGGACTGTGGTACCTTTCCAGCATTTTGTTTCCTTGGAAGAGGGCTCTCATGTCCTTTTGGTCCATTGTTGCACAGTGTTTTGATTGTGTCCCCACTTGCACAGCCTTAAAATGTTGACTTTCATTCTTTCATCTTTAAGGCACTTTGATTCTTTGCCTCTAGGCCAAAGGCTCAGAGCATCTATACAACTCTAGATGGCCCAAATCTACTCTAGTACACACATGGTTATGCGTTGACTGTTGATCTATGTGCAGCAACACATTTTGCCTCCCTGGGAACAGCTAGAGATAGAAGAGTAGTACCTTCTTTCTCAGCAACCTGCTATCTTCACTAGTCTTGGGTGAGGCGCAAAGCAGTGCAGGATGCCAGCTGAGAAAGTTACATTGTGCCTTTGCCCAGACATTTGTGTGTATTGCTTCAACAAACAGATTTAAACAGGAGGAGCACCGAATGTGTACATCTCACTTTTTGACAGTTGCTAAGAATTGCATCCTGGGGATATACATGTCATTTCAGTGTATGGTAACTAAATTCAGTGCAAACACTCCTGCTCTGTGCAAATATGTATTCTGACTAAGAACATTATGCACATTTTTGACAGTGAGGCTAATTAGGTAATGGAACAAATTTTCTGTAGTAATCTAGTTAATTTCCAGAATTTATAGACCGTAATCAAGACTGAAAGGTGCCCTGACTCCATCAGAACTCATAATCTTGATAGTGAAAGCACTTGGTAAAATGGTTTTTGTTTTGTTGCAGGAGAAACTAAATTATGGCTTTGAATCTGTGAAAACAGTTCTGTTTGAGCGAATTTCTGTTAGTTCACGTTGTGTATTCTCCCACTGCAGTTTGCTGTTCCAAAAGCAGGACAGCTTGTTTAAATCTGAAATGATGAGTTTCTCCAGCTCTCCTGAATAAAAAGCAGAATGCTGAAATCCACTGGAGTATTCCCACATGAGCTTAATGCATTGTAGGATAAACAAAACATGGAAGAGTAAAATCGGCATAAAATGCTATCAGTCATAAGCAACTGGGATTGCATGAATGCATGAGTCATGAAACACTGGGGGGTTATCTTTCTTATATGGGTAGGAAGACTGAAGCTTTAAACTCTCCTACATACTAATGAAAAATGTGGCCTCTCCACAAAAAAAAAAAAAAAAAAAAAGAAGAAAAGGGTCTTATTCTTGGCTGCCAATGAATAGGAATACCTCGATCTTGTATAGTTCATTTTAATTGCATTTAGATCCGATGGGCCAATATGGGCTAAAGCACAATGTGATCTGTGTGTAAAACACACATGAATCTGAGAGCACAGCTAGCCTTTATGGAGGTGACCTAGAGAAGAGGAGTTAGCTGGGACCGCACCATGCCATGCTTTACAGGGTTGGATGGCTGCCTGCCTGGCATGGAGGAGAGGAGAGGTTTGCTGGCACCTCCGCCATCTCCTGCATCCAACTACAGCCCCAGCTCCAAAAACTCCTGCTCAGGAGGTGACCCTAATGCTCCTTCCTCTGGGAGCAAATGCTGATGGGTTTATCTAATCACAGATACTGCTATTTAGTGGCGTATCTATCTAGGCTACGAACTCCTTAGATGAGACAGGAGTATGTCTTTTGATAGATGAACTGTTTGGTGCCCTGATCTCTTCACTTGGCCTGTGGTTGTTGCAGCAATACGCATGCTGAATGCTACTGTTTCATTTAGCACACACTTTTTCAGCAGAATTGCAAAAAGCTACTGGCAGGCTCATCAGAAAATTCTGATAATTTGGCCTACTTTAAACTGTACCTTTTCAAAACAACACAGCATTTAGTCCAAACATTGACATTTTTCCCAGGATGAGTAAAACATCTTTCCAGTAAAAACTGGCAGAAGGAAAATAAAACTAATAGAACAGTAGTACTTTGAAAGCATAAAGATTTCTTTTATTTATCTTTGAAAGATCATTATCTACATATCTATGATTTTCACTTCATTCAAAGAACTTTAGTATTGACTATTCCAGCAGTCAATGCTAATTCAAGTACTAATTCCTAACACAGAATACTCCATCACAAAATTGTTGATGAAGTCAAGCCACGGAAATAAATTTTGGAAATAAATCAGTGTTAACTATAGAATATCAAGGTAACAGAAGAGTACTTTGTGTGTGCATGCAAGAGAAAGACGAGGTCTTTGAAAAGAGTTTCAAAATCAGTCTTGAGTACACTTGTCAGAAAACAAACAAACAAAAAAAGCCACCACCAAAAAAAGGCCTAACAAAACCAGCCTTTGAGCTCTGCTTTCACACCTCCGCTCAAACTTTGCCCAGACTAGTTCTGAAGAAAGACATGAATCCAGGAAAGGATTGCAAGTATGCCTGGTGTAGACAAGGTCTTACAAGTTTGTTTTGAAAGTACTTTGTTTTGTGCTATTGTCAATAACAGTACTAGTCATTTTGGTACTCAAAGTTACTTCCAGTGAGTCTCCATTTACTGTGGGCTGTTTTCATTAAACTAATTTTTGGGCTCTGTATGTGCGTGTAGACATTTGTGTGCACGGGTGGTGTTAAGCTGTGTTTGCATCTGACAACTTTGTGTTAAATCACAGCATTTCCCATCCAAGTCTAGAGTTCTCTGAACTTCTGTCTTGTTGGCTGATGCCTTCTCAGCATCTCCCAGCTCTCTGCAGAGAAGAGCCATAACACACCCAGCACACCGGCAGGTCGCCCACCCGTGCTGCGTGGGGAGCGGGACAGAGCCGGTGGCTGCCCAGAGCAGCTGCCAGCAGCTGTGCATGAGGCAATGGGGAGCAAAGGAAAAGGGCACAACGGCCTGAATTGTCCAGAAATTTTTATCTGGAGACAAACTGATACATTTACATGCTATCTGGGTAGAGAATATCTAGGAATATCCTTCAGTCATTTAGCTGCTGTTTCCAGCAAGATAACTGTGTAGCAACACAGTGAATAATATAAAGAAGTTTTCCGGTGATTGCTGCCCGGTGATGTCTTTCCATCTCTAGCAGGAGGAGAACAAAAAATTAGGTCAAGATCTCATTTTTAATGTTTTAGTTGTTGTTGGATTCTGTACAAGATAGGACAAGCCAGCTGTGCTAAGGCATTATTAAGCAGAGATGGAGAGAGCTGCTGTGCTAGAGGTGGGAGGATGCAGGGCTGCTGTACCCCTGCGCGTCCACCAGCGCTCCCACTGCAACCAGGGCTGCCAAGGGGACCCTGGAGCTCCCCCCACCCAGCCTGTTCATCCACACTCGATACACTGCACACCCAGCCACCTGGAAATGGTGCCTCTTGATGTCCATCTTGCTACAGGCTATTGCTTTTTTAGTATATTGAACATCTATTTTCATTTTTAACATTGTCAAGAGGAGATAGGGAAAAACCACTGTGGTGGTACCTGCCATTTCTTTCTGCACTGTGAATAACTGCCCTTAACAGAAGGATTAGAAAGAAATGGAAGAGAGGAGGAGGGATATTACCAAACTTTCTACAAGACAATTGTGATAAAACTGTGCTCTAATTTTTTTACCAAACTTCTTCTGAGGGAGTTTTTTAAGCTTCTTAGACCCTTCCTAGAGTTCTTCGCTTCTGCCAAGTCCATCCGAGGCAGAAGGCTGCTGCTTTTAATACCTAGTGATGAGAGCAGTATTGATGTTTATTATGTTTTTAACAAAACCAAACACCTCTGACTGAGTCAACACTAGCTTTTGGACTGAAGCAGTATTGCTGCTTAGAAATGAATCCCCCGATTGTCCGTCAGTACCACATGTTGGCTGTGTTGGCAGTGCATCTGTGGCACACAAACTTGATTTCTCTTGGAAAAAATCTAAACTGGAAGCTTTGCTCCTGCTGGGCACCAAATGGGCACCAATTTCTAGCACAGACACAGCCGAAGAGTCACAGTTTTTTGCTTCTTCTTCTGCCAAAGAGAGTGTGTTCCTCTTTTAGGCATCATGTCATGGGCAGGAGGAAGGCAGAATGACATTACAGTCAAGGTACCTGTAGTTCAGTCAGGAAAATACTGACAATTCTTAAATTCAACAGAATTCACCTAGAGAGTGTGCTGGCTCCTATGTGGCTGAGCTGAATGAACAGCTCACACCAAGGACTTTATTAGACAAATATACAGAAATGCATATAGAAACACATTTATTGCTATTAATCTTTGTTTGTTGTAGACCAGGACAGAGATGGGGGAGGTGGAGGGACTAGTTGAACAATATTGTACAAACATACAGAAAGACATGATTCACACCGCACATCTTGTGCTCCTATTAATTGCCTGGGCAGTACAAACAACCTGTGTGAGTAATACAATCAAAATTCTGTTAAAAAATTACCACTCACATTGACAAGTTAAAAAAACACATTTTCTTCTAAAAATACGTGTTTGTCATTAAAGGGATAGGGCATGTTCATGAGCCGAATTAATGCTTTTATTAGTAGCAGCATTACCAGTAGCAGTCATAATTAGAATGATCTCTGTAACTCACGCAAATATTTCTAAATTTCTTGCAATGTAATTCTCCCTGATTAAATTTATTGCTAAAATTCTTAATGACTTCTACTGCTTAAAGCAGTATGGGCTTTCGCATTCAAGCAAGGCAGAAGAGCAACAAATCTAAAGTACACATGTATCCTAGGTGTAGTACTGCACTGATATAGATGATGTTCTATTTTCCCCCTATTTAGACAGTTTATATAAAAAATTGCACCCTCTATCTAGTGTCCATTAACTAGGGGGAGAGAAATGAAAAGAACTGCACATCAATGCAAATAATTCTTGATTTACACAAGGAGCATGATGATTAATATCTTGTGCACCTTTCTGAACCGAGAAAATGTAAATGCAACGGTTCTGACTGGAAGTGAATTCCCCTCTTCTTTCAAGTGGGTGGGAGGTGCTCTGCAGGTGCTTACACTAGGAAAGGGTGAGGTGAGGGCAGGGCTTGGCTGGCCTTGCTCCTTTAGCAAGGATCTACAGGGTAAACGGCTTCCTTCTGAACTGCACTCACCTCATCTTCAGCAGACTGGTATTCTCCAGAATGAACTTCTGCCTGTTTTGATTCCGAAGCATGCAAGTAATAACAACTTAAGAGAGGTTAAAAATCACAGCTAGTGGGGAAATGAGACAAGCTGCATATAAAATAGCCATAAATCCTACCGGCCAGTGCAAATTCACCAATGCGTTCTGCAGTACTGCTAAAATTCCTCTGCAACACGCTGAGGAACACCAAGTTAAACGAGATGCTTGGCTACTTCTAGCCAGGGTTTTCTCAGTTTCTCGGGGAATGGCCTGGCTTAATGTGGGATGAGCCAGCAGGCCCGACCTTTGCCCCTGTTCTAGAGATCAGTGGCTGCCGGGATAATGATAATTCGCTTATAAATAAGGAGGTAGTTACTCCCTGTGAAGGATTAAATCCCGTGTCCTAGTGAGCTGTGCTTCACCCGAGTGAAGCCAGACTGGGAATGGGGAGTTGCTCAGCTTGGTTGTGTTTTAGCCGCCCCCCCGGAATTTCCCAAATCTGCACTGAAGGCAGCGGCGCCTCAGCGTTGCAGGCAGGCGGCCCCCTCGGCGAGACCCCTGTGAGTCCCCCGACCCTGGCCTTGACCCGGCTCGGCCCGGGGAGCCTCGGGCACCAGCGCTGCCCGGCAGGGAGATGGGCACTGCTGGTCACCGGCGTGAGGAGATGCTGCTCCCGCATCCAGGCGGAGAACCGGGGCTCCCCGTGCCGAGCGGCGGGGGGCGGGCGCTCCGCCCCCCCCCCGCCGCGGGGCGCCCGC
>VZZY01013020.1:0-26391 GCA_013400335.1 Eurystomus gularis | reverse complement strand
GGCTTCAGTATTTCACTAATAATGTGTGACTTGCTTTGCCATTGTAGGCTGTAGTCTAATATTTTCAAGAAAAGAAAATAATCAGCTTCAAAGTCTCCTCTATGATATTGGTTCTGGTTATCGTCTTTGCTTCAGATTATTTCCAATTTACAAAAAGTATTCTTTCTAGTAATATGTTTTTAATATTCCATTCTACTTTAACTATATATCTGCTGATCTAGATTCACAGATTATCTTTAGACAAAAATATTCCCTCTTAATTTATTACCTTCCATAGTGAAAATTATTTCATGATTAATTACTCTCACTGCTGAAGAGTATCCAATTCTGTATTGTCTTCTGTCCACCTTCAGCTAATACAGTTGGAGGTTTTTTTCTAGTTCTACCTGACTGAACAAAAATTCCTGTCATGTTTCCCAAACAGATATCTAAATTTGTGTGAACAAGTTAAAGTTTACTTTCTATAGGTGGTGTTTTTCATTATGTTAATTATTCCTGTAGTGCTTTACTCAAGCTCTCCATATTTCAGTATTTTTTGTAATCATGAATATCAGTAATGGACATATCATTCCAGGAGCTATTCCTTCTCTATCAAATACATAATTAATCCATATTTCTAAAAAAGTCTTCTATATTGGCCCCTACAGATGCCATTAAACTGTTGGATGGTGGTACTGCATGAAGAACATGAGCTCATCTGAATATTCACCAATAAATCCTTTCTGGAGTTACTTCTCACACAACAATTTTGTCCTACACTTCTTTATTCCTAGATACACAACAGAACCCTTGGCCATTGAAACGGTACCTGTACTTAACTTTTACATCTGTTTATTTTTCCATCCAAAACATAGTTCATCAGTTATCTGACATTCTGCAAATTTCACTGGTTTGAATGATTTGCTCACATCTGTGTCACCAACAACCATGCTATTCAACTTACAAAATTGAAATAATTATAAAATTTTAGTTTACTCTTTCATTCTAGGTAGTTGACTAACAGCTTACAGCATGTAGGAGTAAGGTAGTTTTCCTCTTCCTGGGCCCAAAATCATATTCAGACTTTCTCTAATAGCCTGACTGTAGCTGCATGTATTTCTCCCTCCTGAATTCTGTTTCTCCTACATCATGCATGAAACCAGTTTTTAATCTCTTTACAGAGCAGGACAATAATTCAACTCTGCCATGTTTGGGTACACAGATTGTCTGAAAAATATCATGTAATGGTATTGTTAGGAGAGCAAAAAAGTGAAAAAAGTTTTATATTTCCAGGAGAAAATCCTAACAGTAGTGTAGCAACAGTGTTTTACTTTCAAAAATTTGATACGACATGAGTTATACATTCCTGCACACAATGAATAGCCTTTCTCCTTGCACTCGAGTCTCTTTGGACAATAGCAGATGGCTGGTCAGAAGGTTACAGAACTCAGCAGAGGTCACTTGGTAAAAACGTTTCTTTTCAAGGAAGAAGATAAAGGTCAGGTCAGTGGTTCATATAGGGGATATAGCTTTTAGTCAAATAATGGTCCTCTTCCCACTACAAGCCATGCACTGAACAATAAAAATAAAAGAGTGTCAGCCTTATTGGTCCCAAGGGATGTCAATGTCTTCTCAGACCTTCTGATGTCAGGTCACTATTAACTGTAATGGCTATCATATGAACATTTATATGCAGAGTTCTAAAAGTGGAGGGTCTGTCACAAATTCTGTCTTATTTTAATATATTCAGGGTATCACTGTGAGGCTTCCAGTAAAAGGCACTGGTTTGGGCTGAGAACATCCTATAAACATCCATAAGCCACCAATTTTTCAGAAAAACTCCATTACTTAAACACTGCTTTGGTTTTCTACCACTGCAACTTGAGTAGAGCAAGTCTTTTACAAAGAGTTCAATGATCCATATTTCAGGATTAGCTTTCATTATCATGGTTACAAATAATCTCTTGGGTCATATCTTTGAGAATATCCATCCCTTTTTGGGTGCCTTCTTCAGATAGTTATAGCTAGACTCTCATGAACTGACCAGTTGTAAAGCAGAATGCTGGCAATAAAAGGAATTGAAAATAGTTATAAGCCACAGACGGTATTTTTCTTGCCTTTGGATTTTTTTTGTTAGATTTGCCAGCCTCTATGCAGAGAAGATCTGTGTTAGTGGAGTAACAGAAATTTCAAATAACTTAAATTATTATTGGTTACGTTTCATGAAGATAAAGCCATGCCTCACTAAGTCTGGAAAAACAGGTATAGAGATGGTAGCCTGGTACACCATGTAAAGAATAATGCAGAGATACCTAAAATGGCAGCTCATTTCTGAAGTAAGACAGAGATTTTACAACAGTATAGTTATTATCACTGAGCGGCTGGTAAGGACTCGAAGTAGCGT
This sequence comes from Eurystomus gularis, assembly GCA_013400335.1. Lineage (NCBI taxonomy): Eukaryota > Metazoa > Chordata > Aves > Coraciiformes > Coraciidae > Eurystomus > Eurystomus gularis. Next base: position 24,008 of record VZZY01013020.1, on the reverse strand, counting down.
TATTCATTCAACAGCCAATCTGAGCTCAAAATAACTTCTAGTCTATCTATATTTCCAGCATGATATGTGAAATGTATGCTGTGATATAATGTCTCTTTCTGTCATTTTAGAAACGGCCAGAAGAGCTAGACAGAAAGCTAAACCTTAATATCTGAATGAGGACCACTTCTTCTGATTTGTGATTAAAAATAAAAAATAAAAAAAACAAAGCAGGCAAAACTTTAACTGTCAATAAGTCCAAAGTAAACTCCCATGGAAATATATCCAAAGCTGCAGGATCAACTCATGCATCAGAATACAATAGCTCTCCAAATTCAGCTATTAACAGCCACAAGAAACAACTCTATATTCTGCAACACGTATAAAAAAATTGTAAATGTTAAACAAGGATCAGCCATAAAACAGAATAGTGAGGAACTTATCTATAGAGACTAAAGAATAAAAATTCTTCAGGAAGGACCCTTTCCAAGATGACAGATCACAGGATATTAAAGGTGCTCTCAAAAGGGAGAAGCAAGGTCATAGTTACAACATGTACCCCAAGATTTTACTTTCACATTTATCAAGCAAGGGAAAATAAACCAAGGACAGAGCAGCACACAAGGGATCACTAGCAAGATGATGAAGACAGTCTTTAAGTTACTATAGTAGATCTTTCTTTGTACAAAATTAATTTGGTTGACTCTGTTGCCAAGAGATGTTTGGGAGAGAGCCAAGAGACTTATGGCAATAAATCAACAGGAAATAAAATAAACACAAATTATAGATATTGTCAGAAAGTTAGTATATTGCTGATTTGCTTTTCATAATACAAGTTACTTTTTCATAAATGCTCAAGCTATTTTTACAGAGGAGCATTTGTTTAAAAAACGGCATTGACCCTAAGGATGGTTGAGGGGACTTTAGTCAGAATAAGCAGAAAGAGGCAAATAAATCTACTCTCTGTTCAATAGTGTTTCTATTTTAAAAAACCAACCCACAACAACAACAAAAATACCCCACAAATCCAACCAAAAAACACCAAAATAAAGACAAAAGCAAAACAACAGACCACCAAAACCCAGAAGTGAGTGATAAAAGAAAGACTGCAATTTATAGTTCACTCCACAACTGACTGATGCTTATATTATATTGAGGGCTAACAGAATGCAAGCTAGGCTGATACCAGTCAGTTACCAGAAGAAAGAAGCACAGAAAAACCCAAGTACTACAAAATGTGATGGTTAATGTTATCAGTACAAATTGTATCCTCTTTGCAACATCATTATATTGGGAGGTACAAAGACCATTAGAGCCAGCTTTAAGATCAGATTTGAAAAAAAGACAAGGGTACATGCAGTCATCAAAAAGTCATGACACTTCACTGTGTAATGGGTATGCATTCAGGAATGCAAGTAATTAGATTCTGTCATTTCTAAAATGGGGTTCCTTTTGTTTCATCCTGAGAATTCAATGTTTCATAGAATCCACTCTGGTGCAGGAGTGTGTACAATTTAGATTGCATTTTATCACAGGAAAATGGGGTATTTTTAAAGGAAAGGGGTGACTCTTTTATATATTCAGCTTTTGAAAGATCTTAACATCTTCTGACAAAATTATCATATAAATACAAGATATAAATTAGTATAATAATGCGACATTAGTGACAAATAATTCCTAATTTGAGGGGATGTTCTTTCTAATACAGCAAACAGAAAGATCCAAGAACCAAACCGCCCATCCTTCCATGTCAGGGAATGCACATACAAGAAAATGAAATGGATAATTTAAAGTAAAAGTAATACAGAAGTCTCACTTTCACCTTCCCCTCCCTCCTCTACTCATATATACACCACACGAGAGGTGAGGTACTTAACAGCATGATAAAATGATACTCCAATAGCAGCCACTTTAGGGAACTGACTTTCAGCTTCCAGTCAGTCTTTAGTTTGGCCTTATTGCTTAGGTTGTAGAGTCAGAAAGTTATTTAGCTGTACACATTATGTTCTGAGTGGGCTGAGTGCATGTAATTTATGACTGTTGCACTTTAATGCATATTTAATAAAGCTGCAGACATTTATACACCAAATCAACTGTGTCAATTTTGTTTGCTTTGGGAGGATGGAGATGTCCCATGGCAATGCTGACACTCCTAGTGAGAGATTTAAATTGTAAGACATTTCATTTGAGAGGAGAGCACTTTTAATATACTGTAGCTTGATACAGCAAAAATAATCAGCAAGGGTTGACTAACAGATACAAGGAATAAGAGAAATAGCATACGTCTTGTAAAGAGTCTTACCTTTTGCTTTCAGACAAAAAGAAGAAAATTAGACACTTGGCTGGCTCTGAAAACCCACAACCAACAACCAAAGCTGACAATAACATTTCATTTCACCTCAGATTTTAAGGGCAGAAGGAGGGGGGGATGGAAAACAGGGAAAGGAGGAAAATCTTTCTAAATAAGCATTGTCTACAGAAGTTCTAAGCATCATGTAGCTTTTTTTATGCAAGGACAACTACATAAATGAAAGTGACTTTCTTCTCTGCCATTGAGATCCACTGCAAAAGTGAACCCCTGATTGCTGTTCCTCTATTTAGCTGCAGAGGTAAATTGTTCCATGTTTTTAATGATATGAGAGGCATGCCTTGCAATATTAATTGCAGTTTTAATCTGAGATATTCGTATCCATTACAAGGAAGATATGTTTGCACTTCCCCTCTTCTTATGTTTTTCAGTTAGATCAATCAAAATGTTAGGACAACAGTATCAACTGATTTAGGTTATGAGGGCTTGCCTTTTAACTAAGCAGTACACAGAAAGCGTCTTTCATCCAGCAAAGAAGCCTGGACTGAAGCTAGCTGTTATTTGAAAGGCAGATCTGGACTGCAGTTCTTGTTCTGACAGCCCTTCATACAGATCTATTTTACTCAGCCAAACCTCAATACTGCTAGTAGCCTGGAGGTCTGCAAGGCAGATTTTAAGAGACTGTGCCAAGTTGCATACTGCTGCAGCTACACAGCCAGCAGTAGCCAAAGCAGCGAACTTGAAGATGTGTGGGTATGTCACAGCAGTGATTTCAGGGTAGGCATGTCCTGAGATATCCAAGTATTGCCCATCTTTGACGGTATGAATATTGTTGCTGAATCAGGTTGTGTATCTGAACCTGAAGATATGTTTAGAGAATAACTTCCTTTTTTTGTAGTAGAACTGTTCTGCTGGATAACGAGCCAAGTAGTGACATATATATATGCATTGTATTTGACATTGAGCCTAAAAATCTGAACAAACCAACACAGCTGAGAGGTGTTAAAACTGCAAAATTCTTCTTAGACAAGAATGCACTGAGACATATGCATAATACATTCTGAAATGATCGATGACAAAAAGTAATGGTCCTAATTGAAATGATGAACTATGGCACTCAACAAAAATGTGTCAGGACATCCACACTATTTTTTGTACAAAATCTAAGATACACAGCCATCTACACTGGACAGTTTTATTCTTTGAAGAACACTAAGAAGAGAATCATAGGGAACAAAAATTTGACTCTGGAAAATCAGTGAGAGCTTTGTCACTGATGTCAACAGACCAGGATTTCACCTGGTAAGGGTACTTTGCTCAGATGATTGTTGTTATTCTTTCTAAGTCTAAGTAAACTCACTACTTGTACTAATGGTGACATTTCACAGTGTTTGTATATACACAGCATGCATCATATTTATTACTCTCAAAACCTAGGGCTGTGGTAGAAAATTATTACTCCTCATGCTCCGTTTACAGAGAGAGGGAGCATTGTCTTTCAGTCAGGGAACTGGGCCCCTCTGCAATCCCACTGTTCATAATGGGAACCAAACCTCAAGAGCAGGTATATGCATTAATTAATCTGTGTGTACAAACAGCTTAGAATGAAATATTCTGATTTTCTTGAAATTCATGTTATATCTGCATTCTTTTTACTTTTTTCCTATTGATTTTCCAAACCTCTTTCATGTTCCCCTTACAAAGAATTTTAAAATATTCAGTAATTTTGGTTTGGATTTTTTTTTTCTTAAGTTGTTCTTTTAATCTAATTTCTACCTTTTCCACCCCCATGAAATGCTAAGGCTTTCCATCATCACACAGAAATAAAACATATTAATACAAACTAGATAAGGACTACAAAAATTTACCCTGTACGTATGCAGTGTTTTCCAGTCTGAGAAGCAAAAAATATGATTGAAAAGCCTCATGTGGAATAAGTTTCTGGAGACAGGTTATTTTTGCTATAGCATCAGAGTACAGCACAGTATGCTATGGGCTGCCTATTCTGATAGCATGATTTATTCCTGTTCATCTGGTGTCACTGACTCTATCCTTACTGTGGATGATTATAGGACAAAATCATTTAAGGCTACAAAACCCTGCTAAATCAATACTATTCAGTCCAGCAGCTCAAGGGTGCAAAAAATACACTGTATCAACTGTTTTCTATTCTACTGTATATATTTAAATTGGACTTTGGGATGACCATTTATTACACTGCATGTTATAGGTTCCCAAAAATAAATGACTTTTTGACACAAACTTTCAGGCTTTCTAAATCCAGCTTCCACACTGCTTGAGGCTAGAAATTTCATCTAAATATTATTGAATTCCAGCACAACATTAGCATGCAGAGATATTTACAATAACATAGCCATTACAACTCAATCAAAAGCTGATTTCAGCCAGAATTATGCAGAATTAAATCTTGCAGGATTCAAATTATTAAAAATCAGAGACTCAATAAAATGTGGTCTAGAAGGCCCATTTATCAAGGGAGCAAAAGTGCCTCTACAGTTATAGTGACTTTTTCATATATATTCTGCAAGAATTTGCATGCATTTTAAAAGATCTGAGTTTAATTCTTATAGAATTCACGTAACTATACCATATTTATATGGCAATAGGAGCCAACTCAGAATCATTTCTTTATGTTTTCCTTTCTACATATCACATTTTAGATACATTAGGGTTTTTTCTGCTTCCTACTGGGTAGAAAAATGCTAAACCAAAACACAAGGAATGTATATATGTTTGGTTCCAACAAAAGCTGAATCAACATACCATTAAAAATAGCTAGAAAGAACTCAAAGTAGCAATTAAAAAGAACATTGCTATGCAGATAATGTACTGAAAGTAATCTTTCCATTATTATAGTTGACCAGAGAGATTGTTTTCAAAATTCAGTGTACTCATTTTGGCCTTTTTCCAACTCACCAAATACAAGCAGAGGCAGAATCCAGTTCTCAAAAGTAAGGCATCTCTCACTCCATCTACTCTACTTAGCCCTCTTCACTTATCCCTTCCCACCCAAACAAAACATCTTATAATTAGTTTCAGGATTTTTTGTCAACCTAGTCAATGTGTGATGGAGGGAGCCTTGGCACTTGCCTCATTGTGAATCCTTTTCATCACTTCTCTCCAAATCACAGCACTAAAACCCTAATCCATGTCTCTGGTGTCCACAGGTAAACGCAGAGTGTGGTTTGGCCCTTATAAGATAAAGGTTAGAAGCAAAGGAATGGATCTCCAGCCAGTTCGTTCAATACTCTTTTTGCACTAACTGAAAATTTAATTACAGAACAGTATTACTGACCTGAAAACTGAAATTACTAATTCCCCTTCCTCTAGAAATGATATTAACTGCATCTCTGAGTAAATTCCAGTTGGTTTTGTATTAAACAGGTGCAATGAAATAAAGTCAGATACAGAAGCTAACTGCTCAGTCTGGACTTTTCTTTAATTTGAGAGATTATTAACAATTACCAATGTCAGTGACGAAATACCAGTTTTAATTCCTGTGTCATGGCCCATTTTCACAGGAACAAAAATAGTCTAACTAAAAACTCCATTATATACTGATGCCAAAAGAAAATATCCTGTGAATCTTCCTAACAGTAATTAGCCTTGATCACAGAGAATTTTCCTAGGGAATTAAAGAACTGAGTTGCCTACTTCCTAACCCAAGCTACAGAGGATGAGGCCAGCTGATACTAAAAGCTACTGGCTAATGTAGCACCTGTAAAGCAGCATCTATAGCACTCTAGGTAGGACAAGCATAGTCATGGACACACCTTCCTGCTGCTCTTTGATCTGATCCCTGTCTTTTGTCCTGCAGCAGACATTGTGAACACACACAGGCTCTTTGTGAACACAGATAGCAGCTGTGCTTCTTTTATGGAACCAGTTTCTCTAGTTCTGTCATTACACAACAGCTTCATCACATGCAGTGCAACTACTGCAATTACATTACAGGAAGATCTGATCTTGGGTTTTCTGCTCTCATGACTAGAGAGGAAGGATTTGGCTCCAGTTTGCCATATTCTAACTTTAATTTCATTCTTATTTAAGATTAATTTCAAATTGACCAATAATTCTTTAAGTAAACAGCTCAAAATTAAAAGGAAATAAGCTCAGTCAGCAGTAAGAACAATCCAACAGTTAAACCATCACTAAGAAAAGGTGTTAAAACACCATCTGTAGACATATTTAAACAGGGATTATAGGACATACTGAAGATTAGATGATCTAACATCCCTTCTAGATGTAATCTCTACAATTCTGTTGTTCAATTGGCTTACAACCACACCAAAGGCAGTCATATAAAGTCCAGCAGTGAAGGCTTTCTCAGTCAAAAAGGAACTGTCATTAAATTGCCACCAACCATTTGATCTTTTACTTATGGCCCATAAGCCTAAAACAGTATTCTTAGCTCAGTTGTATTGCAACCACTTTTATTTTTTCCCCCTTTTTTTTTTTTTTTGTTTTTATTTATTAACATTGCATTTTGGTGAACATGTAATAGGTTACATAGTATTGGCCAAATCTGACTTTGATTTAGGATACAGAACACCATTCAAGTCAATGGAAGCTACAGGAGCACATGTAAAGGCAGAATTTGCCCCTACATGATAATATAAAATTATATAGCAGAAGAAGGTGAAAAACTAAAATAAGGAATTAAGTAATTTAAAAATAGAGGTTGCAATTTCTATCAGAATCTGAAGGTCTGCAACTGCAAATATATTATGCTCTTTGACATGTCCAAGGAAAAGTGATTATTTTCCACTCAGGGAACTTATTTTAGTGTCACTTAAACTTTTATGCTGTAACAAACTTCAGAAATGAGCCTTCCTTCAAAGAAAAGAGATTGTTTCTTTATACTGAAATTATTTTTTGTTGTTGTTGTTATTTCCCAGGAGATTTCTGAAATAAAATGGTAAAATTACCACATGAAAAGTGTGTGTGCATGTGGGGGTGTGTGTGTGTATGTGTCAGGGAGAGAGAATTTTTTTCTTGAGCAAATAAAAAAGTGCTCTAAAATCTTTAAAGCACATTTATGAAAGCTAATACTTTTAATAGACTTTACCATGGCTGGGAAGAAATTTTCATTCACAAATGGATAGATGCATTAAGACACATACTCAGACATAATTAAATTTAATTGCAAGTATACAAAGAGATCTAATTCAGATATCCCTTATGCAAGTACCAAGTTAACAATAATGCATCAAGAAATCATCTCTAATATTTTTGGCCCATTACATTTCTTTATAACAAAGGAAATTATCAAATGAAATCTTGAGGCAGCATTTAATTCTTAAAGAGATGTACATTTTATTGCACCATCTTTCTCATCCAGTGTTCCCCAAAGTGTCTTAGAAACCAGTATCTTAGGCATATGTGGACATCGAAAATTAATATCGCCAGAATTTAGCTTTGAAAATCATAGTTTTAGTGATAAAGGGAAAACACTTCCAAGAGGAAAGATATTTCAACTTCCACTCTCAGCACTAATGAATAAGAAGGAATCTTCCTTTATTTAAGGCAGTCACCACTGATGGGCTGAATGGATGTCTGAAAGGCTGGAACTTTTGTAATCCTTTAATACAGTTTACAACACCATGGACTTCAAATGGAAGAAGAATGAAGTATTAAACAAGAGATAAGCCCATTTTTTTTTGATGACTGAGGTGACAACCCTTCCATCCAGACATAAGCATACTGAATCCCATACAAACCAAACGTTTTTTCAACTCATTTTGATGCATTTACAGGCATTATTGATACAACAGTACTAAGGAGTACACTCTTCTTTAGATTTTATTTCTCATCCTCTCAGTGTAAGAGACAAGTGAAAACAGGGAGAGAACATGATTTTATGTATTTTCACAGCACCTACCACAGAAGTTTTTGAAGCTATCTAATGCAAACTGGAGGTAAATTCTCATTTAAATTAATAGGGAACAGGTATCTAGGATCAGCCATAGCAAATATATTGTTGCCACAGTTTACACTACTCCATCTCAGCTGAATTGCTTTCTGACAGTAAAACAATAAAAAAAAAATGTTCTACACAATTTATACTAAATAATTCAGAACAAAAAGATGAATGAAAGTTCTGTTAATAGAAGATGAATGAAAGATGAATTAAAATTATGTTAAATAAACATAGTAGCACCACTAAATTAAAATAAGAATATTCTCTGCTAAAAATAGAATTGTTAGAAAAATTGATTTTTTTCTTAATTTTCAAATATTAAATATATTCTTTTCTATGTTGCAGAAGCTCAAATAATTTTCTTTTCTCTTTGTCAGGCTAGAAAGCCTTAGCATCAATTATCAATACACATCTTGACTTTCACTACTTTTAAGAACTGTCAATCCAGCAAGCTTTGCTTACATCTAGTTTATTTTTGTGGGATTTAAACCAGGGCATTTTAAAATGTTACAAAAATTACTTTGTATGATATATTACTTATTTTAATCAAATACAATTTTTTCTCATTGTCACTGCTATGGCGAACTCGCAGGGGATGGTCTGACTTGTGTACATTTCTGACAGTGAAATCGGTAACAACAGCTGCTTTGTGCCAGCTAGCGCATGTACCGTACCTCTCAAGCCTTGTCATTCACATCTCCCCTAATTACCAAACATCTGCTTTCCATTTCCATTAACACTGCACTACCAGCTTGTCTAGTTTAATACCAATGACTCTTGACCTCCCCCAAGGAAGACACTTTCTGTCAAAATTCCCCCAAACCAGCTCTGCACACTAAATTTGTATTAAAGAAAAAACCAACACAACAAACAACAAAACCAGACAACAAAAAAAAACACTTCCCAAAGGAAAAGCCTCCTGCAATCAGATAAATAAGATTAAAAGTAGTTTTGAACAGAAGTAAACATCCCTAGCAAATTGTGCTTTATTTCTCCAAGAAGCTTAATATCTTTAAGCCCAGAAACATGAATATTCAAGTGTAACCTACAAAGCAGTGGGTTACATGACAGGTTACGCTAACAGCCTATAGGTTAGGGTGACTGCATATCTGGCAAATATAGAACTATTATCTGTAATGATATCTGTCTACTTAAATAGAGACCATAATGGAAGGTCCCAACTGCCTTTATTATTTTTTTAATTATAGGTTATTATAATGGTGTTAATGTTCACTGGTTAATCCAGGATCCTAAAATTCAAAAGAATTATGACTCTATAACTTACAGCAATTCTTTTACTTTATTCCGGGTTGTGATCTCATAAAAATTTATTCCTATTTGGAAATCAGATGGTACTTAAAATATTTAATAGCTTCATTTTGTTTTCAAGTTACAGTATACTATAAAAGTACAAGAATTAAAAAAGGTTAAAAATGGGGAAATGTCTTATTTTAAAATGACTGTAGAATATAACCATTGCCCTCAAAATCACAGAGACATCTACATTTCCCTTAGCCTTGATGACATTCTTACCTTGGACAACGAGACTCAACTTAAGGCAATGTGTTTCTCAAATTGAAATCTATGGCAAAAGGAGGGCTATTTTGTAGAAATTCTGATAATAAATGCAAAGAAAATCAAGATGAGCCTCTCCCATTTTCACAGTCATGACCTAACTCATATTTTTTTTCCACTCCTAAGTTTTTTATACAATTACTTCATTAACTGTGAGGCAAATGACCACAACAGAACCAGTCATTTGTTTGCCTCTACAAACCAGTAATGCAATTTCTTAAGATGTAGGCAGTAGGTTCATTGTCTTTTACCATACAGCTGATTTCCACTAGGGGAATGGACACTCAGGAGAGATTTGCACCACTGAAAACACAATTCTAGAACACAGTCCTCAAATCTGTCAGATAATAAATGTTCACATTTAACTTTATTAATGAACAAGAAAGATAAATTGTTGATGGCAGGGGAAGGAAAACTGAAAAGTAAAATAACTAGCTGGCGATAATACAACATCTTGCTATTCTGTACCAGTAAGTACAAAAGGATTCACAGTGCTTCACTGCAGAAAATCTGCGCTGGTATTAGCTTAGTGACAGTGGATTCAACCACGGACAACGAAACAAAAGAGAATTTAAGAGAGTTTGGTTTGGGGACGTTTCAATGTATTCCGGTTGTTTTTGGTTTTGTTTTTAATAAGAAAAGAAGGTGACAAGATAAAATGTTGGAAAAACGATGACAAAAACTGTGGGGTTTCAATGTATAGTATCTTCCTAATTGTCAACCTCCCTGAAGAACCTATCACAGAAAAACTGTTAAACGGAAGGAGAAAAAATGATCTTTTAATCTCAACAATAAAAGCATTCCAGCCTTTGTATCTGCTGACTTACAAAAAAGTGCTTTCTAACAACAAAAGATGGAGCAGTAATTACATAAATCTCTTCATTCTTGATGAAGACACAATGGAGTATAAGGAAATCAATAGTGTTTCTGCTGTAATTCTTGTTTTTATTATGAGCTGAAAGCAAACTTGTTAAAATTGGATTCTACTTCTTCTGTTTGTATGCCTGTGTGTATGAAAAAAAAAACCAAAGGAAGAACATGCAGCTTTTAAAAGCTTGGAAATTATTTTCCCCTTATAATACTTACAAGACTTATGATGCTGTGAAATCTTACATTAGGAAATGAGTATTATAAGTGCAATTTAGCATTTTACATATATCTTGAAAAATTGATAGCAACATAAAAAATACAGTTTTAGTGGTTGTTCTGCAGACAGCCAAAATGCCTAAAGGTTACCAACAAAATTGAAATCCATGTATTAAGTAAACTAAATGCACCCTGAAGTCAAATGTTTCCACCTTATTTTCAATAAATTGGCTGTAATGATTTTATCCCACAACATACATTTATAATATATGCCGCTCAAGAATGAGTAATACTGTTGATTTTGCAAAGAAAAGGTGGAAATTATTGCATTTAAAAATAATTAATAGATGGGTCTGCATACCTTTGAATTAAATTAAAAGAAAAATATTTCTTTTTTGTGGAGATGATTGCATTCATATCCTGTTTGGTGTGAAAAGTAGATTCCAAAAAGCTTTTAACTAATTTGTTCAATTTGTTTCAAAGCCAACATGAATAGGCTTGGTGCAAATTCAGATTCATTAAAACTTAATTAATATGCATCATTATGCAAATGAGGTTGCAGTTAATGAGTTCTTAAAAGAAGCTTTCTTTAATTAGTTCAGTTTTAATGGCATCATCATTTATCTGACTTGTTTTTAAAGCCACATGACATACAAAAAGTGACCATCCTCTACAATGTTGCAGTTTTCTGTTTCCTAATTGTGTTTCATCTTAATTCTTTAATGCTGAAAACTTTGAAAAAGTTATATGTTTTGATGTTCAGTTCTACTGACTGTTGTTTCAATTAAAAATACAGTAGTTTGTTTAGACCAGAGATATGTCTCTCTTCTTTTTAGTTATTTTTGCCTCCTATTATCTAGGCACTGTTTTTCAGTATACATACAGAAAAGGCAAGATACACAACTGTAGTAATTCTTAAACTTTGGGATGATTTAGCCTGTGCATTATTAGTGGAGTTGGCAAGGTTATAGCTATACTGACAACACTTTACTAAAATATGAGAGTTCATTGAGAAATAGTAATGCAGGAGAATCAGGATAAATGTTGGTGTGAAACTAAACAGGTTAAACAATTGCCTTGAGAGCAGAAAAGACAAAAGCAATGTAATTACACATTTCTGTAGTTTCAAATCTGGAAGCTTCAGAAATATAATAAGTTTTAAAACATCTTTAAATCTACAAAATATTGTGCTGCATAATTATAATTATGCTTTGACAAGATTTCTTCAGAATGTAAGTTCTATGAGGGGAAAAATTGTAATGCTTTTATGAAGGTGTCATTTGCAATGCAGCAGGGAATGATTCTGAAGAGTATGAGACTAGCAGGACCTGTGAATGAGCTAGTTTGACCACCTGCATGTGGTGATCATATGCAATCATAGGACTTCTGTGCTTGCTTGTTCAAACCTCAAAACATTTACAAAATGGTTTTCAGGTAAATAGAAAAAACTGCTTGCAGTGACAGTAAACTCTTTGGAACAGGTTCTTGAAACACACATAATTCAGTAGAGTGCTGGCCTGTAACTAAGGTTTCAAGTTACAAGTAACTGCAACATTTGAGGCTCATTCTAAAAAATACACACCTATGGTTTGCGTTGGTTTACAAATCAGGTTCTGATATGCAGTCAGACTGGTTGCATCAATAACAATTACCATGTAAGAATTCTGAATGCCCTTTATGTTTTGTTTAAAACAGAATTAATTTATGTCAACACAAAGACTCCTAATGTTTCCAGTGAGCTCTGGATCGGGCTGTTGGCATATCACATGTTAAGGGAAAATGGAGCTCTACACAGTTACTCTTTTCTGTTTAAATCTGTAGAGCTGTTTGCACCAGCAAGAACCGTTTAACTCACTACATACTTGAAGGATCAGACATGTAATAGGTAATTCTTCTTTACATCATCATTAGTTATTGACAGCTCAGTTATAGTGGTACCTGTGAGAGGACAGTTACTTTTCTAAGACCTTGTTAGTGGTGGTCGAGGCTGCTCCTCACTCAAGATCAGATCACTACAGAACTGAAGAGATGAAGCAACAACCTGCAATTGATATCTAGGCCATTTGGTTTCAGTGTACACAGCGCAAAAAAGCATATCTGTAAGAGAGGTTTTAATGCACAAGGATGAACATACTAAGGTTGTATCGTGCAGAGGAGGCCATCATGGAAAAGGCACAAAGGTGATTATAAAACAGTAGAAGATACTGTAAAAGAAGGGGGAGAATATAAGATCAGGGCAGTAAGGAAGAGTTCACATATAGAGACAGATAAAACATCAGCAGCATGGGGGGCATTTGAATATCATTAGCAAGCACTTCAAGTAGTTTAAGTGACAATAGGGAACTGAGAAGCCATTACAATACAAAGCAGAAATTTCAGTCTTTTGACGTTTTACCAGGCTTTCCAAATACAGCAAATGGAAATCAGTACATCAGCTCCAGCTTTATATCACGTATGGACTTTGCTTGGAGAGTAGCAGCTATATTTTGGCTGTGATTCTCAGACAGCTGGACAGACCCATCAGAAGAGTCCAACACAGATCTACTCTATCTTCCATGAGAAGTCTACTATGATGTCTTTGTCATCCATGCTTCATCTATATCAACCTTTACACTGGTCAAGTGCTGAAACTAACCAGGAAATGCTCCATTGGTTATCTTCAGTCATCTTAAAGCCAAAAATCCTAGCCAAACATTATGAAAGATAAACTGATACAGAATATGATTTATAGATGTCTAGCTTTCTGGATAGGAAGGTTCAGCTACTTAAATGGTGGTTCACTCTGCTTCCATAAGTGCTTTGCATAGAAGCAGGTATTGAAATCCCTGGTGCAGATACGAGAGAATGCAGAGTTTTTTGTCTTGCCTATCATAGCCTCCTCCATCTGAGAAGAAAAAAGGGGTTAAGAGCTGTAAACTTTGTCACCTTGAAGAGGGGAGGGCTCAACAAAGAGAGGATTAGTGGACAAAATCTAAGAATTTCCAGGTACCAGGTGCTACACAGATTATCTATATATTCCCATTATTGAAAACTTTTCTGTCTGTGCCTTTGTAAAAATCAATTGGCAAACGTACTAAATAGCAAACATTTTGACAGGGCAAATTTCCCTTCTCTCTTTTATTCCTCTTCTCATATAAATATTATAACTAATTAACATGATTTCTAAAAAAGGAATAGAGTTCCTCCACCCACAAGTTGTTCTGTCATTTGAAGCTTGGGTCAAATATCTAAAATATCACACTATCATCATTAAATTGATGTTTTAATCCTCCTTAATACATGACAGAAATGAGCTGTCAATTACATGGAGAATATTGACATTTTGTTCCTGACATCATTTTCAATCGAAGGAATAAAACACCAATTAAACAACAATTATATGGCAAGGTATGACACGTTATATATTTGACATACAGTATAATAATAATTTAAAAAAATCATTTCTCACTAATAGTAAGGAGAACAGGAGTTTATTAAGAACATCAATTACCTCTCATCTTGGTTCTTTATCTTTTACACCTTAATACTCCAGTGAGAGTTATGGCCCAAAAAACACAACACTTAAGTTACGAATAGAGGAAAAATATTCAGGAAATATTAGAAGAGGCATTGAATGATTTCTGAACTCAGCTCTGGAGAGTTCCAAGAAGGATAGAAGTCTTTCTGCAGGGAGAGAGACAGAACAAAAAATATATAAGCAGAGATTAAAATAAGACAAGTAATTTTAGGAAAGTTACTTCTATTTACCATGCTTCCTCTTTGAGCATGACTTCTAACTTTCAGCACCCCTCAATCTGTGCTTGCATGTTCAGGAAATGTTTCCTTAAATGCAAGGAAAATGCTGTACCAGCAAATCATATAATTCCAGGGGATTAATCTATGCTGGATTCCCAGCAGAGCACTGAGAAAGGAATCTGCCATTAGTACCAGCTGCGTGTATACCACACAATCACTCTCTAGTGATTGCAGGGAAAAGGCAAGTATTGGTCGAACTCTGTTGTATCTTTCTTATTAGAGACAGCAAATGGCTATAATATGTCAGGTCCTTCAAAACTTCCAATGCCAGCTCTTTGTGAGAAAGCTTCCTCATATTAGGCTTGAATGAGACCCATCTTCTTGGAGGACTGACTGCAGAATGAGAAAATCTATCTATGAAACTAGGGTTGCTAGAATTGCTGCATCCTCTCCAGCTCTCATAAGTCAGTATTAGAAGTTTTGTTTCAGATGTCAAGATAAGAGGGATTTCAAAGGATGGCTTTCTATTTTAACAGGGCAAAACAATTTTAGAATCCATTTTCATTTGCCTTTATAATTTCACTATGGAATTTCACTCAGACCAGGACTAGGCCTTATTTTTAGGCATCATATCAAGGCATTTCCTAAAAGCTGAGATTCTTTAATTACAATATTTTTTTAATCTGTGGACAACAATAGGAAAATCTCCAATCTCAGACCCCACACATTGCATAGAAGGTCTCAGTAGGACATTGGTAGGAAGCCTGAGAATGTTCTGCAAAATGTATTCAGTAGGATACAGCCAACAGACAAAGTCCTGTACTCAGATAACCACACTCCACACTGGATGAGTTATATTTATATTCAGCTGAAAGCTTTATTATCCTTCTGATGGTGGGAGAAAACCTTAATCCGAACAAGAATCGGTCTCTAGACTATCATTAGTGTCTTTCAGGTACAGATAAGAAAGCTTAATTCTGATTTTATGCTCAACTAAAGAAGAAATAACGCTAGTGTGAAAGCATACAGGCTAAGTTACCATGGTTCCAAATATTACCACCAGCTGAGTTCTGGTAACCCATCACATGTGTACTCCTAACTATCCCAACTGTAAAAGACAAGTTTTGGGAGTTTGGTTTTGTTTCTTTAAATATGCTACTCTGTGAGCCATCAATAACTCATTACCTTCAGTAACTCCTTAAATCCTTTAAACACAGTGACACACACACATTCTCCTTAATTTTTCATTTTGTACTCTTCAGTAAATCAGACCTCTTCAGCTACATTAAAGCAAGAGACAGTTGTTGTCACTCAATCTTATCCTTAATCTTTGCATCATTTTGCTCTGGTGGAACTAACACATTTAGCAAACATCCTGAGATACCATCTCCATTACAAATGTCTACAATCCTTTTGCCATTGAATGGTTGCCTCTCATACTGAAAAAAAGTCTTAATAGTGACACCCTTTGTTAGCCTGGATGCTCTCAGATGATTCTTCTTAGGAAATACCTTTCCTTTGTTTGCCCCTGGGTATCCTATTTGTAGAGGTTATTCCTCTCACAACTGACCTGGCAGGCTAGCCAAAAAAAACCCAAAAAATATGTTTTTATGTATGGAGCACCCAAGAAAACTTTGTTTATGTAGTTGTAAAACACTGTAAGGGGTAAGCAGTAAATAGGAAAGAGAACATAAAACTGATGAGTGCTTACCCTCTATTCCCTACTGATGCTTCTACTTAGCCCTGCTTAGCATTTCAATCTATATAAAGTCAATGGGCCATATAACCTTCCTCTATATACACTAACCAATTAACATTATTCTTTAATAGGAAGAAGTTTAGGGAATTCTTTTTTCCAGTTTGATTCAAAGTAACATTATTACTAAACAACAATGGTGATGGGTGCAAGAAAATGGACTTGTTCTATAGAGACAACTAATATTTAAACTACTGAAAATATGAATTTATTTTTAGTAATAGAGTCATTTAAGTAATAGTTTCTTAATCTCAAGTAAATGTTCAAGATTCTTATTACAACAGTCAGAGTAAAAGATCAAACTTACAGGACTACTTAGATAACTAGTAATTTAAAGATTTTTAAAAGATAGAGAAAGATATAGTAAAGCAAAAGCAAATCAGGTTAAAATAATAAATAACCTTGCTTGTCTGTTTTTGGTTTTTTTTTTTTGTATGGGCAATGAAAATAAATTTTTCAAATCCCCTTTTGTTGCCAGCATGTTTATAACTCACTTCACTTGCAGTTGTTCAAGCACAAAAATAATGCCTCTTTGCTTGCAAACCATGCAAAGGAAATAGTTTGGTGGTGAGGCTGTTTGGGGATTTGGAGTGCAGTGGTTTTATTCTCCCAAGTGTCTAATGTTGGATTACTTTGAGGGAAACTTATCTTGTTGAAGCCCAGATTCAGCAATTTTAGTCAGTACAATCTTTTCAATATTCTTTTCATCTTACTGCTGTGGTAGTATGATGATTTCAAAATGTGTCTTTAATATCACCCCAAAACAGGGCTCAACTTACACCATCTTTGCTCATTCCAATATCAATTCTTTAATTACACTTTTTAAGACTTCATTGTGGACGCTGTTGGTGACACCATCCCAGCGAAGGACAGTGCCTCAAGAGTGAGAAAATGGCCCAGTGTCTTGCAGATCTCAAGCCACACCGTCTGTTTACTTAAGTAATTCTGGAACCTCATTATTTCATACCACAGAGAAGCTTGCCTGAACTTGCCCTTCAGAAGAAAATACATATGCTTCTCAAGATTCTTCTCCAGGGTTCTTCCCACCTGTCTTTACTTTTAAAACAGTAAATGGCAAATGCAGCAATATAAAATAGGTGAGATTTTCCCTCATATGGGAAGGATGGCATGTAAAAATATGGTCTGTCCGTCTTCTCATTGGCTTCTTGTGTACAACATGTGCAACTACACCAATCAGTTAGACATGGAGTGGGAGAGATTACAATGATAATTTAGGCTTGGTGAGAGTTGATAGACTGATAATGCAGGAAACTGATTAATTGATTCAATAACACAGCAGAGGAGTCCACTATTATTAATTCTGGCCACTACAGCTGGAACAGGCAAATAAGCCATTTTTTTAACATTTAGTAAAGAGGAGAACCCAGGACCAAATGGCAACAAGGATATAAATTATTGGATTAGCAATGGTGAAGGACACAAACTGTCCAACATTTCCTTGGAACACACCATCAAAGACTCTAGATTTAGATGGAGATGTTAACTAAGGAGAAAGCTATTTCAGATTTAATTCTGATTAGTCCAGTCTGGTTGAAAATCTGAATGGGCAAAGTAATTTTAAACTTACTGTGAGAAGACTGTCATTTGAAAAACAAGGGAAAACGAAAAAGTATTAGTAGGAGAACAGAATTCGCAAAAGAAGAATCCAGAAAACTTGGAGAATTAGTGGCTAAAATCCAATGGAAATATGATGTAAATAAATTACTACAGAAAAGGAAACAGCTGACTAAAAGACTATTAATTCAATACTTGGGATACTGTCCTAAGGAGCTTTTTCCAAATCCAGCAACATTCAAAATTTTCATTAACAGCTTGCATCATACAATAAAGAGTAAATCTATAAAATCTGGGAGGAAGGGCAAGAAGGAGCTTAGAATTAAAAACAACATCAGTAAATTAGAAGAATGGTCTGAAAACAGAAAAAGAAGAGTGTGAACCGCTTCATACAGGGATAAAAAAAATGTGCAGAAATCTACAGTGAGCACTAACTGGCTATGCTAGTACTGCACGCCATGTTTTGGGGATTATAGTACATCTCAGACTGAGAATGAACCAATGCTGCTACTACAAGAAATGTCAAATTTCTTTGGAAATTTTAATTATATTATAAATAATAAAATATTAAATTTGGAAATTAAAATGGAATTATTAACAGGAGTATCTCAACAAGAAGAGAGATCTTTCTCCTCAAGGAATGGAGTGTCCTCAGCATGAATTGTGTCCATTTGGGGCACTCTATTTCACCAAGATGTAGACAAATATGCAGAAGTGTCAAAACCAGCAAGAAGAATAGAAAGCATCTGATACAAAAAAAATATGAAGGGACTGAATATGTTTAGAATTGAGAAAAATGAAGGAGCATGACAAAAGACTGAATATAAAAAAAGTATATTATAAAGATAGTAAGCAAGACTGCTTTGTACCCACTGAGGATAAAAGAAATCTGTTAATTTGCAGAAAAAAAGAAGGTTTGTTACACATTAAATTGTTTTCTGTGTATAAAACTTAAAAAAAAAAAATGAACAAAGCTAAATAGGAAAAGCATTATATTGAAGGTAAACAGCTATCAAGGATGGTTATATACACATTTTAAGAGAAGAGATTAAGAGATCATGTTAACTAAAAAAGTAACTGTGAGTGGCCCAAAGTGCAAGGTTCCCTATACATTCACTATAAATATTTTTCTCTTTAAAATTAGATTTCTTTGGGGTTTTTTTCTTTTTTTTTTTACCCATTTGAAGGCTCCATTTGCCCCTCTGCCAATGTTTCCTCCTAGACACACACTTTCCTTCTACATTTCTCCCTGTTGTTTCACTCCAGCTAGATGCAAAACACAGATGAAACATAATAGTACTAGCATCTTTTATAATCAGCAAGAAAAAAGATATTAAATTCAGAAAACACTAATCCACAGAATTTAAACAATAAAGAGTTTCAGATAAGACCCTAAAATGGATGCAGGTTTTGTGAGTTTTGAATAACAAACTATTGAGCGCCAATTTTGGAACTCCAGATGGTTTCTGAGCTCTCTATTTATGATATCTGTCAGAGCCACCTCAATCACTGTTGTTCAATATTTACCTGCCATTCATATTTTTTATAATTCTGTGTTCCTTTTCACAGGGGCAAGAGACTGTTTGCAGCTAATTATTTAATTTCTCTGGTAGCTAAAGTTACAGGTCAGTAGTCTACTGAAATAAGAAGTCTATTCCACTTTCCTTTACATGTTCTTAACAGACCCTATCAGCATATTTAATCATAAGAAAACTCCACAGACATACTCAAAGTAAAATCTTCCTTTGTGGTTAAAATCTTACCTCTGCTGTGGCACAAAATCATCGTGAAAGCATACAGCAGTTTTTTTTCCATGAGTTCCTCTCTCTTTTACTAATGTCCCAGTATATGACCTTGAGAATATCCCTTGATTTCTCTGAACTGCTTCCAGTTGGGATAGTTGGCCTGGTCAATCAGCCTGTAAACTCTTGAAGCACAGAGTGACTTCACCCTACATACCTAATCAACATAATGAGGCTTTAGTTTTGGTTAAGATCTTTACCTACAATTCTACTGTAAATAGTAATGTTTATTGATAATCATTACTAACTTGCCATCACCTAGTCTGATTAATAATGGACAACCCGATAATAAGAGGGTCAAACAGTTTTATTGTTACACATTCTTGGTTCATTTTTAGGCCTGATAAGATCATATTTTAATTAATAGTGTTTGGTTAATATTAAGTGTTCACCATTTATATTACACAGTGTAAAGATTTAAAAACAACCCAACTAAAATACAACTTCTCTGAACGTGGACCACTGCATCTAGTAAAAAATTGCAAATAATTTGGGCTTGGACATACAGGGTAATGACTACACAGCCATGTATATGGGAGAATGGGAAGTTTCTTCCTTCCATTATAAATCTAGAGTTTCAAATTTCTCTGTCATAGCACAAAAACAGAAGGAAGATCAACAGAATTAAATAAAACAAAATTTTAAACTGATAACTGCAACTTCATGCCAGAAAAAAACCCCAACTCTTTCCCCTGAAAACAGGAGTTTGGCAGGATTAAAGTAAGTTAATTACGAATGTATATGGATAGAAATATATTTAATATCAGATAAAATATTCAATATCCAATTAAACAATCAGTATACTTCATCAGACTGCTGGATATGAATCAACTGGAAGGCCTTGTCTAAAGTGTAATGTTAGTATGTCTCCAATAACGCGAGCCAATTAGCAGATTATACATGTTGGCACAGACAAGCACACGACTAGTTTAGCATGTCCTGAAGGCAAAGTTCAGCTTAGGTTTCCTGTTCTCCAAACACAAATTTTATGTTGCTGTCTACACAAGGCCTAACAAATTTTGGATTACACTGCTGTCCTAGAGTTCCTTATAACCTCGACTGATGCAGCTGCTGCCAGTTAGAGATAGGCTATTGGACCAGAGAGATTTAGAAATACTCAGCCTGGCATCCCAGGTAACGAATCTACAAGACAGCTGTTTAGCTGAAATTCAGGATTCAAGCCAGTCCCATCCAGCATGACCAATTTTTTTCCAGAAAAACTAACTGTGAGTACTCAGACACAAATAGCAAATCACTCTCTTTCTGTCACCAGCCAAGTTTGGGATGTTCCTCGAAACCTTTGCAGTTCTACAAAAACATTTCTATTTTCTAAGGTGAATCAGTTTGGGGGGCCATCACTTAGTGGATCAATTTTCTCCCTGAACCACATGGAAAGTGATCACAGTGTCAGAATCACTTTTACTCAATGGTAATCATGGGTTAAGTCACATCATAGTCCCACAGTAAAAGAAATTGTACGTATTTTCACTTGTAAGATTTTTCTGTGAATAAGATTTATTTTTAAAAGAAAGAGAGCATATATGAGTCAAAAGGTTCATTTTACAAGGCTGTCATGGAGACAGTATTTTTAAATAACCACAGCTACATCAAGTGATAACCATCAAACCAAATAAACTAAATGCCAAAATACTCTGAAACCTAAAAATAAAAGCCAGGTCTAAATTACTCTAATTTCTAAGGCTTTACAACATTTCAAAAGGTAAGTCACGTTCTGAGTGTATATTCTTTGCTTTTCATTCTTGAAGAGCAGTGAAGTGGTTTGTGAATCAGGCTTTTAAGACATTTGGCTGTAGCAAAATTGTAATAAAAAATGCATAATATGTACTTAAGAAGGAAAGTAACACCTCTGCCATAAATTGGTTCTTTGAAATATTTAAATTAGAAAGTCTAAAGCATACTATGCTTGCATAAAACAGAATTAAAGAGCATGTAGCTTAGATTCATGGGTTTCCTCACAGGGATAAATTTAAGACTGGGATTGCTCAAGGAAAGGAAAATTTTTCAAGACAATATCAACATTGTTAGTGGGATTTTCTCCAATTCAGGTTTCCTTTTGTCATTCTCTAAGAGATCTTACTTTCCATTGCAATTCATGGAAATTATCATTAATAATGAAAAAATTACTCATTTACTTACATTCGAATAGTGGAGAAATTTCACTGAAAAAAAAGAAAAGCCTCCTTTAATGAACAGCAAAGTATATCTCTATGGCTTAATGCCTTGTTCTACTCTTCAAACACAAAACCTTAAAGTCCTTATACTCAGTTCCCACCCAGGCATAATTCCCACTCAAGTAAACTGGCATTTTGCCTGAATGAGTAACACGATAGGAATTCAACCATGAGACTGTATCAGTTTATTGCAATATTTCCCCACAGACCACATGCAAAACTGTACTGTGGATGACAGAAGAAGGCTGCCCAGCACATATGCAGCTACTGGAATTCTGCCAGTCGGGCAATATCCATTGTATTTCTTCAGAATGGAGCAAGAAACATATTGTGAGAAGCAATCAAAGCAGAATCACAGGGCAGAGTCAGTTCTGCAAGCAAGGGCATATAACTTTCTAAGTTCTATTTTAATATATTTGGTGAAGACATTAAATTTAAAACAAGATGCAAAGAACAGACGTACTCCAAGTCCATGAGACTGCATCTAACTTTCAGTTACCAGCTAACTCCCAACACTGAAATATGTTTCTTCTTGGCAAAGAGAAAATATGTTCTTTTACAATTTCTCTGTCTCACCTGAAGTTCAAACGGATGGTCAATCAGGATCTAATAATATATAATACACACATTAATGCAAATCCAGAATGCCCAGAACACACTATTCCAAAGTGGAAAAAGATAAAGCAAAGTAAAAATAGCTGAAAGTTAGTACAGTCCCTCCCTTCTACACTTGTGTGGCTCTCTTCTATCTTAAGGAGTTTGTCTGTTCCATTTAGTGACTTTTATGTATAACTTCCAAATGTTTTGTTTTGAATTTTTCTATATTTGTCTTGGTTTAGCCTCCTGGAAGCTGTGGTTGTTAATACATTATCAAGGAAAGCCCTGATCTAAAATGAGAACCACCTCTAGGGGCTATAAATACAACACAATTAACTTCAACCGTGAGTTTATTACGAAATGCACCAACCCTCTCCTTACATATTGACTAACACTTCAGAAGAAAGAATGTGTACTAGTAAATATATATTTACTATTGAATTCACTCTGCTTACCCAGTTCATATATCACATACACAAACAGAATTATTAATAGCCTTCTCTTTCAGTTCTCTGTGTTTTCAGTGGATAATAAAAACTCTATTCATCCTCTACATCTTTTCTTGTTCAAAGTAACTTCACTGTGTGTATAACTCTCAGAGTCTCTTGAAAAAATGGCAATATTTATTAACTATCCAATTAAATGTATGTATTAGATAGTTTCTGTTAGTGACATGGTAGTAAAGAGTCTGTCAGCATTTCCCTACAAACCCTGCTTTCAGAGGTTTTTAATTACAGTGTAAAATTTGCCTCTTCCAGTACAAAGTTTCAACTTGAGGAGAAATGTTGTTCTATGAAGATCTACTTTCAGCTGTCCAACACATATTATTTAAACATGGAACCAAAATTTTCATTAATGTATAATGACATTCATAGTATCAGGCTTTATTTCCTTTAAATTTTAGTTAAAATGGGATGGTGAGATCCATATGTAACTCGACACTTCAGTCACCTACTCATATCTGAACACCAGTTTCTAGGAGGATTCTCATGGTAGCTGTGTGACACAAACAAAAAATCTGTATTTAACAATCAAAATAATACAGCTAGAGTTACACAGAATTGCTCTTTTTCCTAAATGGCTCTTTAAAAGATGCTGCTGCTTAAAAGCACTATGTTTAAATATTACAACTTATATGGTTGTTACAAGATTAATGACAACTAGGTTAGTCTTAGCAGAACAGCAGGTATTGTCACTTGGCTAAGCTGTTCATTTTTACCTGTGCGCATTGCAAATGTATTTAGTCATTACACTTCCAGCTTGGCTCAGTCTCTTTCACTACCAAATCCACCAGCTGCATTAAAGAGAGAAGCTGCCTATGTAATCAGTGAAAAGAAGGTCTGAATGTTGATACAGGTGAGTATCAGTATTATCTGGAATATCTCTACTGCAACTGTAACACCAGTTGTTCTGTATTATCCAGGCACAAATTTAGATCTAACTTCTAATTCTTCCTTTTATA
>VZZY01013018.1:5153-15310 GCA_013400335.1 Eurystomus gularis | reverse complement strand
GAAAAGGGGGGAATGAAGAGAGGGATGTAACATATTACCCCCCCTCCAGCCCCTTCCTCACTGCTCTGGCCTCCTCGGCACTGTGTGGGGAAGAGATGTGGAGTAGAGGGGCTGCAGCTGCCCCCCCACCACTGCAGAGACCTCTCCAGGCCCCAGTGCCCCCCCTGTTCTAGTCTCCATCCTCCTGAAGGGAGGAAAGTAGCCTTGAAGCTTAGAAGCTCGCTTAGCAAAACATTGCTCAGTTATCTTAGAGCAGACAGAACTAAAGCATCGCTCATCTCTTTTAGAGTAGACTCAACCATAGGGCCTTTTGTGTAAGCTAACCACAAGAGATCGAGGGAGATGGAACCTTATCAAGAACATAGTTCAAGCCAACTATGCTACCTGGAAGAGAACCAAGACTCTACAGAGACTGCATAGGACTTAGAGGTGCAGGTCGACCACCAGAAGACCACCACCATGGTGCACTGCTTGGTGCAAGAGGGCGGAGACCTGTCCCGTACGAAGCGGGATGGGTTACACGTATGTATAGGCGTAATGGAAACAAATGAATATGTAACATTTTATTGCTTATAAGCAAGATGCAGAGCCATGCTGGGGTGCGCACTTTTGGAGACACTAGCCCCCCGTGCACTCGCTGGCAAATAATACTTCCGCATCGATCGTCTGCACGTTGATGTCGTTTCCGTGTTTTTTGAGAGGAAGTGTGACATTTCCCGGTGTGGCCCCCCAACAGGATGAGCGAGGTGGTGGGAGCTGTGGGCCTGGCGGGAAGTCTTTGGTGAGCAGCCGCCCGGCAAGAAGCGTTCCCACTCCCAGGATTTGGATTTTGGTTCAGAGAAGATGGTGGAGTTTACAACTGTTCTCCTCTTCCTGCTCTCCATCATGGAAGGTATAGCGGTGGGTTCCACCAGGGCGAGGTTGAGGTGGCGATGGCTTTGGGGATGGTGGGGGACCCTGGGGATGTGTCTATGGGTAAACCCGCCCTGTTCCCAGGCTTTTCCCAGCTTTTTCCGACCCCGGTGCTGTGCACAGGGCGTGGCCAACCAGATCCCTTCCCATAGGAGCCTTCGGCACGGCCACCACCAAGCTGGGGGCGAGGGGCTGTTCTGGGTGAGCCTGAGGAGGGGAGAAGATCCCAAAACTGAAAGCAAAGGGAAAAAAAAAAACCTTCACCGTCAGATCGGAACAGTCTTGCTGGCGGAGGAAATCCTGCCGTGCCCCACAGGGCATGTTTCTCCAATATATCTCCAAGTCCGAGAAAGTCCAAAGACGTTAAAAAACGATGAGTAAAAGGGTAATTGGCTCTTGCAACATATAGGAGGAATCAAGGTCCCTGGGTGGGGGTGAGCTCTGGGGAGGGGTGGGATGTCTCCAGCTGGGTGAGCAGCTCCTGTCTCTGGTCTCTCAGCAGCCTGGGCACAAGGTGGTTCGTCAGAGGTGGTCGGGGCTGTTAATGGGGTGGCATATCTCAGCCCCAGCCCACAAAGCCTCACCGCCGTCTACCAAATGCACTGGCGATGCAATAACGTGGTGAAGATCGCCAGCTGGGACAGAATCTCGGGAGTCGACTACCCCAACAGCTCCTACAAGGGACGGGTGCAGCTCTTACCGAACAATACTCTCAAGATCCTGTACCTTCAGAAAAACGACAGCAACATGTACCAGGCGTACCTGGAGTATGAGAAGGGCGAGGAGCGCATTGAGAACTTCAACCTGATAGTATATGGTGAGCTGGGAGGGTGGTCCCAGTGCCCGGTGTGGGGACAGGAAGGCTGTGACATCTCCTTGTCTCTTGTAGATCTGGTCCCGAAGCCCACTGTGAATGCCAAAGTGATCAGGGATGCCCCGGAGCAGTGTGAAGCCATCCTGGAGTGCTCGGTGGGGATGGAAGGGGTGACCTATGAGTGGATCCCCACCAAGAGGTTCCTGACGGAGCGTGTGGGTGCTGCTGAGCTGCATGTTTCCTTCAACCCCTCGATAGAAACCTACACCTGCGTAGCCAGCAACCCTGTCTCCTCCAACAACGCCTCGCTGATCTACAGGCCCACCTGCTCCTGGACAGGTACCACCCATGGTGGCAAAGCTCAGGTGGGGTGGGCTGCAAGATGGCTTTGGCAGGACTCTGGAGCAGTGGCAGAGGACTCTGAGGACAGCGGGTCCCTGCAAGGCTGGAGGTTGACCCATGGGTCAGGAGTAGTGGGTTCCTTTTCCCCCTGCACTGTGAGCTGGTGGGTGGTGGGATCCCACCTGGGGAGGGGGCCAAGGGGTCCCCTACCAGGGCTGGGCAGCCCACAGCCCTCCCCATGGCCTTGTTCTTCCTCTGCTTCCAGGTGGGTCCTCTGCTGTTGCATCTCATGCCATCACCAGCGTGCTGGTGGCCTTGGGACACCTCCTCCTCCTCATTCTGGTTTAAGGATGCTCTGCAGTTGACATCCTTCCTCATCTCACCTCATCTCATCTCATCACCCCCTGCCATGGGACCAGTGCCTGGATGGCCTGGATGCCACCCCTGACTAGGGCCTGGATGTAGAATGGTGTGGTTCCTCAAAGGAAGCATTCTTCCCAGTGTCTGTGACACCAGCACACACCAGTCTCATCCACAGCCACCTGCTTCCCACCAGCCCAGGCTCTGCTGCTGCCTTCAGGGTAGCTCCGTGCCTCAGTTTCCCTCCTCCCTCTCTCTACTTGGCTTTTTTTCAACCAGGGACCTGAACAAAATGGGGACCAAGTCTGCTGCAATGTTTTTTTGAGAACCTGGGCGTTAATACTGCTGAACGAACAGTTAACCACTTGGAAAGACTCTTCTCCCCAGCCCTGAGATCTGTGGGGAGACCCAAGTGGCGCCATTCCTAGGGCTCCTCGTGGACTTGAGGCCTCCTCAACCATCGCCTACTGTTGGTGACGCCTTTCACGGGACCAATGAGCAATGCAACAGTGCAGGACACTACAGGATGTGTTTAGCTTGAAACTGGTGGCACCAGCAATGGTGCAGCTGGGTGCTGCCCAGCCTCCAGGTCTGGACCACCAGAACATCTCGAGGAGGTAGAGCAGAGGTGCCACTTTTGTCTTCCTCCACAAGGGAGGGCTCCTCAGGGTGAGTCTGCTCTTTGTCTTTAGAAGTGGCTTTCTAGGTGTACATTAAATTTTCCCCTCAAACCCACCTTTTTAGGTGCCTGTTTTTCATTCTCCTGTGCGCTTGGCCACAGCAGGTGTTCAGGAACATGGGGGATGACGAAGGGAGCTGTCTTTCCTCCCCAGCACCCTTGCTGGGGACAGGAGCCCTTCCATGGTTGTCCCCCAGTTAGCTCTGGATGGTGCAACATGGGCTGATTGGGGTGGGAGGATGTCTTGTTGAGTGATGCAGATGGTTTCTCAGCCTGTAAGGAGGGATGGGGACATGTCTTAGGGCCACCACAGCCCTAGGACACTGCTGCTTCTGCCAGCTGCAGCAAACCAGCCCAAGAAAGGGGTAGAACTGGGTTCCACCCTCCATCAAATCCAGGAGGCATCACTTTTCAGAGCCAGCTTTAAGCAAAGACTCCTATGGCCTGATTCATCAAAGGTTCAACAGGGACCCCACCGACTCGTTAGGAAAATCCTTAACCAGCATGAGTTGTTCCAGCTTCTGGGTCTAACGAGCAGTTCAAGGTGATTCCTGCTGCATGGCTGATAGTTCAGCACCAAAGTATGTTTTTGGAGAAACAGCCCCCTTGAAAATACTTGCCTGGGTCTTGGTCCATTCCCATATGGAGGTTTGGGGCTGACAAAACCCAGGATGACCACTGCGCACCACCAACGTCATCATCAAACCTTCTGCGATGAGTAAATATGGAGCCTGGTGCTGTGCCTCAGTCATCCTTCCAGCCGTGAGACTTCAACCTGAGCTGATGGAGGAAGGAAAGGAATTGAGGATCAATATTTTCCATTAAAGGAGATTTTTCTGTGACCGCTGGTAGGTTTTTTGTGCCCCCAGATTCTTCCTGGAAGGATTTTTTTCTTGATGGTTTTGCTTGTTAAATAATGTTTCCCATTTCTCCTGGATGATGGCAGCTCAGCCCGGGGCACGCTGCTATGGTGGTGCCCCGTGGGTGATATTGGGGTTTTAAGGGTTTCCTGGACTGGTTTGTGGTCAGTGGTCTTCTCCATGATGGCACAGCCTGTACTCAAGTGTGGGGCACCCATCCATGGCCAAGGGAAGGGTTGGGGACCATCCTGCTGCCCTGCCCTGTGGACTGAGCTGGTGGAACCCATCCACTGGAGACCTCCTTCCTGACCTCCAGCTCTTTGGGTGGGATTTGTGCCGGGGAAGGCTGCTGCTCTGCAGAATCCCCCAAGGTGAGGAGTGAAGTCTCATTTTCTGGAGGTTTTCAAAACCTGCCTGGATGTGTTCTTGTGTAACCTGCTCTAGGTCAACCTGCTTTGGCAGGAGTGTTGGACTAGATGATCTCCAGAGGTTCCTTCCAATCCCTCCTATTGTGTGAGGTCTTCACCCCTCCATCATCTGCCCAAGTGCTTGGTCCAGGAGGCAACCGCTTCTGGTAGGAACCACCATCGTGTTTCAGCCAAGCCGAAGCTCCCTGTGGACGTGTGCTGGGAGCTGAGTCTCCTCATGCTGCTCTTACTCATCTTTTCTTTTTTACGCCTCTGCTGAGCTCTTCCCTTCTGTGAACTGCTGATTTTTTGGGAAATGGCTGGTTTGGGGTTTTTTTTTTTCTCAGCCAGATGCTTTCTGAGCGGGAAGGAGCAGCCCAGCGCGATGCCGAGGTGGTTTCGTGCGTTTTTAGGCTTTTTATCATGAGAAATAATTTATTGGTGACAAAACTCGTGGAGCTCTTGGTTTAAAACAGCGGAGGAATTCACGCTGTTGCCTCCACTCTCCTCTGGAAACCAGAAAAAACAACGAAAATGTGAAGAAAGCAATAGGAAAAAATTGTTCTCCCATTTTAAAGTTGCGTGACCAGCGGGGGTGAATAATTCATTCCACCAAAAACAACCAGATTTTTCTCGCCTCTTTCCAGCAATGGAACAAGCAAGTGACGTTTGCCCCATCCCCGGCTCTCTGCTCCATCTCCACCCAGGGGGACAAACGTGGGAGGAGGGGGACTGTCCCCATGCCCGAGCACCTGCTGTGGGGATGGTGTTGAACAGGAGCGAGTTGAAGTCCAGGTCATTGGGCTTCTAGGAAAGATCTTCAGGGAGGCCTGTTGGAAAGCTGGGGATGGACATTTGAGCAGGGCCTGTTGGGGCAGGACAAGGGGAGATGGTTTGAGAGTAAAAGAGGGAGATTTAGGTGAGAGAGAAGAAGAAATTGTTGGTGCTGAGGGTGGTGAGAGCCTGGCCCAGGCTGCCCAGAGAGGTGGTGGCTGCCCCATCCCTGGAGCCATCCCAGGGGAGGCTGGACTCGGAGCAACCTGCTCTAGTTGCAGATGTCCTTGCTCTAACCAGATGATCTTTGAAGATCCCTTCCCAGCTAAACTAGTCTGTGGTTCCATGACCCTGTCACCTCCCTGAGCACTCAGCCTGAGCACAAGGGTCGGGCTTTTCCTCAGTGAGTTTGTAGAGACCACCCATACTCCTTGCCGTAGTTCCCGTGCATCCCAAAGGAGGAGTAGGGCTTAATCCCAGGATATTTGGGGGTGCAAAGCGGGATTGTGGGTTAATCCCAGAATATCTGAGGCTTCCCCACACTGCTGGATGTTGTGGCTGTGAGCATCGGTGGACATCAGCTCTGTGGGCAAGCTTCATGCTGGGTCTCAGCCCCACGGTGATGGGATGGAGCGGCAAGAGTTTGGAGGAGGGGTTTTTTGGGGTTTTTTTGCCATGAATGGTTGGACCAGCTAATCCCTGAGGTCCCTTCCAACCTGGCAGTCTATGACAATGCCAAGTGAAGACAGAACAGGGTCTAGTGGTCATGGTAGTGTTGGGTTGATGGTTGGACTTGATGATCTGGGAGGTCTTTTCCAACCTTAATGACTCTATGACTTTATCTCCACCCCCACTGTCTAAGCAAGGTTTGAAGGCACTGTAGAGTCCCGGGAAGCTGTTACCGTATGCGAAATGATTTTCTTGCTGGTCATTTCCTCTTCTTTTGGGGTTGGCTTAAGGACCTGTGGCAGGATGATGCACTTTTGGTGCAAACTCTTAACCCAAAGCTCCGCAGGTCTCTTGGGCTGCCTGCAGCGAAGCATTCAGCAGCACCACGCGATGCTTTGAATACTTTCCACTCAATAAGAAAAAAAGAAAGAGACTCATTCGGCTAAAAACAGGAAACACATGGCCTGGGGCAGCGTCCCCGCTTTGAGTTCACCTACTCTTCAGATGAGCCTGGCAGCAGATATCGACTCCACTGCAACGACGGCGTCAACGAACCACGGCATGGGCTGCAGCATCTGCCTCTGGCTCCTCATCTCTCTCGGCCGAGCTTGGGGTACGTACGTTTTCCCTCCCCGTGAAATCCTCGCCTGGGATCGTTTGGGGAAATTTGCCGGGTATTAAGAACTTCAGAACAATGGCGAGCTGCGTGCCGGGCGGCTCGCGGATAAATATTCACACGGAAGATAAACGGCTCACAACTCCAAGCGGGACGCGTGGTGCATCCCTAATATGCTCCTACCAGTTGGGTGGAGGGAGGAGAGAAGAAAGGATGATGAACGAACAAAGGCGGGGATGGACACAGTGTGGTTGTGCTGGTGGAGCGCTCTCCGGGGTGTTTTAATGGGGTATTAAGAGTGCTGAGCAAATAATTTAGGAGCGGATAGGAGTTGGGGTACTTGAGATGAAGGTCCTCGGTGGGTTGTCTCACATGCTGTGATGTCAAGTGTCTCGGATCAAGTGGTGCCAGTGGGGTGGGAGATGGGACCTAAGAAGGAAAATGTGTATAGGGTGAGTGGAAGGGGACCTGCAAGGGGGCAATGCTGGGTTTTGGGGTGCCCAGAGAGCCCTGGCCAGCTGTGGGTGGTGTTCTGGGGATGGTGGGGTCCTGGGTGAGTCAAAGTCACCCCCAAACCAGCTGGCCAGGGAGTGAAGACTACCTGCACCCCCCTGAGCTCCTGCGTGGCTTCTTGCTGGCCATCACAGTTGAGGTTAGTTGTAGAAAAACCAGTTTCCCTCTTAGTGAGCTTGTGCAAAAGTTCTAGAGTGAGTCAGGGCTCTTCCCCGCTGCCCTTCTCTGGGGATGCACAACCCCACGGGCCCTCTGCCACCGCATCTCTGATTACCGGCTGTAACACAAAGGGCTGGGCCAGGGAACCAAAGACCTTGGTAGAGCTCCAATATCTGCTTTGAAATCCCCCCAGGGCTTTCTGTCTAGTCAGCACCCCAAAAGTCCCACCAGCTCAATACCTGATGCTGCTCCGGACCTAGCTCTGTGCTGGTGCGCATCACTTGCCTGAGTCCAGCTCTTTCATCTGGGCTTCAGCATGGATGGTTTGAGACCTTTCTGAAGGTTTGAAGACCTCTGAAGGTCTGAGGACACCCCTCCTCCTGCAACCTCGCTCCAGCCGAGTCATCTTCCCAGCAAAGGAGAAGGCTCCTTGCTGGAGCAGAGGGTTTTTCTGCCATGACATAAAAAGGGCTTTTCCCTTTGGTGGTTGACGAGGAGCCCAGCTGCTGCAGGGCGCTGAGAAGATGCAGCTTCCATCTGCATGCTGAGCTTGATGGGAACCGTATCAGCCAAAAAATGTGTGAGGCACCAGTGGGAACCAGACCACGGGGTTTCTGCCATGTCTGCTTTGATGCTGGGGAGATGTGGGCCACAGGGGCAGCTCAGAAACTGTCGTGTTTTGTGCTGTGGAGCAGGGAAAAATAAGTGATGGCAGTTGCTTGGGATGGTGGCGGGGAGAACGTTTGCTCTGTGGTTTTAACTGGAACTATGTGCTGCAGAAGAGGCGGATACTGGGCTCACCTGGGCCTCCCTGGCCTTGTTCTTCTGGGGCAGCTCCCCCTCTTTTCTTCTCCCCACCTTGGGCAAAGACTCACCCCAATGGAAAGATGTTGGTAGGAAATGTGGGGGTGACGTGGAGGGGTCCCTTCCATGCTCCAGCTGCAGCGGTGAGCTGGCATTTCTCCCCACGCTGTTTCCTACAAAAACAAACTTGTTTGTCCCCAGAGGAACGGGCAAATATGAATCAGAGCCTTGCAGCAGAAGACAGGAAAGGGGCTGGGGGAGAAGATCCTCCTGCGTGCTCTCCAGGAAACCTGGGCAGTTGAGATGCTTTGGGTCGCATGGGAGATGCTTGCACCCCTCTTCTTAAGAGCGTTTTTCTGTGGCCACCAAGAAACACACCTGGGACCACCTCAACCAGGAGAGGGACAACCTGAGGTTTGCACCTGAGCCCACCTCCAGGAGGCTGCACTTCCTGCAATTTCTACAAGAAAAGTCCCACCGAAGGTGTCTGGAGCAGAGGTGCTTGATGGAGGTGGGTGCTATGATGAGCACCCAACTGCAGGCAATGGCCTGGAGCCACCAAGCATCGCTTCCTTCTGGAGTGCCCTGGAGTCAGCAGGACATCTCCAGGCTGGTTCCACCGCTGCCATCACCCTTCTCCCAGGACCAGCATCCCCACCAGACTGGGACCACAAGCACCTTCTCATGCTCGAGGCGGCCCCGCTCCAGGGGTGATGTTGCTCTGCACTGTCTGGCTGTCGTGGTGCCGACGGAAAGCCCGAAGCCTCACATCAGGATTTGGCCATTGCACACAACGGTGCCCGACACAGGAGAACGCTGAGGCTGATGCAAATGAGGCCTCATTTCTGAGAACAGAGAGGAAGTCAACACTTCCCCTCCAGCTCCTGAGCCGAGCCCTTGACTGCATCCTTTGGGGTCAAGGCTGTGGGGCTGGGAGCCATTCCTTTGGTTCTGGGGGTGGTCCTGTGGGGTGGGCACGGGGCAGAGCTCCCACTGAGCCCCGACCTAGAGCACAACTCGTGTTCCCAACCACTGACCACTGCTGGTGCAGGATGTGGGGGATAACTCAGAGCTTGAAAATGCAGTTAGATAATCTGTTCAATTCTCAACCGATTTATGTCACCCGACCCAAGCTGTCCCCAATCTGCGGATTACTGGGGTGGGTCCAACACCATCACTGGTGCCGAGATGGGGAGGGAGAATGGTGGCTCTGAGCCCCCCCGTTCCTCTCTGGCTCAACCCTTCCCTCTGTTCTCCTCCCAGGCATGGGCCGCGGGGCCAGGGAGACGGTGCTGGGCACCCTGGGGAAGGCGACCATCTTACGGATCCCCCCCGAGCTCCAGCAGCTCACCCTGCGCTTCGGGTCGGCTGTGTGGAAGCGGGACACAGAGGACCCGCAGAGGAAGCTTGTCCTGCTCAATTACTTGAACGGCAACTACACCAACTACATGGAGGGACGAACTCGCTTCCACAAGTTGAACTTCTCCCTGGAGATCCTGAACACCAGCCGGCAGGACAGGCAGCTCTACGAGTACGTCGTCAGCAAGGGGTCAGAGGAGAAAGTCTGGCAGATACGGCTGGAGGTGTATGGTGAGACACGCTGCTTTAGGAAGACCACACTGCATGGTCCCAGCCTCTTGTGGTGTTGGGAGCAGGGCTGGGAGGTGGGTGGTGGCCAAGGGGGGTGGGAGATGCCCACACTGATGTCAGAGTGCTGCAATGGGTCCAGAACCCTCTTGCAGGCTCATCTGGATATGCCCAGGAGCCTTTGGGTGCATGCAGGCCATGCCCCTCTAATGCCGTTTGCAGCAGGTCTGGGGCCAGACCAGTTCTTCTCCATCTCCTGGGGCTTTAGGAGGGGCCAGCAGGATTTCCCAGGCAGGGGCCAAGGAAAATCCTTGCCTAGACACAAACCTTTGTCCCCTCCCTCTCTCCAGAGCCAGTGTCCAATCCCAGCATCGAGATCCTCAGCTGGGCACCGGCCAACGGCAGCTGCACCATCACCCTCAACTGCACGGCGGAGCGAGGGGACCACATCTCCTACAGCTGGGACAACTGGGACACCAGCACCCCAAGGCTCTGCTCCCGCAATGGCAGCCTCCTGCACCTCTCCTACCCGCTGCAGAACACGAGGATCGCCTGCTCCTGCACCGCCAGCAACCCCGTCAGCAGCCAGGTCACCACCTTCAACTCCTCTGAGTGCAGCTACGAGCAAGAGGGTGAGTCCTCCATTGCTGATGGGGGGGGG
>VZZY01013009.1:0-16070 GCA_013400335.1 Eurystomus gularis | reverse complement strand
TTTTTTTAAAAAAATCCATTTTCAGTTTCCTGCAAACTAGATGGTATGAGGTAATTACATTCAGATGCAAAAAATAACCACCATCAACACACAGTCGCAGCAAAAGGTCCATGATGTGCTAAAACCAATTTAATTGTTCAGACATGTAATGCCTATATGCATCTGAACTAACAAGAAAAATATTGTATTGTGCGCTTAGAAAGTATATAATCAAGTTTGGGTTTTTTTTGGTGATAGTGGGGGTTTTTTGTCTTTTTTTTTTTTTTCCCCTTCTTCCCCCCCCAAAAAAAAAAGAGAAATTCTTACAAATATCCACTGCTTGAAAGGTTCTCCTGCCTTACAGGAGAAGTAAATATAAGAAACCTGACTGTAAACAGTAGTATAACTGGAAACTAGCTGAAATTTTTTCGAGACTGCTGTGTAGGATATGTGTCTGTATATATCTGAGGCAAAGAGAAAGACAGATGATGATGCTTAGGATGAATCAATTTTTATTGTAGATATTTAATTTGTAAAGCGTGGTTTTTTCAGTTTTGTTTTAGCTGAGCTACAGAACATAAAAGCATGACTTTCGGAATATATTGAAACTAGAGTCAAACTCCTGCAGTGAACTTGAAATGGGTGGGCAGCTCTGCTTACCTAAAGACCACAGAGCTGAAAATGTATTTAGCTGTTCAGCCAAAGAATTCTGCAAAAATCATGAAGTAAAACTTTTGGGAAAAAAGCCTTAACAACTTGCACATTGGAATACAAAATACTTGTTCTAAAGGGGTGCAGGGCTTTAATTTTATTTA
Organism: Eurystomus gularis; assembly: GCA_013400335.1. Taxonomy (NCBI): domain Eukaryota; kingdom Metazoa; phylum Chordata; class Aves; order Coraciiformes; family Coraciidae; genus Eurystomus; species Eurystomus gularis. Next base: position 15,276 of record VZZY01013009.1, on the reverse strand, counting down.
TGGACCTTTAAAACTTTCTCTGTCATCAAAATAGTTTATTTTCTTTGAAATTTTACAGAGCTTGATGTGAATTTTTTGAAAATCCTACTAATAATTAGGTTTTAAATGCAATGCCTTATAACTGTGTGTATAAACATCTACTAATAGCAAGCAGATTTCTGTGATACTGACACAGCTGTAGCATACCTTTACTAGTTGTAAAATTAGATCATTCTGAACCTGAAAGTACATATGAGTTGAGTGTAAAAATTATATAGAGTAAAATTTGCAATCGTATATGAAGGGAAAAGGTTATACATCTTATTTAAATATTTATATATCTTTCAATTTACTAGTTGGCATTTTGGCATCATATTCTGGCTAGGAATGCAATTTAACACTACCTTAAGTCCTGAAATTATATAAAAATACTATCTGATGTAATATCCATATGTAGTTAACTTAAAAATCTTCTTAACAATAGATGGATCTGTCTAAAAATCTTAAGAAAAGGCTACTTGTGTACATAAACTGGAGCTATCAAGTCCATAACTACCTTGCAGGTTAATGGATTGACATTGTTTAATCACAGAATCACAGAATGTTAGGGGTTGGAAGGGACCTCGAAAGATCATCAAGTCCAACCTCCCTGCCAGAACAGGATCACCTAGACCAGGTCACACAGGAACACATCCAGACCCGTCTTGAATGTCTCCAGAGAAGGAGACTCCACAACCTTTCTGGGCAGCTTGTTCCAGTGCTCTGTCACCCTCACAATGAAAAACTTTTTCCTTATGTTTACATGGAACCTCCTATGCTCCAGCTTACTCCCATTACCCCTTGTCCTATCATTGGACATCACAGAGAAAAGCCTGGCTCCACCCTCCTGACACTCACCCTTTACATATTAACACATTTGTAAAGCAAATGTTTTGCTCTCTAAACATGTTTAATGCACTATTCAGAATAAAAGAAGCATGACTGATACTGTCATATAAGTAGTAGAAAATACACTGTAGTTGCTCTTGCAAGATGCACGCTTCTGCTGAAGGAAGCTAGAGATGACCTATTAAAATTTTTGTTTCCAGGTACTTTAATGGGTTTTAAGTGGGCACATATATCAGCAAAACTGAAAATTAGCTATGTTTGTGTTACTGTGTTTTCAAAACAACTTCTGAAATGTTTTCAAATTGTTTTGAAATGCTCTAGATTTATGTATTTTGAGTGAGATGGATTAGTGATTTGACAGTTACCAATGAAGTTACTCATTGAGGGAAGAAGAGGGAAGAAGAACAATTAGGTACAAAGTACAGTGCAATTCAGGATTGTTGCTTATGAGCAGTGCCTGTTCTTCTAACCAACCTAGTTTTTCAAATGTTGTCACAACTGTTTGCTGGATGTTGACAGTATATGTGCTATTTCTCTTTACTTTTCATTCCAACCTTTGTGCTTCATTGTTAAAAGCTTCATCACCTTGTCCTTATCTTTGTATCTCCCCTCTGTCAGTAGAGCAGATGTACTAGAGGCTGAGGAGATGTGGCAAAGCTAAACTTGGTTATTTAGCAAGATGAGTAGCACAGCTGTTTGTGACAATAGATTCATCTTTGGATAATAGAATTTCATTAAAAGTAAAATATGAAAACATTAAATTGGCACCATATTGTTTCAGAGGGAGGGAAAAGACTGGAGAGTTCTTAGAAAATCACAAGGTCCCTTTTCCAAATGCGACATGCCTAAGATTGCAGAGCATTGTTCATGTTTTACTTTTTAATCTGCTGTGGCATTAAAATTCAAAATTATATGTGTCACAATTAAAATGAAATACTTATTCTCTTTTCTTGTGGGTTTTTTTACCCGCAACAGATTATGTTTAAGTGTCTATTCTGGTTTGGCAAATGTTATATACATACAGAGAATTTTTGTCTTATGGAGGGATAGAAGTAGCTTTGCCTGGCAGTTTCCCCTGTTGTTTTTATAGTACAATTAAGCTAAGAGGTTAGAGGACAACTTTGTTTTTTTTTTTTAAAAGTAGTCATTAATAAATTGGCATTTAAATAACTGAATTGCCCTTTTCAAGTCTGATTTAGTTCACAGTCAGAATTAAGGTCAACAAGATAGTTCAGTTCTTGAAAATATTGGCAATATTACAGTCTTTTCATAAAGTGAGCTTTTTGCCATAACTGCTTGTTTGGCAACCGATGTTCTCCAGATTCCAGTTAAGTAGTTAATTTGTCACAAGATATTTTTTTCCCTGTTTTTTTTAACTGTCTCTAGCTAGAGCTTTTGAAGTATACTTAGATTTAGAATAATAGAAGTTTGGAGTTTTTTCAGCACAGTAATTAATTAAGTACAAACTTAAATTAACTTTGAAATGATCTGCTGAAACCTGCAGATGTTTCTTCTTGGCCTTGTGTGTGTGATTCAGATACATTATGTTTGTTCCCCATCTTTTTGTCATTCTCTGGTCAGCATGGTTTATTATGCAGAGCTGTAAGAGATGTAACATTCAACCTGTGATGGCTGTAAATCCTTAAAGCTGAAACAACTTCACACTCTGTTCCAAGTGAAAGCACTGGATTTCTGTGTCTGATTTATGTAATTCATACAAAATTCATACCAAAAAAAAGTCTGATTTAAGTAATTTAGTATCATTTCCTTTATTGGTAAAACCTTTTGATGCCACCTTTCTTGGATGCTGTAAAAGCTACATTCACGGTACTTTTGAACAGTTTATACAGGAATTAATGAAATTTAATTTCAATAGCTAATGATATAAGTACATTTTAATAAATTAAATTGCATTCTGTTTTGGTGTGTGTTCTGTTGTGTTGTGTTTTGGTAGTATATTATACCACCAAATCTGTACTTTGCCAGTTTGTGATAATTAAATCATGTGCTGATCTAAATCATTGTTAGAAAGAGCCAAAGGTAGAGCACTATTCTTGTAAACTATCATTGTTTATCACAAAATGAGAAGCAGCAACTGAATCTGATTCACATTTCTTCAAAGGATTTGTGAGTTCATATCTCTAGGAGAATCCTCAAGTGATTTCTAGTGGCATAAAAAAATATAAGTCCTTTTACAACAGCAAAAGTGAGGACAGATAACTTGTCAAAGGTTAACTCTTTGGTTTTGTGGCAGAAGAGTAGATATGCCTTAAATTCATTCCTTTTAAGATTCTACTGCTTTGTCCTGATCAACAGTTTGATGTGGATAGTTTTACGGTTATATACCTTATTAGAATGCCACAATTTTTGGGGGTGATACACTTGAGGTTTCATCACGATAGCTGTTTCAAGGCTGTTACAGTCAGCTATTTGTCAAAGAAATGCTGAAATAATTATTAGTACTTGTTCCTGAATTCCCTCAATGGACACAGTCCCATAGCTCCTTGCTATGAGGTGGATTAAACTTCTTTCTCCAGGAAAAGCAAGAAAACAGAACACTGCTTCTGTCAACCTGGCAGAAAGAGGCTAAACTTGCTTTTTTGTGTGTGGAGTGTGAAATCTACAGCTTGTCTGTGCTAAAGATAAGACAGGAAGGCTGTGGCAGGGTTTTGGGTTGGCTTGTTTCCTGTTTGCTTTCTGCAGTGGGAAAGAATTGTGATTGCTCATTGTCCGATGGCCCGAGGGGAATTGTTGTGTTGGCTTCCCCCTGCAGAGAATCTACACTGTCTATTTTGTCTCAGTGATGTGTAGCCCTGCTTTGTTTATTCTTGCCTGCTGAGAAGGGAGGAAGACAGGGAACTGAATGGTTTGTATGACCTTAGCTGAAGAGGAAAAGTTTCCCAGTTTTTGCTGTTGCTGGAAGCATTTAATGAAGAGGGAAGAGCTGTTACCTCCTTCTGCTGGGGAAGGAACATAACTGGATGTCCTCCAGCTCTGAATTCAGGAATCTGCGCTTTCATTTCTGTAGACTTGTTTTCTGAAACTTTATCTAATGGATGTCCTGATTCAAGGATTCAGGGCAACAAATGAAATTGAGCCATCTATTTCTAAACTCAGATCACCAACACACAATTTCAGTAACTGCCCAAAATACTGTCAGTGAAAGTGGTGTGTCTGTGCTTGGTAGGTTTTCTTGCTGGTTTGCTTTGTTCCTTTTTTACTGATCTTGAACGGTGTTGGGTACCTCCATTTGATAATAGACTTTGTTCTGGATTCTTTTGTGCAATAACTGTTTAGGATATGAACATCACTATAGTTTTATCACGTTCTGTTTTGTAAAAAGCTACATCTGTTTAAACTGGCGAATTTTACTGAGTTGATGTCTTTGAGTCAAGATACATTTGGAGAAGAAAAAGAAATCAAGGTCACTGATGGCCTCACAACACATGATAAAGAAAGGAGCATTCTTTTGGGCCATGGGAAATTGAACAGTCTCTCTTCACTTAGTAAAAATAAATTCCTTAATAACAAATAGCATATTGTTATCCTAAGACTTTTAAGCTTATAGTAAGTAACAATATTAAGAGGGTACCAAGACAAAGACAGCATCCCAGGTGTGTCTCACCATGGCTGAGCTGAGGGGAAGGGTCATCTCCCTCCACCTGCTGGCAATGCTCTCTGCCTGATGCAGCCCAGGATGCAGGAATTAAAACGTTATTTTAAGTTCTTGCTACAGAGACTGTCTGCTGTAGTATCACCTGCATGTGCCTCTATCCATTCTGTAAGCATTCAGGAGGAGTCTCACTGATTAAGCTGCACTGGCTTTTTAAAAATCAGACCACATTGTATACAATATCTTAGAAATATAAGCGAGATGGAGATTAAAGATATCAAACAACTGGATATTCATAAACAAGATCATATAAAAAAAAGTGGATAAACTATTAGAATTTACAGACTAAAAATATATACTGTTGTGTGTCATGGCAATTATTTTGGAAATATGTATTTTACACACTTCTACTACTATGTTTGTGGAAAAAGCAATAAATAAAGCAGGGATAGATTCTCCTTTTAAAGAGAGAGATTAGCTCAGGTGTTCAGGTGAGAGAACCATTAACTTTATTGTAATTCTATCCACGAAGATCTAGAATCACTGCATTTCTTGAAAATGTCTCTTTATTGTCTGTTAACGCAGACATTAAAGCAGCTGAATGAGGCTCACTTTCTCCATTCTCCTTCCCTGAGGGCTGGTTTATTCTTTTCCACCCCCGCCATTTCTTTCAAAAAGCACCAAAACACTTCCCTCTTAAATGAGTTCTAACAGGGGATTAAAAAAGAAGCAAATTAAAGAAAACAAACTCGAACAATAATGAATAACGGAGAAAGAAAGATTTTGTTCTGTATTTGCCATTACTTTAATAATCATTCTCAGGCCTCTCAAATCTTTAACATGGTCTTAGCTTGACCAATTTCTATTCTTTAGTGATCAAGTATAACACACAAATTTTGACATCAGTGTAATCATTAAGTAATGTGTTGGGTTTTTTTTTGTCAAAATCCTAACAGCTGAAGTTCAAACTTTTCTAAAATGTGGGGATTTCTTTAAGAAGTTATATGGAGGGATTGTACTCTATGCTTTTCAGTGCCTGTGAAAGTCCCAGTTTACCAAGTAAAAGTTTTCTTCCATCTCTTTCTTTCAATGAAGTGTAGGGAAAACATTTCTGATGCTCATCCACAAAGGTATGTATCACAGATGTGGCATAAAAGTTAAAGAAAAAAATTAAGGAAAAATGTAGTCCAATCATTTAAATAGAATTAAGTGATTCTTCTTTCAAACATATAGTTATTTTGGACTTTCAATGTAGTCATTCTGGCTTTAGGACTAAATTAAATCAACTTCAAAATTTACTTCCAAATAAGCTTTCTGTTATAGCCTCAATGTGTCAAGGTATATAATTTGTATTGTACGTTCATTTTTTTGCTAAACTTCCATGTTAAAAGTAGTATGATAGGTATTTGGGGATGAAGTTCAAACCTGGTGTTTAGAAATACTTTAGACGTGACAATTTCCTTCTTGAACCACTGTAATAGCTGATCTGGACAAAAAGCATTGGGTAATCATCAGCTGAAGCTAACTCGCATGTGCGTGTCTTGCAAAAGCTCATGCAGAACACATACATTATGTTTAAATTAAATCATAAGCATTTCTGTATCTGTTATGGTGGAAGGGAAAAGGCCATCTTCTGACTAATGGATGGCAAAGCTGCCACGGACTTCATTACCCCAAGGTTTTGCTGGCCTAGAGTGCCAAATAATTTTAACTGAGGTGCTTCAGAGCTAAGTGATTAACACAGGGTCTTTGCTTGTCTGACTGCCCTCCCAAATGATCCTTTCTCTTGCTAAGTATCAGGAAAGGGCCATAGAGGAACATTTCCTCAGGGACTCTATCCCTCCTATCTGGATGAATCTCAGATGTGCTAAGTAGGGCACATCACCTCGGGTGCCCAGCCGGGACACCTGCTGCCCAGGGCCTCTTGCCAGTAAGAGACTTGACACTGGTGGATTCCCTTTGCTGCTGTCCCAAGAAAGATGCAGTGGGGATTTAAAGGAGCCTTGTGATGTGTTGCAGAACTGCTGCTAGTTTGTGCCTCTGATGTTGCTTCAGAAAACATTGGTCTCTTTTTTTCCCTCCTGTGCATATGTGCTCTGTACAGCTAGACAGTGAAGCAGCCCTTCTACAGAATGAAGGGATGGGAGGAGAGAGGGATTTTCATGTAGACCTATAGGACTTTAGCTTGTAATATGGGTGTTTTGTTAAGGAGTTAGTACAAAAAATTCTGCATATAGCAATGTCAAAAATTATGAGAAACTGCATACTAAATTAATTCTTGAGTATTCTTCACCAGTAGTATAAAGCATGATTCATCCATCACCAGTTGCCTCCAGATTTCTGGCACCCCTTTAGCTGTGCTGATGCAAAAGGTTGTGCTGCCACATGATGAACTGGATAGGAATTTTTTTCAGGATTAAAAATAACAAAAAAAAAACTACGCACATAAAAGGCAACACCAGACAGGAATGAACAGTTAAGATTCACTTAAGCTGTTAATTCAAATGCAGAAAGGGATGTTGATCTAACTATTTCGATGAGGTGATTAAGTTACCTGGCAAAGATGCCGGATGTATTTCTGGAAGGTGGGCTGTGGGGACTAGGATATTTGGTGCAACAAAATTGATAGAATATTGCTATTGATTATTTTATATCTTCATTGATAGATATTACACTGTATCCAATTTTTCACTTTCCCAAAAAGACCCCCATACCAGACTGAAGCAATATAGGAAACAGAACTAAAAAGTTAATGGGTATAGCACAATTTTAATTTTTATTCTACTATTAACTACTCCTGAAATGGCATCAACTTTTATGATTCAGCATGTGAAGTACTTAACTCTGATGGCTGGAGGGACATACTTTAAATTCCTTTGGAGTGTTTGTTTTTGCTGAATAATACCATCTACCTCTACAGATTTGGAGAATAGGAGCTGAAAGAATAAAGACAGCAAGCTAACTAAATCAAGGAATGTATCTCATGGTGAAGACTTCAGAAAAACATTCCTAATTTTCTGTTTCTCTGTCCATATTTAAAACAAGGATATAGAAATTGATCAGAATTGGATGCATATGAATATTATAATTTTTCTACAATTGTGAGCATCCATGCTTTTAAAATCCCTCTATCTAGGTATTCTATAATATAAAATGTAATATAAAATCATATACTGTGATAACAGATGTATCTTAAGTCTGGTTTCATTTCTGATATATCATAACCTTTATTCAAAATAATAAATCTGTTCTCATTCAGAAGGGAAATTGCATGAAATATATTTTAGAAGAAGGGGAAAATCCTTGTCTTATCTTGAACAAACTCCATGACATCCAATCAACCAAAATAAAATCAAAGCTTAAAAAAAATTGTGCTAACAATCAACTTTCAGCTTCAGGTTTCCATTTCTGTTTTCACTGAGTGAAGCTCTCAATGTGTACCCCACATATTTATCTGGAGGAAAACATGGAATTTAGGTATGGTTAGGTGGGCGTTAGTAAATTCTCCTTATTTATCAGGTTAAAAAGCACACCAGAACAGATTCATTCTGACAACTGCCTCACCTTTGTTCTGCCCTGTGCATGCAAGTAAAAGAACTGAAGTACATCACAAGACCTTCAAAAGTCCTGTGCTGGCTTTTCCGTATCAGATCTCACACTTAGAGGATCCTCCAATCCTAGCAGCACCTAAGTAATAGAAGAGTTCAGAGTGCACTTTAGGCACCATAGCTTTCTCTTGCTGTTATGGTAAACTTCTTTGCTATGCTTCTTTCTGCATGCAGCCACATGCAAAAAAAAATAGTATAATTTATACCTTAATTATTTTTCTTATCTAGGAATTACTTATGCAAATCCAATATTTTTCCAGTTATTTTCAAAAACGATTATTAATTTTCTAAGCAATTATTTTTGTTTGGAAACAATGCATTCTAAAAAGTCTTACATATAAAGAAAGCAAGCAAACATCATTGGGAAAAAATAATTTAAAGCATAAGCAAGGAGGTCATGAGTAGCACACGTAAAGCTTGGTTTTCTGGATCTCTTTTCAGCACAGACCCCACCTAAGAGCTAATATTCCCTACAATTTATCTCCTGCAAGATCTTTACTCTCTTCTCAAAGAATCCTTGCATTTATCCCTTTTCCCCCAACTATGGAACAGCCAAGAGGAAGCATATACTGTCATTGCTTGCCATCTTGGAATAAGATTTGACTGACTAGCTGCTGGTATAATAAAGTATAAAATTACTGCTTTCATGCTACAGTCTCTGCTTCTGTTGGGAGGGCATTGATTTGGGCTGTCTCCTAGTAGCATACCATCAATTTTGTGTAATATACAGGAATGAAATTATCTTTTGGATCTCTTATTTTTTCTGATCTAGTTGAAATGGGCCAGTGCCTCCAAAAATTACTGGTGACAAAGTGAAGAGTAGTAGGTGGCTGGAAAGAAGAAATTGCGTTTGTCTCGTTTCTTTAGGAAACATAAAAATGTGACTCTGATTATTTAGAATAGGTTCATATAGGCAACATGTATTTTTAACATCTGGCATTCTTTGAATATGTTTTTAGTGGTGAATTTCTGTATTAAGAAGCTGCATGTATTGCATTACTGTATTTAGTGACCATAACAGCTCTAGAATAAATATATCATGGATCAATATATCATGTAAAAAAAGCATTTTGGTTTCTTATCAGTGCAGGAAGGATAAACTAGTAAAATGGAAGATGTGTTTTTAAATAATTTTATTAAAAAGAGCACATACGCACATAGACACTCCTCTTATTCTAGAATAAGAATACCAATCCACCGGAAAAAGTTGAATTAAAAAAAAAAAGTGCCTATTTTGCATTCATTTAACCAGAGTAGTTTGTAAGCTATCTTAAATTAAGGACCGTAGCCTTTTGAGAAGAAAAAGACAGGCTTCTTCTGGGCCTAATTATAACACTCAGTCATGCCCTGGCATGTATTTTTTTAAACTATTCTTGATTAATCAAAAAATGCTTTAGTGCTAACAGAAACAGGGGCAAGAATGGGAGATCAGTTACCTAAAGTGAATTTCAACATCAGCTCACATAGTACTTCAAAAAGGTTTGAAAATTTGAGATGACTACTTAATTTCTTTTGAATTAATTAACATCTAGACCTCACCAAGAATTAGATGTGTCATATGGAACTGTTAAAATTATGCCAGTTATATTAATTCTGAAGAACAACTGGAAGGTAAAAGCAACATCATGATTGGCCTACAATGCAAAAGAGCATTAGGTCACCAATCTAACAAATGCTTAAACCTGTGCAAAGTTCAAAACTTTGTCTACTGAGATTTCAAATCAAATTCAGCCACTTCAGTCCCTGATTCAAGGGACCTGCTGTCACATGATGCTTTAAATATATAAACTTTGTTGTAGATAATATAACATCGTATTTCAAAATATAATTCTATGTAGCTAAACAATGAGAATATTTTGTTGTTCATGTGATATTTTAAAATTACATACCATGAAAAACATGCTTGGTGCTCAGCAGATACAGAAAGAGACAAATCAAGTCCCAGGTAATTAATAAAATAAGCTACACACATATTCCAGAGAAAAGATACACAGTGAAACAGAATCAGTTACTGATAATAGTGGATACCCTGTGAGTGAATTTAGAGGTTTTATCTGATTTTTTTTTTTTTAAGTATTAAATTGCCATTTTGTCTAGGCTCATTGATGCTACTGTCTGCTTCAGCCTCAACATCATAAGGATTGAAGTTTTCTTAGCAGCAGTGATTAAAGAGCATTCTCTCTCCTCTTACTGTTGTACTATTTTGAGCCTGTGGATGAATACATCCCTCTCTTGTCCTCATAGCATTTCCAAGGTATTTAACTGAATGTTTATCATAGTTCTGAAAAAGATGAATGGATATAGCATTTTGTCAATAATGTATATTGTCCTCACAATAATATATGTTTCATTTGTGTTACTCGATCTTCCAGCTATAGGATTCAAATGGAGGATTACATCGAAATAACACATTATTAAATTTATTATAAATAATATTAAATGTATTTAAAAACATAAATCCAATTATTATCCTGCTGTTGTACAGATACTCTCTGATCCATATATGCTTCATAAGGCATATGTGTTATGGAACCAGGAGGGAAAGACATACTTAGTGTGGGAAGCCTGATGAAATTGGTGAGAACATCTTATGTGACATGTTGCCCACAGCATAAAGCCATGCTGTGGGCACAATCCTAGTTAAACTGTATTCATTCTGCCTGGATTCTGTTAATGCTACGTTTCAATCATTAGTGGACTTAATTTTTTCCCTACTTGCCTCAGAAGGTTGAAAGAAAATGTTGACTTGGCATCCCTGAACAATTTAAGCTCAATGACCTTTCTTCTCTTTAAAAGTGCTGTTAGCCAGCTCAGTGGGCAAAGATCATGTACTCTGTGATCTGCCTATTTTTATGCCAGTCAATGAAAGCTTGGTTTGCAGTTAATCACTTATTCAACAGAAATAACGCTTACAATGCTGTCTTGCATATGTTCAACCTAGTTAGTTATAGTCCATTGTGAAATGTCCTAATTGTGAGACAGCTATAAAAAAGTTAACACAAACTTGCTGTAAAGATTGTCTTGCCACTACAAATATACTTTACCTGGATTCAGGACAGATGCTAACTATAATCAGTGTTAGCTGTATTTTGATGTTAGTAGATGAAGGATAGACATCAGCTCTCCTATCCATCTGTCTTTTTGAGGACATATTAGACTTGATCATGCGTTATTACTTCCTTTGCTAAATGCTCTTGCAGGTATCTCTGAAGGGGACCAAAAAAAGAAAAAAAGGAAAAAAGAAAAAAAAAACACCAAAAAAACCCACAAAACCCCAAAACTTCCTCTGTTGAACTCTTTAAATAAGGAGTCATGAACAAATTATTCTGTCCTCAGTCAATGTATACATTTATCCACTGTAAGGAACAGGTCCCTTGCTGGCATATACTTCCTATACAGCAATAGGAACATTGATGTGTTTGTGCCGGCCTGGGGCAACAGCCTATAAATATAAAAAGAGTAAAAACTGCTTGTGTTGTCCACCAGAAAGATTCAGGTGATGGTGGCTACTGGACGGAATGTGGAAAAAGATTGTAGCAACAAAGACACACGTCACTTGGAAAAACAAATTACCAAACCAGATAAGTTCAGCCAGCAATCTCGTCTTAGATTTCTTGTAGAGGCTTTTGTAGCAGTACTTGCTAGTGGCAAATCCTCTTAGGTGCAGACTGCTGCAAGACTGTCTGATCCTGACATGACCACAGTTAGATATTCTGTATTCTCTTTCCCAGACAATAGCAAAGCTGTCTACTAAGCCACAGAGGTGTTAGCCAACAGGGCAGTTCAAGCAATACTACACGGACCTCAGCAACCCATCTCAGATAGCCCTCTCTTCTGTTCTGTATGTAAGCGCACACAGGATATCCATTGCATGTAATGTAAAATTAAATTATTTTTCTCTGACTTCAAGGCATGAAATGGTTTGGACTTAGAATACAAAGAAGCTCATCATGCTGTAGCACAAGGGGTGAAGATGACAGTTCTATGACAGCTGTGATGCAGAAAAATAGCATGGCAAGATTGAAGTTCATCTGCAGTATTATAGAATGACTGCTTGTATAGGTGTAAAAAGCTATAGAGTGATATACAATCGTGTACTCTTAAGTGTGTATGCATACACATCTTTATGTATGAACACATAGAGTTCTCCTTGCAAAGTAGAAAAGATAAAGAAACAAGAATAAGCACAGCTAACTTAAAACAGTTTTGAAAGGCGTCCATGTACTTTGGGCATGAGAACTGCTTAAGAATCAGCCTGAAGAAGCGGGACTTAGAAACCTGAAGGTTAAACACATAGACAAGTTTAAATACCCTCAGGTACCCATAATATGCTAATTTAAAATAATAATGCTTCAACCAGCAAATATTCAATAGCTGATGAGACAGATCATTTCATTGTGAAGTGAACTTAATAAAAATGTTCTTTGAGAACCTAATTGCCTACTGGTAAATTGCTGTTTAAGTAATACTTGCTGTTGCAAGAGAATTAATAATAACATCCTACACCAGTCCCAGTGTTTTTAAGATTCCCAGTGTACTGTATGTGATAATGTATTATGCAGGTAGAATTCTTTTCTGTACTGGATGGTGATGTGTATAACTATATTGTCCTTTGAGAGTAGCTCACATGCAGTTGCTGGTATCGCACTGTTCAGCAGCCTGCTGCAGATAAGAATGAGTGATTATGCCCTAGATTTTAATGGAAATTTTAGAGCGCATGCAGCGGTAGGGTGCAGTCTTCAGCAGAGAAAAACGAGCTGACTTGCAGGCATGAGGGGTCATCAAGAAAGATAAAGAAATAGGACATATACTTGAGGCTAGGCAAGGCTTTTTAAAGGATATTATGGAAATGAGGAAGAACTAATTTAATTTTCATAACGTCACTCCATTTAACTTTAAAATACAAGGTCATGGTACTGTGTTTTTTGTAATGATTAAAGATTTGGGATGTTCTTTTTGTTGGAACAGTGGAATGTTTATGTGGAAAAGACTGAATATGACAACGAATTGAATTTGGAAACATCAGAATTATGTAGTGGCTTTTCCCAAAACCACATTAGAGAAATCTGATAATATCTTTTATTTTCATTGTGGTGGTCAAATTTCCTTAAGAAGCTTCTCCTTAAAGTTAGCTTGATCCCTAAACAGTAATATATTTTGTTTTTACATAAAGTCTATGAAAACTTCATTAATGTAGCCAATCTGAAAACATCTCCCTTTACAGTAAAATCTCAATGCTTCCATTCTTTGTGAAATCTTATTTACCCATTTGATATGAGACTTTACAATGCCTCAGATTTGCAATATTGTAAGGACTTTCTGAAATGACGATGAATTGGTCAAAGTTTCATTCCAAAACCTCATGCAAATGTTTTATTTTTAATGAGAAAAGATGATGCTGTACCCCTCCTGCATAAGCAAGTGAAAATGAAAACTGGGCTGAAAATTTTCCGGATAGGCTCATCTTAGAAGGGTGGGACAGCATAGATATGGGGAAACTTTTTAGCTATTCTTACTTCATTTCCTCTCTAGAGACAGAACAAATTCTGAATGCATCTTATTGTAAAAAAAAATAAATAAATGTGCAAAGTATGAATGGTGAGTTCCCTTTTCTAAAGCAATACATTCACTACCTGTGGAGTCTTTCACAGAACCAGCTGCACAACAAAGCTACTGTAGTGGAGGGTGTTTTGGGCAGCTCTGAGTGGTCTACCGTTCATAACTGAGCCAGCTGGTTGTTTGTCTGTGTCTGCACTGTGCTATAACTGTTGTTACAACTGCCTAGTAGATTCATCTGGAGAGGCTTTAACCACATCTTTGTTTAATATGAATTGCAATTCCTTAGTGTAATCAAGTGCTCCTGACCAGGTCTAGTGAGTAAAGGGGTAGGTTATCTTTTCTTCCCTTTAAATCAGCCTGTTTTTTGAAGCAGCCATACTCCAAAGCCTATTAATAACAGCTTTTTTTTTTCCTCCTGCTATTCTTTATTGCGTGCTAATTTTAACTATGACTGTCACCAGACTGTCACCCATGTTTTATGAAGAATCCCTCTATCTCCTAGGAATTTCAAGCCATAGCTACTACATTATTTCATTCATGCCTTTATGTTGAGCATAATAGGTCAGCAGTGGTGCAAAGCAGTGTGTAATAATGGCTATTCAGTCCAATACAGGTTCCCTTGATTAGCTGTAGTTTGTCGAAGGACTCTGCTTTCTTTTTAGCCGAAAATGGGAAGTGTAAAGATAAGCAAGGTAACTCAAAGAAGTTGGTTGGATGTTTTTCAAACATCCTGAAAATTTTGAAATTTGACAGAAGCTTATTTATTAATCAAATCTTAGTCTTCAACCTCAATACCAAGGTTGTGATGTAGATCTCTTCTACAAAAGTGGGGAAGGGGTGGGGAGAAATTGTGTTTTGGGACAGGAGAGAGAGATAGAAGATAAGTAGAGCAGGTCTGCCAGTCAGACAGAACCTGTATGAGACTGAGTATTGTGGTGTTATGGCACACACCTAAGCTTAGGTCTTATTTTTGAAACATTTATGTCATAATTAATAGTAGTCTTTTTTTTTTTCTTCTGTGAAGATGGTAGTGCAGTCAAGGGGTAGGGGAGGATTGTTAAATTATAGGCTACTTTTCAGAAAACAGCTTTATGCTGTCTATCTAGGGAGCACTAGGAAAATTAACGGGAATGGCTGAGATGATGGTTCTAAAGACAAAACTTAATAGATGCATTTAGCAGAAGGAGATTTTAAAAAGGGTCTCTGATATTTTATTTTTTTTTTTAAAAAAAAAGGCTTGTAAAATTATGTACTGTGTTATTTTCTTACAAAATGTAGCTCACTATGTATCAAACCAGTTGAGTAATAGAACAAGGGACAGAAGTTTAAACATTTTAATAGCAAGAGTCAGAGGTCAAAACAGAAATGAAGGTAACCAGAAGATGCCAGCAATGCCAAACATCAGGCTGCTTTATGTTTTCAATTAGCTCAGTTCCACAAGGCGAGCCCGAGGTGCCTCCATTTCAGAGGAACGCTCATCCAAAAACGCCAGGAAAGAGGTACTGATAATAGCAACACGCCTCCCTTCTTCTGTGCCCAAACATGGAATTCCGGGGATTTAAAGCCCGCTGTAACCAGGCCGAGCAGCCCCTGGGAGCCGGCCTGTCCCCCGGCAGGTCTCGGCAGGCC
>VZZY01013005.1:0-17407 GCA_013400335.1 Eurystomus gularis | reverse complement strand
TTCTACACCATGCTGACATCGTGTCCTGATCATGTCCCTAACCCCAGGGCCAGGCAGTGCAAGCCACAGCTTTGTCCCAGTCTGTACCCTCATGGTCTGTACACTTTACATCTCTTGTTTTTGTGCATTATCACTGTTATTGCTCTGACTGTTGCTTTTGCAGTGCTGTAGTAAATTCTCCTTATCTCAACCCACGGGGTCTGTATTTTTTCCGAGGGTGGGGGGGCAACACAGAGCCTGGGTCACGACAGGGTCTAAACCACCACACTATGACTCTGAAAGAGATTTTCAGTATTTCTTCATTGTTTAATGATAGTAATGTTTCTGTACAATTTTTTCTTTTTTATTCACTGTACATACTTCAATATGATCTTCATTTCCAGCATGCTTATGTCATCAAGAGTGCTACAAACTTTCTAGAAGATAAATTAGAAGACGACGTTTTGGATAATTACACTTTGGCACTTGTGACATATGCATTGTCCTGGGCAAAAAGTACAAAAGCAAAGGAAGCACTGAATATACTGAACCAGAGAGCAGAACAACAAGGTATTGCATAACTATTTTACACAGTTGTATAGATGAATTTTTGTCAAATTTGAAAATACCTATCGTATATCTGGAGCTGCATATAGAATTAGAGATTAAGAGAATCCTTCTTCTGAATTCTAATCTGGTTTGAGTATGATACAGAGAATAAGATAAGAACTTCCAAGACAGCCTTAGTGAAAATTGTCCATAAATGAATGGCAGTTCACAACAAAGCTAGGCCTTTCAGTCATGTTCCTGATGGGAGTATCGTGAAGCTATTGAAGAACAATACTTGTCAGTTTTCCTGTGTTATGATGTGCACTTGTAAGATCAGCCTGCTTAAAGAGAGATGGATGAGGCTAGCTATTCCAAGGTGATTTGAGTAGATCAGGAGGGTGTTAGGGAACAGTTTGTTAAAATCAGTATTGAAATGAAGATTTGACGAGTTGGACTTTCTGTAAGATAATACAGAGGTCTGTTGTATTTTCTGTAGGGACCCATCATCTCATTATGTTTAACCTCTTCCAAGTTCAGAACAACTGAATTTTGTTCCCCATTTTGGGGCAAGAGCAGACCATATGGAGTATAAGAAATGGAAGATTTTGGCTCAAAATAGTAACTGTCTTCTTGAAATATCTGAAGGAATTAATGCTGTAGCCTAGAAATAGAGTCTCTTAGGTGTCCCTCTGTGTTCACGGAGTAAGGCCTTTTTGACAGTCACTTTTAGGAAGAAAGGAAGCCATTTTTTGGGAAGGCTTCATTCAAGAAAGCCTAGTGAGCAGCTATGCTGACTGAGGAGCTTTCTCAAGTTCTGAAGGGAAAGGAGCATGCCAGGAACAAGGTGACTTTTTCACAAGGGCTCCTTGCTGTGAGCACTTGGAGCTGATAACAAAAGGATCAATGTAAATTTCACTGAAATCAATGGGCATGACTCTTTGGACTCCAGCTTTTTTTTGTATCTAGATTCAGCCACTGCTGAGGAAGTGCTTCAGAAGGTTCTTTATGGGACACATGCCTAAACATTAACATGATTTTAAAGAACCTTGCTAGATCCCATATGTAAGCATTAAGAGGTTTTCCTTAAGTCTTTTCCAGAAGTCTTTATTCTGTGCATCTGAGGTTATTACTGGTTCCTTTTGCAGGAGAATTTCGTTTCTGGGTAACACCTGCTTCTGAAATTTCTGATTCATGGCAGCCACGGGCCATCGATATTGAACTTGCAGCATATGCTCTGCTCTCACACTTTCATCAAGACAGATTAGCAGAGGGGATTCCTGTTATGAAATGGCTAAGCCAACAAAGAAATCACCTTGGGGGATTTTCATCCACTCAGGTAATACCTTGTTTCCAGAGGCCTTCTAAATAAGCATTGTATATTAAAAAAAAAAAAAAAAAAAGCTTGGTTTTTTTACATAATAATCACTAAATTTTGTTTTTCTGTAATGCCCCTAGTTATGTGCAAGCTTGCATTCTTTGCAATGTTGGCACCTTAAGCCTGGACTACCAGTTGTAGTATTTTGGCAAGTATAATAAAAAAACAGAATTAGAGGGTCACCTTGATTATAAAAATATTAATAACACAAGTTCTTAAGTGAAGAACAAGAAGTGATGCTCATGGAAAAATAATTAATCAGTTTTTCCAAGCAAGTACGATAAATACCTATGCTTACTTTCTTTCCTCTTTCTATTTTTTCCATATGTGGGACCGCAACCTCCTGAGAGGTTATTAACTAAGATAAGAAAGGGGAATAGGTTTTAAAGAAACAGCCTGACCTAGTGCCTCTGTTGGCAGTTGGTCATAACTTAATAATGCACTTTGTCCTCATTATTGTGTAGATTTTTGGTGGGCCATGAAATTTGGAAGATCTTCATTATCTCCAGGAGGTTTCCGTATTATTGAAACCACATCTTGTAAGCTGTGCTGGCATCCAGAATATTTATACAATACTTTGGATTGCATTTAGTTTAAACTAGCTTTTAAATTAACTACAAATGCTTGTCACAGTAAAATGTCACATTTCATCATACTGCTTGATACCATGCTGTACAGGCTATCCTCCATTATTTTTAAATCTTTGTTGGTTTTAATCTGAGAGAAATTAGTTCTACTAAATGAAATTCAATTTAAGAACCACTCCGGTTTCCCTGAGATTCTGGTATTTTCCAAATGTGTTAATTCTTGCTTGTTATTTGAAGAGGCTGATTGAAGCACTAAATCAGTTGAAAAAGCTTTTCTCTATTAGCCAGAAACCATTTTTACTTGAAAGTGAAAATCCAGCAGCATACCATTTACCCCTGAGGGTGAAGTTAAGAAATGAATTTAATCCTTTTGTTCTTCCAGTCTAAACTATTTTGATTTCAAAATTACTGCAGTGTCTCTCTAGATGCCTTTTTTAATGTGTGCAAATGACCCCATACTTTTGTATGCTTTAAAAAAAACTGTTTGGAGTGTTTCCTTCCATGAGTTTACTACATTAGAAACTTAATATATTGTTAAACAATAAAGGAGGAAGTAATCAGTTGCACAAGTGATGTTTTGTATGTTAGGGTATGATAACTCACTGCAATTTGTATATGTGGTATAGCTTACTACAAATTTGCAGTCAGTATATTCTTCTTTATAATGCTTTTAATCAAAATATACATATTTCATATATACAGGAATTCATACAAAAATTAGCATATATATGAAGGTAGACTTAAATGGTAGGGAAGAGTAGCAAATTCTGCAAAGCCTGTGTTGCTGCACAAAAGGTTCCTGTAAGTTTGGCTTGAGACCAGATTCCCTAAGTTTTCGGGTTGTGTATTGGATGCAGTATTGTCATACTGAGCTGTGCACCTCGAGCTTCAGCTGTGGTGGTCCGTGGCACAAAGCCTTTAGAGCACGCCTAGGGGAACGTTTATCTTCTCTGTAGGTGGTTCTTTGCCCTCTTTTTTTTTACCTCTGTTTTTGAGACTCATTTGAACCTAGGATGTAGAGGAGCTCTGAAGTCACCTTCAGCAATAGCCAATATAATTTCTAGATATCTTGAACTCTTACTGAATTTAGGATGAGAAATATAAATGTCAAAAATGTAATGGTAAGGACTTGGAAAATACACCTCACGGTATTACTTGGTTTCCACAGCTTAGATAAGGGCTGTCATATTTCTGCTTTCAGATTATTAAAATCAGGTTCTCCAGTACAATCTTATAACCCCTTAGCTCTATTAAGATAGATCAGATATATAGATGTGATAGGTTGGTGTGGTTTCATTCACTTCAGTGTGAAATAAGCTTTGTAAGTTTGGACTTCAAAGCAGATCTTAATCAGAAGCTGACATACACTAGAAGTTTTCAAGATGCAATTGGGTAATCTCATCTAGACTCTCTTTCCTGTGAAAGGTTGGGTCAGATGATCTTTTGAGGTCTCTTCCAACCTGGGCTGTTATATGAGTCTATGATTTGATATGAGAGTAGTCTGAGTAAGGGCAGAGTCATTCAGATGCTTTGTCACTGTCTCCTGCAAGGGAGTAATCAAAGACCTTCTTTCAAGGGTAACTATTGGCCTCCTACTGAAAAAGTCTGCTGCTTACTCCAGACTATTAAATCTTCCCTGTAGCCCATTAGTCACATCTATTCTGTCATGCCACTTCAAGCACTGTAGTTGGGATCCCAGCCATAGTCATTCAGCATACCAGTAACTTTTGAACTATTGCTCATCAGCTGATCTTTCTGGATTTTAAGAAATCAGTGAAGCAGATTATCTCAGACAAGGAAGGCATGGGAGGGAGAGTGGTTTCTAATCATTTAGAGTAGGCAGCACGTACTGGTACTTTAAGGCATGGCACAGTCACCATGTTGTAGTTAATGAGCTTCTGTTATGTTAGAATTTTATTACTAGAAGAGACCTAAGAATGAATAAAACACCTCTGAATGCTAAGCCTGCAAGGCCCATTCCTCCACTGTCACTGGTTAAAAATACATGCAAAATGAACTGCATGAACAGCAAAAATTCTTGAAGCATTAGAAACATATAATCGATTACTGTATTTTATTCCAGAAAATAGTGGAAGTTAAAATTCTCATTCACTAAACTGTGCTGGACTAAATGTTCAAAAACTGCCTCTTGTATTCAAGACCTAGAGACCCATACATATGATGTGCTTATAAACATATTCTGCAGTGGTTAAACAATTGCACAAAACTTTTGATCAAATATAGAGTATAAAAATGGGCTGAAGCTTTTTGAAATTGTTGCTGCCAACCTGATAAAACCTAATTTCAGGCTTTTTAAAAAATAAATGTTAATAATTTTTCAGACCTATAGATTTTGCTTCAGTGATAAAAGGTACCCTGAATAACTCCTGTGTGGTACTCAGTGTTTAATGCTTAGTCACTAAATAAATACAGGAAGTAGCAGTATCATGACTTTCCTCATTGTCCTTCTGCTCACTGTCCACATGGTGTGTGATTTTGACTGTTGTTGTCTACTGACGTGTCAGGTCTTCCACATAACCTTGCACAAGAGGAAAACTTCCTTAGCTGGCTCCTACCTCATTCTCTATTGCATGTCACAGTAGCTAACTGGTTATCCTGTGTTGCCATCTCTCTTCTGTGCTGGGATCCTTCATGCCAGTGGAGTCCCAATGGAGATGTGGATGGGTCTGTGTGAAGACTCCTGCATAACCAACAAATGGGACAGTGGAAGGATCATGAGCTCCCCAAGGCATGGCCTATACACAGGTAGCTTACTACACAGGTGTCTTCTGTTTAATACAGACGGATTTGTTTCTCTCAACAGGACACGGTGGTGGCTCTGCAAGCCTTGAGTCTATTTGCAGCTCTCACTACCGCAAGCAAAACAGAAATGGATGTGACAGTGACAGCACCTTCTTTGAAAACACCAGAAACATTTTCAATTGATACTCAAAACCGTTTTCTGCTCCAGACCAAGGAGGTACTATAGAAAGCAAGAAATACTTTTGTGAAGTCTGCTGACTAAACGTACTTTGCAAGTACTGTTTTACGCATCTTTCTTTCAGATCGCCCCTGCACAACCAATGACAATTACAGTGGCAGCAGAGGGAACAGGATTTGCTGTCTTTCAGGTACACAATGCAGTTACTCTTGCTAAAGATATGCTCTCTATAAGGAACAAATATTTGGAAGCTTCATACAGCATGTTGATAAGAACAATCTTCTGAAATGTCTTAAATCAGTACCAAAGCACTTTACTAATTGAAGAATGCTGTGAACCAAATACTGTGTGAATGGACGTATTCTTCTGATTGTTTATGTCTGATGGCCTGGTCTTTTAAGTACTGCTGGATGATTGACAGTTTGGGGGCACTTCCATGGGCCGGAGCCATACCAAAGCAGCCTTGTCCCCCTGTGAAATGTAGTGTCCATTTGCAAGACAAAGGACTGCCATGATATGTTGGCAGGCACAAAGGTCAGAGTAAAAAAAGCATGTGAATCAGGCAAAAATGTCTCATTGAGAACCTGTGGTAAACCATTATAAGGCACAGATCAGTACAGAACAAGATTACACTGCTAGTTATTAGAGTTACTTTCCCTTACTGAAGTAGAATACAACAATAGTGCAAAAGCTAAGTATAAAATGCTGTCCATCAATTTGTACACTGTTATGAAATAGCATGAAGGACAGAGTCAAAGGATCCTGCAAACTGCCAGCAGTAATAGGTACTTAGCATCAGGCAAAAGTGGTGGCATGGCAGTGTGGAAGGAGGTATTGTGATCTCCTCTCTGCCTGTCCTGAGGAAGATTGTTTCAGTAGTATAAATTAAGAAATCTTAACTTACATTTAAATAAATGAAGCTGGGATCAGTGTGTACTGTATTTAGAACTAGCGAACCATAAACAGCCTTTTAAGCTGCTTGCTCTTCCTCCGTAATAGAGATTATGTTCTGAAGAAATTCCATCTCTTAAGATTTTTCCCTAACCCAATGAGAAATATTATATAAGAAGACAGTATTGGACATGATTTGATATGGCTGTTAATGGGTCTCTCTTCACTGCTGTCCTCTCCATGATAGTGGCTTAAAACCACACAGGTGAAAGAGAAGTCCTTTAAAAAGATACAGATAATACAAAACCTATTAGTCTCTGAGCATGAGAGACTCATTTTATCTGAAGTATATAAACTAATAATTGCTGAGTGTATCAACAAAGCTGGTGAAGGGTCTAGAGCACAAGTCTTACAAGGAGCAACTGAGGGAACTGGGATTGTTTAGCCTGGAGAAAAGTTGTCTCAGGAAGACCTTCTCTTTGTCTACATCTACCTGAAAGGAAGTTGTAGCGAGGTGGGTGCTAGTCTCTTCTCCCAAGTAACATGTGATAGGACAAGAGGAAATAGCCTCAAGTTGTGCCAAGGGAGGTTTAGATTGGACATAAGGAAAAATTTCTTAACTGAAGAACTGGCTGTCCAGGGAAGTGGCTGAGTCACCATCCCTGGAGGTATTTAAAAGACATGTAGATTGTAGTACTTAGGGACATGGTTTAGTGGTGGACTTGGCAGTGCTGGCTTAACGGTTGGACTCAATGATCTTCAGGGTCTTTTCCAGCCTAAACAATTCCATGATTCTATTGCAAAACCAGACAGAGTTCTATTAGACTCCTTCTAGTCGCACTTAGGAAAACTGAACTTAGGCTGCCTTTAATTGTCTTAAAGTTTTATACCAGGTTAGATTCCATCTCAGGTTCCTTCCAACCAAAAAAGCATGGTGGTGGTTGGTAAATATGCTTTTGGATAAAAGAAACCTTCACTGCTCCCTATCAGCAGTGAACTGCAGCTGGAGATACACCTCATTCATTCAGTACCAGTCTGCAAAACCTGCAGTGCCATAAAGCATGACCTGTGTTTATTAATTCCCAGAAGTGCAAATAAAGTTCAGAAGTTTCAGAGGATAATTTAGATTCAGACCTGCAGGCCAAGAAAGGAATTAACATCTCAGCAGGACTGCGTTCACACATCTGTGGTTTCAGAGTGTGTGTGGAATGTAACAAAGTGGGGCTCCAGAACAGTTAAGACTACTTAACCTTAATCGTTGTTGAGAAATACTCCCTGATAGTAAGTCAACTAATTTGTCAGATGAGCTGATCAAAAACTTTTCAGCAAATTGTTTCTTGCTGGAAGACGCTGATTTGTTGAAATGAATGCCTTTTGTGGAAGCACACGGGTTCCAACTACATTTTTGCCAGCAGGAAAATTTCACATCCAAACCAGCATGTCTGCTGAAGACTGAGCAGAAGTCTTCCACCTAGAATAGCCAGTAGTTGACTTCATGGTTAGAGGGCGTTGTGGCTGTATATAGCACCGTGGTTTAAATTCCTGGTTTGTTGTATGAACATGCAAATGTGCTCCCAAATAACTGGTGTTCAGTAACCAATGCCAGATTATCTTCTTCATTTTGGTCGCTGTGCTGTTGCCTTTTTTCCTGCAGCTTTGAGCCAGAGATGCTGTGACTTGATTCAAAATATTGTGCTTAACGCACTGAAGTATCTTCTCCAAAACCCTTGCTTTTTTGGGATCAATTCTTTCCTTCTGCTCCCTTTGGCAGGTCTAGTATTCTAAAAGAAAGAACACTGATGCCATTTGAATGAGATTTCTCTTTTTCCCAGACACAAGCTAGATCTGAGTCTCATTTAATAAATCAGATAGCATATGACATTGTGATCACATTTCATCAGCTGGGTTTCATTGTCTTAGGCCCGCCAAAGTACAGTGGTGAGATTCACTGTTCTGGGATTTGGCTTTCTGGCCAAATGTAGCATGTCAAAACAGTAATTCATTTAAATATCACCAAACACAACATTTGGTCCATTAATGGAAAAGGCTGCTTTCCCAATAGAATGGATTCTTAGAAAAAAAAAAAACCTGTTATTTTTTTGGTAAAATCTCACTGCCTGTATGTGTGAGTTGGCAGTGCATTCACTCTTGACCCTGCAGGATCTCATAAAATGTATTTATTTCGGATCGTATGATTGCAAAAGCAGACATTTACTTGTAGCTTTGCGGTCCTGCTGTCAACAAAGTCTCCTAGCTCATTCCTTCATTATGTGGGCACACACTATGGATGACCTCAGACAATGATTCCAAAAGAGGAAAGAGGAGATGATTGTAGGGTTAGGGTATATGAAAGGCGCTCTCTAAGGAAAGAAGTTGGAGAAGTGATCTTCCCTAGGTGACCTGCTGAAAGTCATGGAAGAAACGTCTCTCTGCTGTCTGGAACCGCTGCAAACTAGGCTTGGGAAATGCCTGAAAAATTTGGCATGGCCCAAGGAGTGACAGGCATAATAGCAAAAGGAAGGCGAATGCCACTGAAATCCAGGACTAGCAATGAAGGGAGGGTGAGTAGACTCAAGGAGGATGGGTATGGGCAAAGTGGATAGGTGAACAAGATCTCCTTGGTCTCCTAGTCAGGTACAGAGAGGGAGTGAGGAGAAAACGGAGAATCATCTGTTTCTTGTTACTGAAAGGCACTGACCTTTTTTTCCACTCAGTGCATTTTTACTAGTCCTGGGCAAGGAAATCAATGTTATTCAGTCTGATGGTACTGAAAAAGGTGCACTGTGAAATGTGCACCTATTTCTCCATTACAGCTTGAGTGGATACTAAGTAGTCAAAAAGGGACAGAAAAATATTAGAGATTATTTCATTGAATTCATACCCCAGTCATGCACATTTGTGCTGCTCGTTGAAGAACAAAAAGGATAAGGAAACAGACATTGATTAGGGCATTATAAATGAGTCTCATTTTTTGAAATGTAGTGCAGTTCATTGGGTCAGATGCTGTTACAAGCATCTCTCATATAGAAGATTAGTTTTTGGTATTCTCTTGTGCCTCTCACTAGAACTGGTTGCAGTAAGACAAGACTGGTGTTGGTCTCTTCTCCCAAGTAACTAATGACAAGACAAGAGATAATGGCCTCAAGTTACACCAGGGGAGGTCTAGATTGGATATTAAGAAGAAATTCTCTACTGAAAAAGTTGTTAGGCATTGGAACAGGCTGCCCGGGGAGGTGGTGGAGTCATCATCCCTGGAGGTGTTAAAAAAACAAGTAGATGTAGCACTTCAGGACATGTTCTAGGGGTCACGGAGATGTTGGGATGAAGGTTGGACTAGATGATCATAGAGGTCTTTTCCCACCTTTGATTCATTCTGAAACTGGATGTTCTGCCTTTAGCTATGGCAGCCCCTTCTTGAAAGGGTTACGAAGAAATGCAGTTAAGAAGAAATTTGGTTGCTCATTTTGATCGTTTAATGATGGTTTCTGTCCCCAAAGTAAGAGTGTATAAAGAAGGAGACTTCAATTAAACTCTGTTGTGAAAAAGATTTTTCCTTCACTGTCATGAGAAGTCAGGAAAGCAAAGTCAGACCGTAACAGCAATAACTTATTCCATGAAAATACTAGCCAATTGACCTATTCAGTGTGTGGTTTCAGACATCCTGCGTTGGCAGTAAATTCCCATTCATTAGCTTTTTCTGGCAAAACTTAAAACAGCTTTGTTTCTGTGATGGCAGATCATTGAGGCATCACCAGCTTGTCTTTACCAAACTTCCTGCATGCCTTTAACTGGCAGACTTTCTAGATTGGCTTCATCCTTGGTACTGCCTTCTCCTGTGAAGCAGTTGTACAGGATAAATCTTCACTGTTGCACCACGGTTGTCCTGAGCGCTTGTACAGAATTGGCTTTTTACCCATACAGCATGCTACATTCAGCAACACAAGGCAGGGCAATGGGAATCATGTGTGTTTATTGAAAGAAAGAGCGTAACTTTCATATCAAGGAGTGAGAGACATAGCAGCAAAAGCAAAAATCAGAAATTAAAGACTTAACTGTTTGCACAGAGTTGCTAGCCTATTACTGACTTGCTTACCTATAACTCGGACAACTCTCTCTCATACCTTTAAATTTGGACTGACAGTTTCCCGTTTGCTGCCAAAAACTGTTGGAAAGGGACTATAATTTTCCAGAGGCACTCTTCTTTCCCTTTTGCTTAGCCAAGCAAAGTGCATCTTGGGGTCTTGCAAGGGAAGTTGAGCCTCTTTATGATTATTTTTCTACCAAAATCAAAGAAGATTTGCCTCCTGCTCTGCCCTGCCCTGTGTTTTATCTTGATGACTAAGGGAACAGATAATAATTATTAGTTTGTATGTGAAAACTGTATGCAAAATTACTCTTCTGTTGTTGGTAAAAACCACTATTTTGCCAAATACTGTCAACTCTTCTTTAATAGTAAATATTCTTAGTTTCTTGTGTTTGATTTTGTCATTCTAGAGTTTTGAAAGTTGAGCTTTCTGATTTAGCACACTGCAGTGCTGAGTCAGCAACTCATTCTCTTGTCCCATTTGTGCCACAGCAAAGGGATACTGCAGTTACCATCGTCATCACATTCGGTGTTAATGAGTCTGAAGCACTTCAGAATGTTTTCTCAAAGTTAAATTTCAGTTTGGATGTTTTTTAATGGGTATAAGTACACAAGTATGCTAGAGCAGATGTGCTGAGACCAATGTTGTTTATCCTGTATCACATAGTGGCCAGTAGAAAGAGGATGGCCAATGAAGGCTCCTAGAACAGGGCAAGTATGAAGTGATATCTCACTGGTATACCCTCTTGCCCTTCACCAGTTGCAACACAGGGCCTTCCCAATGCACAGGTCATCTCTGTGTGTTCCCTCTGGCTTGGGAGATGTTTTAATAGATTTTTTTTTTCTTGCACAACTATGTGAATTTTAAAAATATTTCTGAACTTGTAATAACCACAACTTCTTGCAGCAAGTAGTTCTGCAGCTAATGGTACATTGCATGAAGAAGCACTACCTCTTTCTCCTCTTGACTCTGCTCCCCTAGTTCTTGTATTTGGAGAGAAAGCATAAAAGGGACTGTGTTGGGTCAGAGCAAAGCTCAATCTAGCCCAGTGTTCTGTCTTCCACAACAGCTAGAGAAGGATGCTTAGGACTTACTGTATATTATTCAGGACCTTCAGCTGGAGTTACTGTGTTAGTTTCTATTTTCTTAGAAAATTTTGGTTCCATGAGGTTGTCTATTTTGCCCTTGAATGCTTGTACAGTTTAGTATCTGCAGCATATTGTGGGAAGGAATTCCACAATTTAGGCTTGCATTGCATGAAAAACTGTTTCCTATTCATCTTTCCCATGGAAGTCATTATTCTGTAGACCTTTACTGTTTCCTTCTTCCAACTTACCTGTTTATGGCTGGATCATCATCTGTTTTAACATTTCTTGAATGCTAAACAGATCTGGTAGTAATCAGTCCAAAATCCATTATTATGTACATAAAAATTATTTCATTCTTCAACCTTTTGCAGTAATTCTAATCTTTGCTACCTCAAATAAATTATTATGATCAGCAAAGTTCATCACATGATATTTGCTATATCATGTATGGATATGTTTAATGGTGGTCACCCAGCACAGGTACCTTTAGGACTCCACTTCTTTCATGCATGAACCTTCATTCCCACCCTCTATCCTAGTCTTTTAACAGCCCTTTATCCCTTGGCAACTTCGATTGTTCTGGTACCTTTGGCTGGTAATCTTCCCAACCAGCTACATGCCAATGTAACATCCAGGTAGCTTATACTAGACAGAGATCCGTTGTCCATGTTTTTTCATTTGATTCGGGTAGCTGGTGGGTTTATATCAACAGCCTGTCCTCCAGTATATAATGTTTACTCATTTGTCCACTAATTCGACTGTTTATTATAGTTTCCACCATGTTTTCTGGTACAGGTACTGAGTTTACTTGATACCCACGCTTTTCTAGACCCTCAGTACTTTTCTAGAAATTGCTATTACATTTGTTATTCTCCAGTCTGGTACTAAGGAAGTTTTAAAGAAACACTGCAGGTAGTGATTCAGCTGTTTCTTTACCTCATGAAGTTCAATTCTGTAGGCAGTACAGCCTGTTTTTTTACTGCATAATTTTCTGTCATGGATGATAACGTGAGAGTACTCGTTGGTAGTTAATTCCAGCTCCAGCATTTCTACTTCGGCTGTTGGCATTGGTAATTTTATTGGATATTGAGATAATCAGTCTATCTCCTAATTATTCTGACCCCTTTTCAGGGCTTCTGGTTTTGCCACTCTTCTACCACTGTTTCAAGCATCTTATACATGTGTACACTAGAAAAATTGGAAGCCCTTCAAACTGAGCCTAACAGATGAGCTTATTTTATATTAATATTACTGTCCAGCACTGGACTTCCTATCATACTTCCTTACTTGGCTCACTTAGCAGAGCTTGGCACTTGTTGGGCAGAAAGGGTGCGAGCACTGTCTTGAGGCAGACTGAAGACTGTAGCTTTGTCTTTGCAGAGTTGAACCAGATGATGAAACTACTTACTTAAGTGCAAGAAAATAGTATTGTTCTGAGCTTGGAGGAACATGCTATTCCTCATCTGTTTTGAGTGTATGAATGCTGTGACATGAAGACTGAAGACAGATTCTGTACATATGCTATGTATTTGCTCTTGCTCTGCTTTCAGGTACAACCTGTCTCTTAACCCAGTGGGTGTTGGTCTCTGAAGTTTGCCTTTATTCATCCCGTTTCATGCTGTCAGGAAGTAGCTGCACATGTTATAAACCAGCAGACAACAGCTAGGGAGAAAATTTGCTACTTGTCCTAGAGCTCCCTTGTGTTTGCCTCAATTGTGTCCTTCTAATTGCATTGGTTTGACTGCATTACAAAGTATTCTTAAAGGGTATTTCTTTCAGAGAATTCCTATGAATCTCATGTGTGCAACTGTGAGACACAAGGCCATGTGTCCTGTCTCATATGAGCGCTCCTCTGGTGTTAATACTGTTAGAAACTTAGTGTTTTAGCCACAAAAATTTTTCTTACATATATCACCTAATGTCTCAACTTGCAATCCACAGCTCAATGTTATTTACAACACAAAACACGCTGATCAGAGGCTCAAATCTGTCCGAAAACAAGAAGCGTTTGACCTGAATGTTGATGTAAAGGATGACAAAGATGATAAAAACCATTTGACCTTGAATGTGTGCACAAGGTAGGTAATTCAGCTGAATCCTCTCATATACCTCATTGTCTATACAGCTTTTAAGTTATGTAAAATGAGCTAAGTTATACATTTACTTGTATGGATTTACTAATGTATGGGACATAAATCTGTAAGTAAAGAGAATAAAAGAATTACTTTGTAAAAATGGCAGTAGTTAAACTAAGAAGCAGTTAATGAGTCAATAGAGTGGTAAATTTTATTTGTGCAAAATTTTTGCTGGAGAGGTGATATTTTTTTACTGGTATGCATAAAGATGGTGGTGCCCTAAATGTTAGAGGTATACGGAAGAATTTGTGTAAAATACAATTGAAAACTCAGAGGCTTCCTTGATGCAAGTCCTTCTTAGCTATATGGAGAACTGTGGACAGACTTGAAAATTGGGCCAGTGTCTTCCACATTCTAACTTCTAGTAGCAGACTGTGACAATTGCCCATTGCTCTTACCTTTCCTGAACAGAATGCTTTGATGCTTTGCTTTTGATCTCAAGTAGGTACTTCTTTTTTCTTTTCTTCTTTTTTTTTTTTTTGTAAAGAGAGGAGGAAGGGCTGTAGCGCTCAAAACACCATGAAATAGAAGTAATCATTCTTTTGTCATCTCTATTAATAAACTTTGCCCGGAACAATTTTGGCAGGAGTCAAAATCCATGATAAATTATATAATTTATTATTTATCCATAATGATAAATTCAACTGAAGTTTTGTCTTATTGTACAAGTATCTTTGTGGTCTTTCATTTACAAATATGTCTTATGGTTATGAATTTGGTAATATAATATAACATAAGCATCATTCTAGAGTTGCAAGAGGTGATGAGTTTTCCAGCCAGGCTAATTCTACTGCTGAATAGTGGGGCGGGTGGGGGAAAGGGTGCATCTGGAATGATGTTTCTTACTCAGTGAACACCTAAGAAGTGAGCTGAGACTGGTGAACCCTCATCTCATAGACCATAGAATAGCCATCAGGTGTTACCTGGATAGAACTTGGATCAGATGAGAACAGGTGACATTGAGCAGTCATATTTCATATTCCTAGGTCAGCCAGGCATTCAAATAATTTCGTGACTGATTTGATGCCTCATTTTTAGTTGAGAAAATGTTTATAGATGTATTAAAAATATATATGAAGGTATTTGTTCTCTGGCGGTTTCTTTAGTATGGGCTTCTTATTGTAGTTGTAAAACTGCATATTTCACAGAAAACCCAGTAGGACATTGTATCTCTATATATTCATGGTTTTTTATCTTCTATCTTTTATTATCTACAAGGATGTCAAGATGACTGCATTCTTTGTATTTTAGGATTTCTTCTGTTTATGAATACTTCTTCTAGAAATACTGTTTTCTTCTTGTGATATTATAATGGGTTCCTTGTAAATGCAAGATTTGTAAAGTACCACCTCATCCACCATGATTACTCTTGCATTCCTTTGCTCCACATCATCTTTTTGTTACTTACTTAAACTTTAAACACCGTATGCCTAGAACTACTTTTATGCTCTGCCTGCCACAAGGGAGCTGCGACTGGAGATGGAGCCTCTAGGTGACACCATCATACAGATAGTCATCTGTAGTGAATATGATTCTGGTACAGAGAGGATTGATTTCATTTGGGAAATGGCCAGCAGGCACAAATCCAGAGCCCTGGTTTTGTGTGTTTATGGTAACAAATTCAGTGATACAGATGGTGGGCAGTGGAATACATGAGAACTCTTGAAATAGCATGGACTTGTTCTCTTTTAAAGTTTTCTATGAAGTGTCAACAGCATTCTAAAGTCTAGGACAAACCCCTGACATGTAAAGGGTTTGCATGATGAGTCTGGGATAAGTCTTGGCTGAGCATTCTGATTTTCTAGCTAAGACCTTTGGCTCAGGAATACAGTCAGGAAGGGCTCCATCTCTCTGGGAAGGCTCTAGGGTGATGATGTTTTAATTGCAAAGTGTTCAAAGGATAGGGGAAAATCTAGTGACATTATAAAACTGCTCCAGGAGAATATTTGGAACATTAAGATCCATCAGCTCTTATCACGGAAAGTGGACTGGTATAAGTTCTAGTAAGTCTGTGTTTCTATTTAGGCTGAGACTTCGTCTCCGGTTACTTGGCTTGATAGACTAGTCATCCTCTTCTTTTTTTTTTTCCTGTGTATTGTATGTAACACATGCATTATCTGTATTAAATTCTTGAATTAAAGTTGGTGTACTTATAGCCTTGACAACATGATGTGGCTATATAGTAGAGAAACCAAAGTAGGCAAGTACAGAAGGACTGCTGAAATCTCAACCAATTTAGCTAGCTGTGCGTATGTGGAGGTTGGACCAGATGACCTGTAGAGGTCCCTTCCAGCCTAGAACATTCTATGATTCTATGATTTTTTTCTTTCTCTGATATGCAGAATATTCCACTTTCTTTCAACTAGCTTGATAATGACTGGCCATGATCATCTCAACTGCATATCATTTATGATACTGGAGTAGATGTCTCATTCAAATAGAACTGATTCTTGGTTGGAGGAGGTAACTCACTGTCTTTGAGGCAAATACCAAGAGCTGCCAGTTTCTTCTCTGGTCAGTCTTGTTGCCTGCATACCATTTCCAGGCATAGGAAACTGATTGCTGATGTTTCTACTCACTCTCTTGTTTATGCTTTCTGCCTACACTAGCTTGGTGTTGTTTTCTCCTCTTTGTCTCATCTTTGAGAGGGTCTCACACAGATCTCATATTGCTGAAGATCTGAAACATAACATTCAACTCAAAACATTCTCAATTCTATTCAGGTACAAGTTTCAAGTCTACTTTCTCTGACTGGTCATTTCTCTTGCATGACGATTTTGTTTGTTTGCTTGTTTTAGGAGAACATGCAGTTGAAAAGGTGATGTCAGGAGCCACCTGCAAGGCTGTCTCTCTTCTTTACTAAGAGAGCCAGATCCTCATAACTTCTGAGGATATATCTCATTCGCTTCTTGACAATACCAAGCTGATTGGTTACCTGTTGGCATTTTGGTAGCACTAACAGACTGGCTAGAGAGCTTTGGTATTTTCCTCCCCTCTTTACCACACCCTCTTATTGGTAATTATGCAGAAATAATTACATCCAGTTCCAGTTCAGTTATTTGTTTTCAATAGCAGCTACTTTGGCACAGGACATCATCTAACAGATGGTTCCATTTGCTTCTAATCTCATGAGCCAACTGAAGTCAGCAGTTGTGCTGTATTTCTTTCAAAGTCATATCTGTGTTCAATCAACCATACTGCCAGGCTTAACAGCATTGCTTTGAAAGCAAGTCTTCCCTTTCTTTAAACCGTTCAGCTCTACAAAGAAATAGTTTTAGTCAATTACTTTCAACTACTGTCCAGCCTTCAAAATAGAGATTGGAGACACTTGTATTCTAGTATAAAAATAATCATTTACCCTCCGTGCCAAGGAGGGGAAAACTCTTCTACCAACTGCTTTATTTAAATCAGTACAATCTCTTACAGGTAATTTAGGTACCTCTTGTAGCACAGCAAACCATAAATGTATATTGATAATTCTGTTGTACAGTGTAGTGTGTACAGCTTGATCAATAGAGCAAAGATTTTTACCCCAACATCTGATTCTCACACTGGAAGAAGATGCTAAGCCACTACCCATCATATTTGAGAAGTTGTGGCAGTCTGGTGAAGTTCCTGCTGTTTGGAAGAGGGGAAACATAACCCCTGTTTTTAAAAAGGGAAAAAAAGAAGACCCAGGGAACTACAGGCCAGTCAGTCTTACCTCTGTGCCTGGGAAGATTGTGGAGCAGACCCTTCTGGAAACTATCATAGAGCACATGGAAAATAAGGAGGTGG
>VZZY01013003.1:0-12192 GCA_013400335.1 Eurystomus gularis | reverse complement strand
TATAGCTGTTCAGGATGAGGATCATAGACTAGGAATTCAGTCCTGTTGTGGGTTGCTGTGTTCTTTAAAATACTCTGGTAAGATGACAGTACATATGTTTGCAATTAACAACGGATCTTTGTGGCAGTATGAACAATTACTTTTTTTGCTAAGGAGAAAAACAGAATATTGTGTAAAAATGCATTACAGAAAGAGGTCATCACATTGCATCTCCAAAATGTTTCTTGCTTTCAATAACTAGTAATCTCGCATCTTTCTGTCTTACAAAGTTGCCCTGACATGAGTGCATCAGCAAAACGAATTTTTTTCTGAATAAAAGAAGTAGTACAGCTAAATGAATTTTAGGGGACAGTTAATGTCAGAAAAGGGGAATGCAAAAAGACAAGGACAGTAGGATGAGATTGGGAATTAGTGAAGGAAGCCATGTAGCTGGAACAAATGGAAAACACATTGGTTGATTTCATTGCACATTTGCATTTGAAGATGTGGAAGATGACATAACCAGCTCTTTTCGTTTGTTTAAACTTTAACAGAGAAACCATTGCTCATAGCAATTGCTTTATTATAAGAGTAATCTGAGGTTATTAACATTACATTGTGCTTTTAAAGTACTTTTTAATTATAATTGAATTTAACTTTAGAAATGCCACACTGTGGTAACTGATTTTCCTTGTGCTAGCATTAATGCAGGTGATAAAGGGCTAGACAGTCTAGATGTGTTTTTAGCAGTTTATTTTACAGAGACACTAATTCAAAACATTCTGAAATGTATTTCATCCTTCTTCACAGTGAACATGTTTAATTATGGGCTAGTCAGCAAAGCCTGGGTCTAGGCGCTCCTAAACAGAGGTTTCAATTTGATTTTCCAAGGAAATGAGACTTATGTAACCAGACTAATTGTATCTGTCTTTGAACCTTCTGTCTGACTTTGGCTGAATTCCACAAAGAGGTCAATGTTACAAAGTTAAATTTCTTAGCGTCAGAGTGTTTAATGCTGCAAATGGTTAAAAATAAAGGAGAAAGCTTCTCTGAGTAACCCAACTGTAGTAAAACCAAAGAATCGACAGAGGAGAGGCTCCTTTCGAAGTACCTGTGGGAGGAACTGGTGCTCATTCAGTCACAAAATGTGATTCAGCTGCCCATACATGAGTGTGTAGCATCATATGCTTAGATACTTGGGCACGCAACATCAGACCTTTTGCTTCCTCCCTGGAAGGGCATAGGTTTTTCTTCTTTTCTGTTTGTTTGGGTGAGAACACAACCTCATTCTACAGCAAGAATATTATGTATCCACTTTGGGGGCTTAAAGTGTGTGCTACTTTATATGGGCAAATATGAAACAAGTTAATAATGAATTAGCTACTCTCTGCGTGGAAGTCTGGAAGGAAATTTTCCACTTCTTAGAGAACAGCCTTCCCTGCCACACAATTGATGTGCACGTGGACATACATGTGCATGTGCATGTTTGTTGGCATTAGAGTAGGTGGAATTTAGTGAGGTTGTGTGTGGAGTTACTGTTTGCTTGTTTCGTGTTGGTTTTTTGTTGTTTGGTGGGGTTTTTTATGGTCACATTCATCAGCATGTCTTATTGTATTTCAAAATTGCCAGACCCTTAAAAGGTCTGTTTCCAGTAATATCACTGCCTTGAATGGTGAAGTTCTTATTCTGGTATGTCATAGTAAAAGTGTGTGCTTATAAACAATAATGCTAGTTATTAATTATTATCAAGAGACCTCTGCGAGTGTTGTACAGGCCTGGAAATATATGGACCATGGTTTTTCTACCATGCTGTCTTGTTGATGGGGGTGAATACTGGGATCTATTTCATTTACTTATCCCTGCCAACGCTAGAGAGGTTGTTTGTGCCATTGTTTGCATTGCTCCATTGAATTTAAATAAATGTGACTGGCTGGGTTTGAAGTTGTTTTTTGTTTCTTCCTGTTCTTCCTTACTGGTACACTCAGAATCACAGGCTGCTGGCAGACTTCCTTCCTAAATAGTTTCTAGACAGACTTAGAGGCAAAAGCAATATTGGCATGTTTTTGCTTTTTTTTCTTAGCAGACAACCTCCAACCACCCACTTCCATGTTTTCTAGTGAAATAGCTATTATTACTGTAGAGATTTGTTAATCATTACAATCAGTAATCATTGTTGCTTAGAAATCTTCAGGTATTTCTTTACCCTTTAAAGTCTCACAACTACCAGAAATCTAAAAGGGTTTTCTTTCTAACTTACAAATTCATTTTATGTTTTCTGTCACCTTCTTATTATTTACTTCAAAGTGGAGGGTTTTTTTGCTTTATTTTACATTTTTGAGTTATTTGGGGTTTTTTTCTCTTCTGTCAGTAAAATCTTACATTCAAGTTCTACATATTTTCATTTTGCTTTCGTTTTTTTCACTAGGGGAGATGATTTAGCTTACCAGAAAGAGCTTTCCAATTGTTTCAACTAATTATAACTGCCTTTTGGATGTTTTAGGATAAAAATCTGTAAAAATACGTAACTTGAGCAGTATCACAAGCAGAAGAGCAGAAAGGAGAAAAAAGTATGTCTTTAAAAACATATACATGTTTCTGGCAAAGAAGTGAAAGATGGGAGAAAGACTGTGTATCTGTATTGGATTTTTAAGAGAGTTTGGGCTGAACAGACTTACTTTAGTCTCTAAACTGAGTGGCAGTGGTGAATTTTAATTTCTTAGGTCTCTCATCTTTGAGGTAGGTGCATATTTCCTTCCTTAGAAGGAATTTATTTTCTCTTAAAATACAGCAAGTGCACCCATACTTTAAAGTTTGCCAGATGTACACTGGTAAATCTACTAAAATCAGTTTCTTCTCAGAGTTGATACTTTGTTAGCCTTTTTCCAGAAAATGTGCTCTCTGTATCTTCTGGATTTAGTTGTGGCCTTTTCTCTTCACAGGGCTTTTAATCTAAAATGTTCTCGCTTTATAGTTACTATATCTATGCAGCATTTAACATAATACACATAACATTTAACACAAGCACACAGCATGTAAGTAATCAGGCTTGACTTCAGTGCATTATGAATGAGGGGTGGAAGCCCTTCAGCCAGCAGTGAATTAATTGCAACGAGTTCTCCTCTTACTTTACAACCTTGTTATAAACCTTGCTGGCATAAATAATACCTATAGATAAGAAGTGATCTAATAATGAAAAGGAGGAACTGTGGAAAAGTAATTAGTGATGTAGAGCTTGTAAGTGAAGACTCCAGACTTAGTTTTTTACTTTGAAGTGGATGATTACACATAAGAGCAAATACTAGAAGGATATATACAAGTGGTTAAGTTTTTTTTGGCTCTTCAGAGCAGACTCTAATGTTCTACAGACCAAATATCCTTTCTGTTCCCCATACTCCTTCCTTCGTAACAACTGAATAATTCCATTGCCGCCTTTGTGGCTGCGAAAGCATTATTTATTGGCAACTGAAACCAAGGAAAGCTTGGTAAACAAGTCTGCTAATGGTGTAAAGATGGAGCAGAGTCCAGTTATTCTCAGTTCTGTGGGTTAGAGGATAAAAAAAAAAGGGGCAAAACTTTGCTATAGAGGCTGAAACAAGTTCACTTTACGAGGCTGCTGTGGATGAATATTTTTTCTCATCTGACTTCTCTGTCAGAAATTGCTGCTTCTGCATCAGAATCAGGATGGAAGCTTATGCCGCTGGCTCCGTTGCCCGAGTTCAATCTGGCAAGCTCACATCTGTAGTTGTCATAACAAAATTAACTAGAGTTCATCTCTCAGAGCCCTTGGTTAGTAGAATGAGGAAACATGACTCTCAATCAGAAAGAAACAATAAATTGTCTTTTTTCAATGACTGATTTGTCAGAAGTTCTAAGAAAATAATACTTAAAACAGCGTGAAAGTCTGCGTTTTTGGATTTCGCATGAGGAGCCAGAGGATGAATCAGTTATGAGAGGAAGATACTTGAAAATGTGTGTCACAGCTGGAGGCTTTTGATATCTGCACACAACTGGCTGTATAAAAGACATGTTCTCAGTGTGAAAGGCTGTGTGACTGTTTTTGCTGACAACTTTTTCCAGTTCATGAAGTTTTCTTATGCAGTCTTCCTTGCATACTTTGCTTTTTATTAAGATAGAAATGAGTGAGTGCATTCAGTTGAAAACTCTTAGAAGAAAAACATACTGTTTTATAGAAATATTTGCAGTGGTATGCGACTAACTCCTTGCAGTGGAAAATATGAAGATTTTTTAAAATAAGACATTTAATTGGTATTTTTCTAAAGGAAAATTGGCAAATTTCTTCATTTCTGAGATTAAATCTCTTAATGAACAAGAAGACAAATAAATTAATGGCAGATGAAAACACTGAT
Source organism: Eurystomus gularis (assembly GCA_013400335.1). Lineage (NCBI taxonomy): Eukaryota > Metazoa > Chordata > Aves > Coraciiformes > Coraciidae > Eurystomus > Eurystomus gularis. The sequence continues at coordinate 7,846 of VZZY01013003.1, read as the reverse complement.
TAGTAGCAACTCAGCCAAAATCACTTAAATCAGCATCTGCTGTCATGTTAAAAACGAAAAAGCCACTTCAAAAGGAGAAGTGGCTGGAAGACTCCTCTAGGCCTGCTCTTTTATTAGTGTTAAAGCCTGTGACACATTTTCTGGATTTATGGTCTGCTGACATAATTATTCTTTGGAATGAATTTGCCACAATGAAGAAGCATTAGCCTATTTCCTAGCAAACACTATGGTGCCATTCTTTTTACTTTTTGTTGTTGTTGTTCTTAAGTGTACTGAAACATGATGCATATTGTTCTTTGCATGAATTTAACATACGTATTCTTACAGTGGCTCTAAGGACCATTATATTGAGGCTGGTCAGCAAGCCTGTGTATCTGACTCTCTTTTCTCAGAACAATACAGAGCATTTTGGGGGGCAGAATATGCTACTCTGTTACTGGATGTCTCTTTACATGCTGTCAGTTGTTTTTTCTTACAAGCCATTTCCACATCTCCATGTTTCACTGGGAAATGAATTTAAAGGTGTGGAGAAATGACTGCTGCTCTCTGGAGGCCATGCTGCCAACACAGCAAGGACAGTCTCCTATTCTAGTGGAGTTGATGGTGTTATCATCACTGGACAACTCTGAATAGGTGTTCTGCTCAGTAGCTGTCAAGTAGAGTCTACAAAGGCCCTGTTTGCTTGTGTAAAATAAGTATTTCAATGGCTTTGACATATAAACCAGTATTTATTTACTCATCTGTAGAGTGACAAGAATATAGTAAATAAAGGCCAGATGGATTTTCCTGTGCAAACGTTGTTCACTCGGCTTTGTCAAATTGCAGTGGTAGCATTCACTCTAAGTTTACCTTTCCCGAGAAGAGGGATGTGTGTGATAACAGTGGGGAAGAAAGGCTAGAGGTGCGCATAGCAGCAGCTCGTCACAGGAAAGGGAAGCTTGAAACAAACTTTCTGTATCTTTTAAACTAAAGAGCTTTCTTTCTGTCACTTGATTCCTAACGGACTTTGTTGAAAATCTGCAGTAGTGTAGAATGCATTGTATTTGGGTGCAAGATACAGAATCCTGAATTATTTTTTTCCATTCTTGCTGCACAGTGAAAAATCCTGTTTCTTAGAAGAAAAATGTAATGCATTTTGTACACATATATACTCACTAACTAAATTAGTGTATAACATTACAGAGTATATCTCTTGGTTTTTAGGTATTTATAGATTACTACTTAGAAATGGAGATGAAAAATTGGCTAATTTGCTCTTAGGCTAAAGTGTATAACAAACTTCAAAGCAGCAACAGAATAAATTTACTATAGGCAATTGACATTAAAGAGGAAAAAAATGAGGATGTAAGAAGCTGTGATAACATATGCAACTCAATATGGGTTTTAAGGAACTGACTTCAGGTCAAATATCTCTCTAAGATACTCCTTTGAACAAGTTTGGTAAAACAAAGCCTTATACTAGTGAGTCTGAAGAAAATTCATTCTTATTTGGAAATTAGAAGTGTTCTTTTTCCACTTGGTTATTTGGCTTCTTAAATCTACAGGTCTGTCCCTCCGAATCCCTCTCAAGATTTTGTCCTCCATCTTAGAACATATGTTCACTATATGGGCAGACTATCCTAAAGGAGGTCACTTTTAATTTACCTGAGAGTCTCTGTCTGAAGCTGAGACTGCATGGTAGGCAGTACAGTAAAAAACAGAGAGCAGTTGCATGTTTTATGGCTGATATGTTTCTTTCTTTTTCCTGCTGCATTTTCCTATGTGTTTGTGCTGCTGGCATTTCTTCTTTTTTTCCTCTTATCTCTTAGTCATTAGCAAAAATTAATCTTTGTTTTCTGGATAAGTCTGAAATTTCCAATACTTTAAAGAATTTTTGCAATTTGCAATAATTTCTGAAATGCTGGCTGAAACATCTTGTGAAAATTCTTGGGAATTGACAAGTATTCTTTTAAAACAGAGATCTATGTGTTAGAGTCCAAGGAAACTGACAAGACAGTATAAGTAATAGTATGGATTGTTCAGTTGAATACAATGTAACAAACTGATGATAAGAACTAATGACTAATAGCCAACATTTTCGAAAGGGTGCCTAAAAACTGCGTGCATTGCCAAAAATCTCCTGAGAGCGGAGCTCCAGTAACATAAGCCATTAATGGTGTTAATGGCATTATTAGTGGAAGAATACTGGTACTATTAAGCACTCATAGTACTTACTTGTCTGTACTATTGCAGTGAAAACACTCTAGCCATCCTGCAAGCCTTCTGCTACGTATGCTGGATGGGAGCTACTCTGGCAGAATTTCACATAAATACTTGCATTTGCACAGCAGCATCTGAGGTATTTCAGCACTACAGTTATGTGTTCAAACCATGCGTGCTACTGTGAGCTAAAGGAGGTCTCTGGAAAAAAGCTGGATGGGATGGGCAGCTGAGGGCTAGTGGGATTCGAGAAAATAGTCAGAAAAAGAAGAAAGTTTCTTAACTTCAGATGACCTCCAGAGGCCTCTTCCAAATTCAACCATTTTGCAGTTCGGTGAACTCCACAGAGAACAGTGGTGGACAGGCAAAGGAGAGGACATGGCCCTAGGGGCAGTGTGGGAAGAGGTAGGCTGGAAGGTTGGTAGTGAAAAAGAGGTCCAGAGGGGATCTGTGGCCTTAATGAGTTTTGTCAGCAGATACCCAAGAGATCATTTCAGTATCTGCAGACTTGACTTCCATGTGGGCCACGAAATCATGTGTCCTGTGTTAATTAAGTGCATGGCAAAGCCAAGAATATCTAGTATTAAATTCATTCATCTTAAAGAGACAAAGAGATTTACCTAAATACTAGGCTCTTGTACTTGCTTTTTGATTTATTTCTTTTGCTTCTACTTAAGGGGACAATTGTCTGATGAGCAGAAGCAAGGAGAAGGTAATTATACAGGGCTACAGACACTGTGGGTGCAACAAAAAGGAAGTTGTTAAAGGTAAAAACCTATTTCTGCTTTAGGAGTAGAAAAGTTTACTTATTAGTAGAAAGATTAAACTGACAAGGCTTTGTTATTTGCTTTGCTTTTTCCCCCCAAGTCAAGAAAAGTAGAAATAACAAGGGATTTTACTATGATAATTCCTGTGACCACAGAGATTGTTAAAAGTATTCTTGTACAAAAAGAAATGATTGGGGTAAGGGATTAAACAGTTAGGGAAGCTTAAGATACAGGTGTAGGAAACCCAAAGAGAACAAAGGGAACAAAGAATGAACTAGAAAGAGGAGTAGAAATTCTAAAAGTAAACAAAGCTTAATATTTTGTAAGTTAATATTTTTTTCCTAGTTGTCCTTTGTTAAATTCCTGAGTGTCTTCTTTTCCTTTTGATGCTAGATACATGCTTTTATTTCCACTACTCTGCTGGCTTCTGCTCTATGTCCCTGCTAGGAACAAATTGAATTAAATATGAGGAATATAACACACATTATGCTGAATTCCAAGAGATAATATTTCTTACAAGTATCTCAAAAGCTGACTGCTATTTTCCATGCAAATATGCCTCAAAAGGGCTTGGCACAAAAATGCATTGTAGAATAACATAACAGATTAGAGAGATGGTACTGCGATTATCTGGTCTACAACACAGACCGTGGGACTTTCTTGCATTCCAGCTAGGCTGTTTTTCTAAAAGTTATGCTCCAGTTCAAAATAAAACAGGGATCACTGTAATAGCAGGTTGACTTTGATTCCTGGTATTCCAGTGATAGGTTTCTCTCACAGGAGTGGATGGAAAAGGTGCCTTGTTCTGCTCTATGCCAAGCTTCCACTTTTGGCATGTGCATATTGTTACGTTTTTGCTGGTTATCTTGAAAATTCATCTGTTACTTTCTGTTCTACACTTTGAGTTATTGAGTTAGTTGTGCTTATTCTCTTTGATCCCTTAATAGTTACAGATTCCTCCTGAAGGCACATATTAGGCACAACTCCAGTCCTTTAATCAGGATCAGTTCCAAGCTTCATCGTGTTGCAGGCTAAAAATCAAGAGGCGGGCTGGCTAAGATAGCTTTTCCCCAAGTCTCAATGTGACATGATGCCTGGCTTGGACGGGCACAAGGCCGTTGGGAAGCTCTGCTGTCTGCTTTAGTTGAGAGTTCTACATTAAAATAAATACAGCCACATAGAGTGCAGCCCAGTGATTTCTGCTGCTTCTGTCAGCCTGGTGTCCTAGGCAGCAGTCTCCTTTGTGTACATGCAAGTTGTCTTGCGTGTTAAAAGAATGCCTTTCACCATTGTCACAGCTTTTCTGTGATCACTGTCCTGTGTTTGGGTAGTAAAGATGAGGGTCACAACCAAGGAATTCTGTGAGATAAACAACAGATAAAATGGCAAATTAAATTTGATGTAAAGAGAGGTTAAGAGGTGCCTATAGGGAAAGGAAATTCAAATTTCATACAAAATTACAGACTCTGTTGCTGCTCAGGAGTAATATTTTAGGGTTTTAATAGATTATTCCATGAAAATGTCAATTCAGCACTCAGTAGCAGTCAAGAAAGTTAGGAAAGCTAAGAAATTTGAGATCTCTGTGCCACTGTGTAGTCCTCCACTTGTCCAAGCCCTCATTATTGTGTGACATTCTGGTTCCCCATTCTAAAACCATATAGAAGGCCTGGAAAAGGATTAACAAAGCTATGACATAGTTACTGTGAAGACAAGTCATTAAGGACTGGAAGAGAGGCAGGTGAGGGGTGGTTATAGTGGTCTATGAAATCTGTGAGAGAATCATGAAATCATGGAGAGAGTTAGAAGAGGTTGAGCTAGTCTTCACTTCTTCAACAGGAAGAACTATAGAGCATCAAATGAAGACTGAAAGCAAAACAAGGTGGTTCTTCAAAGAAAATTAGTCAAGCTTTGGAATTCCTTGCTGTAAATTATAGGCAGCTTGAGAACCTACTCCTTTAGGGTTAAGAGCTTGAGCAGTCATGGTCAAGTCATGGAAGGGAACTCTCTTGAGGGTTATTAAATACATAGAAGCCACGTAGAGATCACAGCCTTACTGAAGTGGAAGTGAGTGGATGCTAGAGGACATATATGAAGGGGAAATAGCATCTGTGCTTGTGGTCTTCCCCAGATGTCCCGTTTGGCCACCACCGAAGACAAGAATAGAAGGACATTTGGTCTGATCTAGCATTGTTCGTTGCTTTAGAACTGCAGAATGTATTGGGAACTCCTGAAGCAGTGGCATGCATGTCAAAAATGGAGATAAAAGTTCTCTGCTACTGCTGTTGTGCTTTTTGATTTTACAACGAATAGACACATTAGCCTTTGTAACCTTACTGTGGCATTGGAAACTTATGCTCAGCTGTCTATATAATCTGATTTCCAAGTCTATTTCGATTTTTTTCTCCCCAGAAGAGAGTTCTGTCCCTTCCTCCCACCTCCCAGGTTGTTGAATTTTCATTTGTTTATACTGAAGCATACACTGCTTGCATGCCATAGACAAATAATCTAAATTGCTGTCAGTGAAATACTGTCTGTTTGGTTTATAACTTTCTTAGGTTTTGTATCATGTGTAAACTTGATCAGTTGTCCAAACAGAATGGAACTGTGAAAAGAAGCAAAAGGGCAGAAATGTTGAAAAACATATTGTCAGTTTAAATGTGTTTGTTCTTTGTGCTGGTTTTAAGTAAAATTTGGTTTTGGAAGACTGTAATTTACTATATGTATTAAATTGTACAAGTTCTTTTTTTCCATCAAAGGTATGCATAGTGTGGAATTTTGTCTGTTTCTGTTGAAAGTGTGTATGAAACATCGCTAGTATATCTGCAATGGAAGTATCCATACAAACTTAATTTCATCCTCATATGAATTTCATATGAAACATTTCTTTAAACAAACATGGATTTTTCATTAAGAATTCATGTCACGTTCAAGCTATACATGACTGCAGTTTCCATTACCGGTTGCACAGTTATTTAACATTGTTATTACAGGCATTGGTATTTGCCTGTATTATTCAAGAAAATCTGGAAGAAATCTAAGAAAATATGGAAGAAAATTAATCCAAACCATAACAGTCAAACATTTGATTAAAGATCTCAGGACTTTGTTTACCTTGTATTCTCTACAGACAATTTGGAGTCGTTCTGCTGTGCTAAAGCAAGTTCAGGTTGATAATTCAGTTAACATGCTTAAGCTGAGAGTTTTTTGGTTTTTTTTTTACATGTTAAGATCTCATGAAACTCCTCATAAAAACCAGAGATTGATGAAAGTTCTTGCCAATATTTTGTTTCTCAATAAGATTAGTTTCACCATTTAGTTATCGTAGAGCTTTTATGGACTGCCTGAGTCATATGTTGACACTAGTGTTTTACTTTGGATGAAGAGGGTGTTTTAGAAGAGAATCTCCTTATAATTTCCAGTTGTTGTTCTTTTGTGTAGATGTTTGCTTACATAATGCATTTTAGAACCTCAGAAGAAACCAGTTGATAAACAGTGAAGCATAGGATGCTTTTGTCATTGCAGAGGAGGTAAGAATAGCTTGTTCTGTGTGTTTAGTCTCATGCTGCAGATGGACAAAAGAGAACATCTGTGGAGTCCTTTTGGTCCTCTCTATTACAGGAGCATATTGACTGAACGTGACTGTAAGGACACATTCAGGAGTACTTAGAGCAGCTTCAGCCAGAAAAACATAACTTTATGAGAGAATAAATTCAAATTTGATGCTGAGGACCACTGGTTCACAATGACTATAAGGATAGATGCCAGACAGTCTGGGCAAATTTAAAGTAACACGTATTTTTAACTCCTGTTGAGAACACCTGTTTCTTAGCAGAATAATCAGAATCTCATAGGAGTGCTCTTAATTGATATGTAGTATTGCTCAAGAATAGATATTTCTCTCATACCTATATTAATTGACTAAGACACGTGTCAAAGCTGCTTCCTCAATTTTAGCACAAATACTTTACCAGAGTTCTGGGATTTAGCTAGTACTTGCCTGCAGCTTTAAGTATCACACAGACATAGTTTTGCATTCAAATTCTCAGACTATACTTGCTGAATAATCTAATTTTAATGGTTTAATGGTAGCATCATTATATACTATTGATTCGCTTATGTTGTCTAATAATACCATCTCCTGTCTCCAAGAAACTCCTGTGTTTCTTACTATTTATCGAATGGTGCAGAGTAAGTTCACCTGTTGGTGATGCTGGCCATTGACAATAACACAAATAGTGAATTATTGTAGCATTCAGCATTGCTGTTCATGAACCAGCATACTATTAAACTGAGCCTGATAAAACAGCTAATCTAGAAGTGTGGGTGAAGTTTAACATTGGCAAGATAAAAGATATAACACAGACAATAGACAGTTGTCAACAGCCTGAGAAACAGTGGCCTTAAATCCATATTGGCATCCTAGCTTTGTGAAGTTGCAAAGTTTTCTTAGATATACCTCATGGTAAAGAAAGGTTTTCTCAAGAATGTGGAAAGAAAAGAATGGAGTTGATTTCTGGAGGCTTAGAGGGAGCTCCTAAACTTACAAGGGACTTGATAGGAGAAAGATATGGAGGGACTGGAACAGGATGGTGTGTAGGCACAGGAGAGAGCAAGATGGAGTATAGAATTTAGTTGCTCATAAACCTAGACACATTAGATAAGTGTTAATGTCTGTGGCATGGAAGAATAAGGTAACTCCAGGATCATGCTAGTGTCTTGCCTTGAGGCAAATTGTTGTTGGTGTTTGTTGGCGAGTGGAAAAACGGACTTCAGGACGACTCTATGAGAGTTGTAACTGAAGACCTTTATTATCAGAAATGGCTGCGTTTTATACACTCCAAGCCATAAAGCATGCCTCCCTAGTGCTGTCCATCAGAAAG
>VZZY01012996.1:0-15972 GCA_013400335.1 Eurystomus gularis | reverse complement strand
TTGGTTTTCCGATTGGCTTCATGTTCCAGAAGCAGAACCTGGCCCACCTGTGTCTTTGTGGGGCTGCCCTCACCCAGGTGGTTGTGGATGGGGTGGTGGGTGAGGCCAGAGCTACTTTAACCAGAAGCCAATCAGTCAAAAGTGCTTCCTGTTGGGTGTGGTTTCTATTAGGGCTAGTTGTATCTTGCTGAGCTCTCTCGGTTTCCTTCCATGTGAAGGGCCATTGAAGGAGCCATCTCTGTCTGTTGTGTCCAGCAGGTGATGCTGGCACCACAGTAGGCAGCAGAGGAGCTGGGCCCACAGGAACCTATGGCAGGACTGTCTGAAAGAAGACTTCTGAGGGGATGTTGCTGAGTTCAGTGTTTGCCTGCGTGATCATGCAACTGATGGCAGCATAAAATGATGATGGCTGAACCAGCACAACACAAGGGTCAGCACACTCATAGTGCAGGAGATGAGCCTCACCCTGGGAAAACACGATGCCTGATCACAGGGTCTTCCTTGCCAGGTAAGTATGGCATGTTTTGTCAATATCCACATGCAACACTTGGATATAGCTAACTTTAGAAACCAGGCAAGCGTTATCATACAGTGCCGGTGAGTCATCAGGATCCATTGAGCTTTTTGTCATTTCCTTACTGATTCCCAACTGTCAGTTCTTCTTAGCTGTTAAAAACAACCTTTCTCTCTTCTCCCTTCTAGCTTCTGAAATTAAATAAATCATTAGTCATTTCCTCACTTAGAACAGGAAGAATAGCTCAATTGCTTTATGATCCAGAACATATTATCTAATAAAATTCACATATTAGAGAAACACAGCAAGGATCAAAGATTCCCTTTAATTGTCAGTTCTTCCTGTTAAACCTGCAGATGCTTGCAAATACCACACCATACCCATGCTGAGTTTCCGTGGTACTTCTTAGGAAACTTAAGTAATAGGAGATAAATATTTCAAAAGGGATTGTGTTTTACTAGCTGATGGAAAAACAGATTTTACTGTCTAAATAGACAATCTTCACTTATGGTCAACAGTATAAAATAAGAGTGCTTAAGACTTGTAAGAAGGTCTGGGTAACACCTGCATTCTTACTTCGTGTTGCTAAGCTATTGTCCCAGAAAATTTTGAGACCAAGTTATGGAACACTTTTCCTTTCAAGCTATCAAAATATGTTTCAAAGGAGTGAAGGGGAGGGCATGGAGGTAAACTATATATGAATAGTGGCCATGATTGATGAAATAGCAAAGCAACTAACTTAAGGTCAGATTTAGCTCTCAAGACAGCACTTTAACCTACTGTTGAAATTCTTGCTTGCTATATCTAGGTTTTTGTCATGTTCCCACTCTGTGATTATGTGAAAATATCAACTTTTTCTTTAAAGGTTCTAGTCCATATACTTCTTGGAAGAAAATTGAAGGAATTAATCTTTAGAGGATCAAATAAAGAAATTAAAATACCCTGCTTGATACATTTTGGTAAAAATATGGCATCTCATAAGGGGTGGTTTGAGTCGTAATTTTTTTAACACAGTTGTAAAGTTGGGGTTTACAACACCACATTGAAACTTTATAAGTTACTTTTCCTACAGAAGTGACAACACAATTTGTTCATTACATTCCTCTTTTTTTCTTTTTTTTCTTATCAGAGCCGGAAGGCAATGAGCAGAGAAAAGATGAAAGTATTTCATTTCATTTGTGAATATTTTAGTTGCTTCAGAAGGAGACCCAGTTGTATTAATTTCCAAGGAACAGTAATTGACCCATTTATTTGGAAATGATCTGTTTCTAGAAAGGAACATTCATCTTTACATATAAATGTATGGCTATTCACAAGAAAGTGATGGAGCAACATACTAGAGCATATTTAATTACTTTTTTCAAGTTAGATGGAATTGCCATACAGAATAATATACCAGAGCGTCCCTGAAATATTGGTAGTCATCTATACTGTATTTTACAGAGGAAAACTGTTAAATCAGTGTATGTGGAACACATAACCAAATTCTTCTTAGTGACATCTTTGTAAATTTGGACAGCTCTGTAGATGTCAGTTAAGTTACTCTGGATTTAAATTGTTATAACTAGAAACAATCTTTGTCCAAGAATCTTTCTGAGTGTGCAGACTCCTAACTTTCACCAAAAATAAAAGGCAATATTATCTGCCTATTTCATTAAGAAACTCCTTTACTTAATGTGGGAGGAACAGAGAATGAATCATCAGGTTATTTTCTTACAGTATTCAGATATTCTTTATTCATATGTTTCATATATATAGTCTGTATTTACTTTTAAATATATCTTGATGAGAAGGAGAAACTTTCTAGGTCTTTACTATTTTGTTGTTTGAAAACCCCATATTGTCAAGCTTGCTGCTAGGGTAATGTGTGAAGCTTTTTCTGCACCCTTGAAGACAGAACGTTTTCCTGCAAGAACACATACTTGCCTAAATTTTCTTTATGATGCTGTTTTTCTTCAAATGGATTTAGCTGCCACAGGGTGGAGCACAGTATAGGAAGAAAGTTAAGCTCAACATGAGCCAGCAATATGTAAGTGCAGCCCAGAAAGCCACCCATATCCTGGGCTGCATCAAAAGAAGAGTGGCTAGCAGGTCAAGGGAGGTGATTCTGCCCCTCTACTACACTCTCGTGAGACCCCACCTGGAGTACTGTGTCCAGCTCTGGAGCCCCCAGCACAAGAAAGTCATGGACCTGGTGGAGCAGGTCCAGAGGAGGGCTACAAAGACGATTAGAGGAACACCTCTCCTACGAAGACAGGCTGAGAGAATTGGGCTTTTTCCACCTGGAGAAGAGAAGGCTTAGGGGAGACCTTATTGTGGCCTTCCAGTATCTGAAGGGGGACTACAGAAAAACTGGGGAGGGACCTTTCAAAAAGGCCTGTAGTGATAGGATGAGGGGTTATGGCTTCAAACTGGAAGAGGGTAGATTTGGTTTGGAAATTAGAAGGACATTCTTTACCCTAAGGGTGGTGAGACACTGGAACAGGTTGCCCAGGGAAACTGGATGTTTCATCCCTGGAGATGTTCAAGGCCAGGTTGAATGGGGCTTTGAGCAACCTGGTCTAGTGGGAGATGCCCCTGCTGTGGCAGGGGGGTTGGAACTAGATGATCTTTTAAGTCCCTTCCAACCCAAACCATTCTATGAAATGTTAACCAGGTGTCAAGTAAGCAACTGAGCCTGGAATAACACATAACCTTGACTACCATTTACTTCTTTTTCTTTCTTTAGCACTCGGAGAGATAATGGAGTTGTGCATTTCTTGCTACGTTTAAATATTGCACCTGTTACAATGAGGGCTGATTTCACTTGGGCTCTGCATGTACTAATATAATTCAGATTGATAACATGAAGAAACCTGAATTTATTGGTGGAGCATAGGAGAAATGATAAAAGGACACATATAGAAGAAGTCAAATGTGACTTGTATCTGGATATGCTCGCTTCCCTAAAATATCACACATTAACAACAGCTCATGCATGATACTGAGTATATTGTTGGGGTCCTGAAGAGAAAGTTAATGGAGATATATTTGTCAGTTCCAGTGAATCAGGATCATAACTGAGGTGGTTTTGACCTAACTGAGGTGGTTTTGACCTACAACAACTCTTTTGTGATTAGCTCATCTTCATTCTCGTTTGTCTTCAGGTTCAGGATCTTGATTAATCCAGTATGTTTGGGCTACATCAGCACAAGTAGTGGCAGCAGCTAATAACCTGAAAGTCTGAGAGAAGAAACAAGAATTTTTGGGAAGTTCAGGAGAAAAAAAGTTCAGTTTTACCTTTTTCAAGGTTTGGAAACATACCTCATTTTTGTTGCCAAAACATTTTACAGTCCTGCATGCACATACTAAAACTGGAGTGTTTCCACAAGATCAAATAAAAATGTTATGTGCTGCTGCTCTCTTTTGTAAGTGCTCCTCTTTCAGCAGAGGACAGTATACATCAGGCATGCTGTGGAATATCAATCATCAAGCCATACATGTTCTGCACACTGGAGGCACAGCATATATTTTATTTTTCTAGAAAAAGAAACAGAGAGGCAAACAGATGTAGAATGTGCAACACATTATGATTAAATGTTAGCCCAAGCCTAATATGGCTTTATTACCCAGGAACTTGGATGAGAATTACTTAGGTGAATTTTATAAAGGGAAACTTGCTACATCTCCATTTTTAAGATGGGAAATAGATTATGCCTACGTTATAGGAGCAGAAAAAGACAAAATATTTGGTTAAAAGTCTTCGAGGGAAACTGTTGTCTCAAAGCAAATACCAGTGTTTAAATGCGCAAAGGCATTTTTCCTTTTAATAGAGGTTTCATGTTATATCTCAAGAATCTTTAGAATTCAATCATTTCTGCTTCCTTTTTTTCAGCCAACAAATTATCTTCACCATAGTTTGAAGGCAAATGTTAGACCTTCGCTTAAGACAGAACAAACGAGATGAGTTTGCATTGCTAAAGCACATTCCTGCTACTCTTCTCCTCCTACAGTAATGCATAACAGGGAAGATTCCTTTGTCAGTAAACAAACTATGAAATGTTTATTTCATGCTCAAATGTGCATTATTGATTCAAAATAGTTTAGTGGGAGAAAACAGTTCTGTAGTTGGCTTCCTGAATTATGAACACTAGCAAAATACTTAGTGTGTGCTGGCAAAATGGAATTCCTTAAGAGGAATTACCAACACCGCAACGACCTAGAATTGGTCATAATATTATTCAGGAGGGATGTCTGGTCAATCTTGTGTGAGTATTTCAGAATTTGTGCAATGTTGGTGAAATATTCTTCACGTTATAAACATGTTCTTATAGAGACAATTTATGAACCATATTGTATGCAGTCTCTTGTGGAAATCAACAGCCAACATTATTTTCTTCCTAATTATGTCTGTATTTAATTATCAGATAGTGTTAATGAATAACCTCCAATTCTAGAGGAAAACTTTCTACCACTGGGATTAAATGCTGATAGAACCTGTAGTTAACAGTAATATATTACCCAGAGAAAGCAGTGAGAAAGCTACATCTTGACCCAATTTTGTCTTCATAATAGCTGATAATATGAAAATTTGCATTTCATCGTGCATAATATGCACTGTGCAAAAGGAGCACCTGAGAAAAATGAGCAAGACATAGCTTTGTCATTTGCAAGTGTCTCCCACCACTACAGTGGTTTGAGTAGGAACCCCACAACATACATAACCACATACCGAGGCACTGTATCATTCCTACTACAGATGAAACTGTCATTAAAACTAAATACAGAAGTTCCAAGATCCTGGATACTATAAAACCATATTTTTTTCCTAGTTAGGAAATCAATATCCAATTCACTGTTTGCTAACACAGTGCTAACCTACAGTAATTACATATCTGAAATCACAAAAACAATCAGGCCATGGTATTGCTGTTCATAAAAAGTTTCCTTCATTTCTTTAGAACTGTATTTTGTTGTAAGGAAGCATGGGAGGTTGTAATATGAAAATATGATAATGTGATTGAGTCTAGAAACCACCACAGCCACTTTTTCAGTCTTTATTTTACATATAGTCAAAGATGTTCACAAAAAAAGACATTTGCAAGGCATATAAAATTTCCATAAGATGGAAAGACGAAGTTGCAGCTGAGCAGTGTGGTGTGATAACTGCCATTGGAATGAATGATGGAGAAATAAATAGCAGAGAGAAATGAACAGTCTTTCATAAGGGCTGATATTCTTTTCATTTGCCCAATAGTTATTATTGCTGCCTGGCAGCTGTTGAAAATACTTAACGCCAGCTGAGAATGTACTCCAGAGGGAGGAAATTAAGCCAGAGGTGTCACTGCTGAAAATGCGACCATATTGTTGATTATATTTTTTAATTATTTATACATAGGTTTTGTTGTTGTTTGTTTGAATTCATGGTTGATTTTTAAAAAAAAATCACGTTATCCTTCAGATAGCTTAGATAAGGTGTTTTTTGATGAAAACTACTTCTTCCTTTGACCAAACTGAATGAGAGTTTAAAGCATCAGTTCTTCCACAGTCATCTGGGGTTTTGTTTTTGAGGTAATGAATTGTAGCATTTATCATAAGCAGCTCTCTTGCTTTGGTTTAAACAGGCCTGCACCTATGGATTTCTTTATATAGGATGGCTTTTGACCAAGGTACTAGTCTAACAGGAAGGCTGCATAGTAGGGAAGAAACACTTACACAAGTGGAAGACAATGGTGATGAGCATTGTGTTGTTTTCTGGTAAAATGTGAGATATTAATTTGCAGGCCATATGCCAGCCTATAAAGAATTGGAATGATCATTTAAAAAAGAAAAGTTAAAAGCAATGAGAATTGACATCTTTCTGCAAGATAGCTTTAATCCTTAGGTATACAAAAGAGGAAAGATAATGAACTAGTATATCCAATACAGATAGCTTTTTAACTCCCCAAAATGTTCACTGTTATATGCCAATATACATTGCACTGTCCTCTAGGAATTCTCCTTTCTGAAGTGCGAGATTCCCATTTAGTTTGTTTTTATATTTGAGGAACGAGTGTTAAGTTTCCTTGATGATAAAGCACCTCCACAAATTATTCTCAAAGCCTCACCTGTGAGACTTAGTTTTCTGTTTGTAAGCTCCTATACCTGGCTGGCAGAGAGGAACAGTTTGATGCCAATCAGTGATTCAGCAAGTAATGGGAACTGCGAGTCACTCTTTGGTTCCTGAGTTGGCCATGCCAGCAATGCAGGATCTGTAATAAGTCTGTACAGAGAACAGACAAACTTCACTGCTGCTGGCCGTAAATCTACTGTTTGCCTAACATAATCTGCCCAGTTTCTGCTAGAATCTGTAGAAGGGCGTGTGGTGTCTATGACTGTTGCTTTCCTTTCCCATCACCTACAGATGTGTCATGAGAGCTCCTGGGAGTTTCTTCACAGAACATCACTTTGCTAAGCTCTTTATAAACCCAGATTTGATCCCTGCTCATTTGAATTTACAGTCAAGTTTTGTAGTCTCTATACCACTGTATTGGGCACAGTGTGCTTTGTAATCCTGATTGTGTCGCTATATTGATTTCCTCACTTCAAAACTAAAATTCACTTTTTTTTCTTCTTCCTTCTTCCTGGTAGTTAATATGAAAGAACATCAACATCCATCACCATCAGCAGTTCTTTCTTCAATTACATTTAAACATGATCTACAACATGCCTCAACTCTTCGGATAGAAGCAGTTATTATTGTTCCCAAAGTATATTTTTTCATGTCTGTCTTCTTCATTTTAATGGCAGTCTTGGTGCAAGTACTTACAGAATGCTTAAGAACAGATATAAACATAGAAAAAAAGGATGCATTTCTTTTCGCTTTTCCCCAAGAAGGTGGCTTTACCAATGGCCTGATACAAAGCATACTGACATCTGTGGAAATCTTCCCATTCATCTTAAGTAGCCTTTGTTCTGAGCCCCAAAACAAGAGAACAATACATCTTGAGAGGAAGAACTAAAATGATGTAATTAGGAAAAACCTCTTATAGGTATATTACATTTCCAGAAACTAGTATAAATAAATCCTGGTAATTTGTCAATTGAAAGAATGGTTTATCATGAAGGATAAGGCTAGATAATAAGACTCTGCTGTATATCTCTTTTCACAGAGTTTGCTCCATTTACACATTTTTTCCTACTGTTATCTGAGTCCAGTATTTAGAGTACTCACTGAATCTGACTGAGAAGAGCTACTTTTAGCAAGGATTAATTCTGTCCAATAGCAGGAAGTTAGGCAGGCCAGCTAAGGCTGCTTTATATGATTTTGCTTTGCCAGATTACCTAGTAACCTGTAATGGAGATATCAGCCCCTTGTGTCATGGTAATTACATACTGGGACTCTTCAAAAGAACTTTAGGAATCCATACAATACAATATGGATCTGAAACTTTACCACAAAGGATAAACCCAGCAACATAATTACATTAACTTTTTGTTGAGTTATCTTCAATACTCTGTTAAATAATAAAATCCAGATATGTTTTGAAGGAATAAAGGAAAGAGAGTGCGAAAAAGCATATCTCTGTCTGCAGCTTGACTTTGGGGAAATCTAATGTTTGCTTATATTTATTATAAGAAAGACCTTGAAAATGAGACAGTCTTTGTTCTAGTAGTCCTATTTAATCCATACACGACTGCATTAAGATAAGTCTTGTACCTCATTGATTTATAGACTTTCTCCTCTATCCTTGTCACTTCTAAAGAGGAAAGACTCATCCTCTGTACAGACAATATGTAGTTAGATAATAAGTGCAAACTTGAAAAGTCACACCAAACTGTAGGGCCTCTCACATGTTGCTGTCAGTAATATTTTCAGTTTCATTTAATAAACTGTATCCTATTTTCCACATGGTTTGGGTATGTGATGTTCACTGGAAAGTGGCACAATCAAAATCTTTATGCAAGGTGAGGGTATGATAAATGTTGCCAACTATCTCATTATATTTCTTTTATATCACATAATATTTACATTTTTACACCTCATTGCTTTGTATATAGCTTTCAGTTACTGGGTTTGTGTGAGAAAATTATAGGAAGGTAGCTGCAGAGAACTCACTTTAATGAAATCTCTTGGCAACCACTAGGATTGCAATAGACTGACTTCAGAGGAGGTGATAGGGATGGTTGTACTCCTATTGTTTTCCATAACCAGAAGAACTGGGGGTTGCTCATCAGGCACTTGCTTGAAAGCTGAACTTCATAAGGCCTTCGTTACACCATGAAATCACCCTGTTGGAAAGCAGCTTCTGTGAGAAAAAGGTCTTGCAACAGATGGAAATAGGGAAAGCTTTGCTGAGCCGGCTTTCACTATATCTGATTTGGGAGACCTAACAGCTCTTTTTAAGAGAAGGATTAACAAATATGGGCTTCCTTCTAATTTTACAAAAGGACAAAAGGACTATTATCACCTACTTTATTTTAGTCAATAATGTAAGGACAACTGAAAGTAAATGTCTCAGAAGGAAGCATTTACTTTTGTACACTGATACTTACCTATTCATAGAATCATAGAATGGTTTGGGTTGGAAGGGATTTTAAAGATCATATAGTTCCAACCCCCCTGCCATGGGCAGGGACATTTCCCACTAGACCAGGGGGCTCAAAGCCCCATCCAGCCTGGTCTTGAACATATCCAGTGATGGGGCTTCCACAGCTTCCCTGAGCAACCTGTTCCAGTGTCTTACCACCCTCATAGTGAAGAACTTCTTCCTAGTTTCTATTCTAAATCTACCATCTTCCAGTTTGAAGCCATTACCCCTCATCCTACCACTACAAGCTCTTGCAAAAAGTCTCTCCCCAGCTTTCTTGTACGCCTCTTTCAGATGCTGGAAGGCCGCAATTCACATAGCATGAGGCAGGAAGAGAGCTGTATTTCTTTATTTTCATGTATCTATTATTTTAACCTAGACGAGTTAAGGTGAAATAAGTAAATCAGGGTAGAAACTCTGGCTCAACTTGCTTAGCAATCTAAGTTCTGAAATAGAAAGAAAAAATAATATGTCTTCCTAATCCTGAGCCTGTAAATTTCCCTCTTCAAGTTTAGAATACTCACAATGCATCAGCATTTCTCAACAGGCAGGAGTTGAATCTCGAGGAGTGGTTTTGCCCAGACCTCACATGGACTTCGTCAGCAGGTGGTCCTGAGAGGCATCCCAACTCAGGGGAGATGCTGGATGCAGCCCACTGTGATCTGGGAGAGTATAAAAGGTCTCATTTAGCGTGACTATTTATAGGGTCTGAGATAATTGACTTTTGTCAGGTACTCTTCTATTTCAGCCTAACTCGAGTGTTGCAATATTCTGGTTTGCTCATGTCTAGAACTTGAGAGTCCTGGTATTTTTCCATCAGTTGAGCATGCCCAAAACTTACTGAATCTTGAGATCCTGGTATCCTTCCACTGGGCCACAACCCATGTACAAGTGTACCATATCATAAGAGGGTTGACTGATTATCCAGGACAATAAGGAGGGAAGTAGGAGTCAGGTGCACTTAGTGGGAGTCTCAGGTGGTGGTCTGGTCCACTGCAGGAGGTAATTGTCATTATTGACTCCATAAAACAGAGGAGGCAGGAGCTAGAAGCACTAAGGGGGTGCCTAAGCTCTCTGCTATACTACTTTTTACAACCGGTACTTTTCCAATGGATTACTGTCTGGCCCAGGGAGGAGAGTCGTGCCCTGTACTGAGTGACCCATGAGTGGAGGGGAATTATACAACCACATCAGTGTTTGTGTGTTACATCCACTTAGATTAATAGTAGTCATATGAATTCCAACATACATTTCTTTGCAAAAAAAAGAGGACACTCTTAGTTGTCATTCTAGGAAATTCTTAATAACAAAACCTTGTTTCAATACAATAATTTTTATTATTAGATATCCTAAGCCTTTGTCAAGCAAGTCGATGTCTTGGATTTAGCTTTGAAAGTGGAGAGAATTACATGAAGGAAATTAGAGAAATACATGAAAAGTCAGCCTTATCACTACTTTTTAAGCAGTAGCAGAATAAGAATTAAGATATGGATGTCCTTATTCTCAGCCTCTCTTGAACTAGCCTCAAACTTAAAATATCTTTATATCTTTGATTTTTAAACACTGACCTATTTTTCCATAATGATTTTGAGTTAAGGAAAAGTATGTGGTTGCTTTGGCCTCTGGATATGTCAAAGAATGTTCCATCTAAGTAAATTTTCTACCTACCAGTATTGGTAAAGAAAAAGAAATCTCATATTGTTCAGTGGGAAGGATAAACTGATGTGTTTTATAATACTGCAGTTGTTTTAGTGTTTCAAGGTTATAGTCTGCAGCATTAGGTTACAAATGTAGAAAGCAGTGAAATGTGTTTTCTTGATTTTGATCTTCAGTCTTAGGGGAAGGAAGCTGAAATAATTTTCTTGTCCAACAAGAGCAACACAAATGAAATTCTGCCATAGTATGTGGTCCAGTAAATGAGAGAGACATCAGAAAGATAGATTATTTTAAAAAAAAAGGTATAAAAAGGTATAATTATCCCAAATGCATGTTTCTGGATCAAATATGAAGTTTTCCTTTTCATAGAAGACTATAACTTCAGAAGCCTTTTTATGTTAGTTATATTACATCTAAGTGCATAGTAAACTCTGCAAGTGGGGAAATGACTTTCATGGTGCCCTACAAAGACATTTCATGCTTGTTAAGCATGATACATATTGCAAAGTTATAGTCATGATGCTTAAGCAAGGGAGGAAGCGTAATTAACAGAAACAAGTGCCTTTATGACATGAGCAGCAAATACTGACCGGCTCTCTTCTAAAAGGATTGACCTGAGTTTCCCCTTACGCTGCATTTTGACTTAGAAATGGAAGTGGCAGTTCTACAGTGATTTGTCGTGCAGAATTTTTGACAGAACTTTAGCAAGAAGAAAAAAACTATGAGGAGTTTTTATACTCTACATCATAAGTAATGCTAGGAACACATGTATTTTAAAGTTGGTTATATTGATATTCATAAAAAGGAAATGTTTAAAAACAATTGCACATAATTTTTATGCAAATAATATTTTGTAAACATTTAGGTTAGGGATGATTTTCTTCAGAATGAAGAGGATTATTTTCCTTAGAACTATAATCCTTTAGGGACAGGAAAGAAAAAGATGAAAGGATAAAAGTTTTGGTTACAAACTATTTTTAGTGAAGTAATTTCAGGTCATTAAGGAAAGTAATTTAATCAGAAACTCAAATCTCATCAATCAGAAAGACTGAGACTCTTATTATTCATGAAGATTTTTCTAGCAGCAGAGCCATTGTTTAACTCCCTAAACAGATACAAAACTGTATAAGCACAGTGTGTTGCATCCTAAACTTTGGTAGAAGGTATCAAAGAAAACACTATTCCTATCTCGTTGAAATACTAAAGTCACTCAGTGCACTCAGGAGTGACTAATACTACTAATATTGACAGTAGTGCTGTGAATACATGGGAAGTGAAAACTGGTGGAAAGTTAACTGAATTTGATGCTCTTATATCTTGCAATATATCCAAATCTTATCCAGAGAATATTATAATCATCTTCTGGTAGTAAAGAATATTGGCATTCTTCTCATTTTCCTAATTTTTCCTGTAGTCTACAATATTAAAAACTACAAATCTGGTCTGCTTTATATCAGTCTCGATGTTTTGATGGTAGGCTGAACTTGATAGCAAATTTGACATAATAGGTGGCATGTTGAGTTTGAGGTTTTCTAACTAAAACCAAACAAACTGAGAAAATAGTTTTCAGAGGTTAGCCTTATTTCCTTAGATCCTGTGGAATGTGGCATATTTTCTTCTTGGATTCACCATAGAGTAATTTGATTATTTGGATATTTAAAGCAAAGAAAACTTTCCCCTTTTCCTACACACTAAATTTTGATACTTGTTTCATGGAAATCAGATTATTTCAGGCACTGGCCAGGAGACATGGTAATAGCAATTGTCATGGTGAATGTGTGGGCCTAGATAAAATGCAGATGGAGGAAAGTAAACAGTGGCTTTTTCTATGTATGGTCAGATAGCGCTTCTATTAAGAAATATGCTAAACATATAAATGTGTTAGTTGTATGAAATATATTTGTTAATTTGTTGGAAGATCATGCCACTTTGATCTATTTTCCCGACCAGCATCTCATTCAGTAAGATTGGGGAATAGTGGGCAGAACTATTTCCTACAATTTTCCTTGCAATCTCAGAATAAGCTTATAGAGCAATTTAAAAAAATCATAGAGTCAGATTATAACTTGCAAAATTAGCTAGTACTTATTGCAGTGCAGCCATGGCAACAAGGAGTTTAGTGGACACTAGATCCCTGAACTTAGGCATGTTTTGTGGCCCTCATTGACCCTAATGCTACCATAGCAACACTCCCATCTGCAGCAAAGATAGCTTATTTAAAGCCAGCACCAGTATGTCTACATAAATTGTCATTATGTCTTTGAATTTCATAATAGGCATGCTCTTAAAGATAGTTGTTGTTCAACAATTGTGAGGAGTGAGGATAGAGCCAGATCTTTCCGGTTTACTACAGCATTCTGTACATATAACTAAGTTGATTGTCAGGATAAAATAAAGGAACTTAACTGGTGCAGGCCTGCACGGAGGTAATTTTGGCCAGACTAAACAGACGTTCTATTTTTGTTGATGAATACTAGTTTTTACTTGGTGAGAAACACTGCTTGGATTGGTTGCTTTCCTTGAATAGATTGTATTGAATCTACTGACTCACTTGACAGCTTTATCCTGTGATGAGGTACATATAAATTCTCAAGCTACAGTTCTGAACTTGTAAACTCATGCTTATATATAGTTTGCAGAATATCTAGGTTAGAAGACAAATTAAGAAAAGTAAGGAAATTTGGCTCTGTAAGTAAAAATGCCAAGGAGTAGCACTGGCTTATATATCCTGGAGCTTATAAAACAATTTTATCTGAAACACTTGGATTTCCTAGTGACCAGTGTGCTGCTTAAAAGCTTATATGCATTGCAAGAACAAGTGGCACAACTGTCACAGATAATAGCTGTAAATGAAAAGGCTTAATCGCATCTTTTGCGTTTGCAGGTTACAGAAATTGAAACCCATGGTTTTCTCAGCCTCAGCTGGGATATTGAGTTCATTCATAGTAGGTGGTGATATAACACCAGCAGCTACCTCATTCCTCTTCTGAAGCCTATACTGTTGCACTGTGGTCTAGCAGGAAGTGTTTCTTACAGCCTCTCAGCAGTTACAGCTTGTTGAAGCTCATTGTGTTATGGTTTCTTTTTCCAGTGCCACTCCTACATCACAGTAATGTTCTTTATCTTACATTCTCTGCTAATGTGCTCCTGAGGTCATTCTAAAGCATTTAACACTCTGAATGCAACAGAACCTGAGTACACTGTGTTAAATTTATATTCCACCACATCACCAAGCACCTGAAGCTTGGCTTTCATTATAAGGATTCTGGGACAGAAAAGTCTTTATGATGAACTTGTTTTGAGTCTTGCGATTTGGAGAAGCAATGTTGGCTATTTTTAATCTTCAGACATGGTGATATCTCCTGAATTTGAAACCCAAGTGGCTTATCAGCCTATGGGAAAGTGTACCCATGAAAAAAAAAAACTTCCATGTAAGGATCCAAAATCATACCTGGCACTGAGCAATTGGGATCTTGTCCTCTGTTATGTAATTTTGTAATGTAATACATTACAAATTCATTACATGACTTTGAATCTATCTGATCTAGGTGGTAACTGTCCTTCAGTGCTCTGAAAGAAACTTGGTCCATAAATGCCACAGAAGCTTGCTTTTTCTATATTAAGCTAGGTCACTATATTCTTCCAGGACAGGGACAAAACGAAATAAGAAAAGACATGGCTCCTGAGATATCCTATCCAGAGACTTTTGGAGAACACAACCTGTATGTGCAATTATTCCTCTCTTTGAAGAGCTTTCCTTCTCTTTGCATTTACAGGTAGTCACAGAAAGTATCTTCAGCATGAAAAAAAATTTACATCAGTATTTTTTGCAAGTGGCATTAAAATTTAGCAACTGTAATTTTGAAAGACATTTTAATTATTGAAGAAAAGAGTAATATAATAAAACTTAGCAAAAAGTGTATTGTACTTAACAGTTGTTCATTATTAAAATGTGAATGACCAGCATTTTAAAAAATGTTATGTCCCAAGAAGTGAATGAAAATGCTGTTGACTTTAATAGAAAGAAAAAAGTAATATGAGACTGTGTGTTAAAAACTGCTATGAAGTTCAAGTTTATGTGATCTTGGAGGCCTGAGGGGCTCCACTAAAAAACTAAACTAAAAAAAGACTATTTAGGTTTTTATTATGGAAAATTTATTTTATATGATAGAGTTTCAAATTATCATCTTCTACTCTATGCCAAGGATAGATGTTTGAACATGATCAAAACCAGGTGAGAGCTGCATAAAAAAGTCAGCTAGGAATATTAATGGATTTATCTGGCAGCTTTCCTTTCCACTGTAAGTAAACAATTTGTTTGTGTGGTGGTTATACTGCACATCTTATTATTGCTTATAGCTCCAGCAGTGTCCTTGGGTTGATTTTAACCCTGCTCCACTGTATTGTGGAGTCTTTTCCTTTGTACACTACAGAAGATGTGGAACCTTTTCATTTGTTCTCTTTTAGAAATGTTTTTAAAAGTATTAAGTCTGCACATCGTGTATTTGATGTAAGTGATGGCACTAGGCCAAGAATCTACTGCTGTGTAGAATCTAAGGGAAAAAAAAAAAGCCTATATGTTGTAGCTAATCTTTGCTATTTTGTAAAAGTCTGGTTTCAAAAGAGTTTCCACTTTTATTCGTTATTCAGATATGCCACATTGTCATGTAAATATGTCTGGAATTCCTCAACATGTGAGGGCTTAAGATGTTACAATATATATTTATGCATTTTTAATTTTTATTGTATTTATTTATTTCCACAATATTGCTGCTCTGTCATTGTCATGTTAATTTGCAACATCAAAGCAGAATCACAGAATGTATTGATTCAATACATGGTGATAAGTTTGAAAAGTCTTGAGTTGAGCCTTCAGTGTCAATGCAGATCTCATACAGTTATGAGATGGCTAGCTGACATACCTGAGGAGTGCAGCTAGTGTAGTGTGGAATTGCACGGCATATGTGGATGTAGACAGCATTTATACTCAATGGCCATTTAGCAAAACCTTCAAGACTTCTCAAAAATCACTGGCTCAGCAACGAAAGCAACAGATCACTTCTCCATTGCTAAAAAATTAAACACAGTGGATTAATGAATCTGTAATGAAATAGAAAATCATCATTTTATATTAAACAGAAAGCATTTAAATTTGCCTTGAAAGTGAAAGGAATACATGGGAAAGAAAATGTTAACAGAAGCAATTGGACAAACAAATCTGGACAAACACAACTTCAACATTTATACTTGAAA
>VZZY01012994.1:86396-145466 GCA_013400335.1 Eurystomus gularis | reverse complement strand
TGGTTTTGAGTGTCTAGGAGAGTATTCTTGGAAAAAAACTCCCAGCACTCACTAGCTCCCTTATTTTCCATGGAAGCTTCCCATGGGATCCCTGTCAACCAAGCCCTGAGCAAGCTGAAGTTTGCTCTTCTAAAGTCTAAAACCTTTGTCTTGGAACTAGCCTTCAGCATGCTCAGCATTATCCCTGACTCCACAATGTTATGATCACTGCAGCCAAGGCTGTCACTGAGATATTACACAGCATGTTTTCTAGGTTAGTGAGCAACAAGTCCAGCAGTGCTTCTTTCCTGGTTGGCATGTCTAACACCTGTTTGAGGAAGCTGTCCTCTAAGCATTCCAGGAACTTGTTGGATGACAGATGAACCGCTGTGTTGTTCTTCCAGCAGACGTCTGGGTAGTTAGTCTCCCATAAGAACAAGGTTTTGTTGGCCCAAAGCTTGCTTATTTGACCCAAGAAGCGCTTCATCAGTCTCATTGTCTTGGTCTGGAGGTCGGTAACAGATACCTACTGTAAGGTCTCCCTTGGAGACAACCCCTCAGATTTTTACCTAGAGATATTCAACAGGGCTTCCACAATTATCACAGTTGACTTCCATACATTCAAGGTTCTCCTTAATATAGAGTGTGATGACGCTTCCTCTTCCACCCTGCCTGTCTTTACAGAATAGCCTATAGCCATCAATCACAATCCCCCAGTCATGTGAGTTGTCCCACCATGTTTTGGTTATGCCTATGATATCATAACCTTCTGACTGGGCATGAAGCTCCAGTTCCTCTTGTTTGTTTCCCAGACTGTGTGCATTAGTATACATACACTTTAGGTGGCTAGTCCTGTGATTTTTCATCTAGGAAGACAGCTGAAGCACATTTTACACTATTGTGATTGGCCTGTTTTATTCCCTAATTGGTTGTGGTGGCAGTGGTGTGGGCATTGCCATTTTGGATCCCTCCCAGGATGAAGCACCCTGAACACTGGTATTCCTATCTGTTTCTATTGGTGCTGCTGTATGGAGAAGGCAGATAGGTGTTTCCCTGTAACAGACACCTCAGCTTCCTTTCCTGTGGAGACTGAAGAGGAGGTATGGTGCTAGGGAGAAGCCTGCTGTGGCCTCTGGGCCCCCATATTGACAGGCCTAATAAGTCTGTCCCTGTATAGGACTATATCTTAATCATGTGTATCTATCAGCAGGAAGATATCCAGCCTGAATTTGAATGCTAACCATTGTTCTTTAATGAGTGTTATTTCTTCTGTTCCCCCTGCATCCTGAAACGTGTTCCCTTTCTTTCATCTTGTTCATAGGCAAGTTTCTCATATGCACACTTGAAAAGCTCTCCTTTGGCTTTACATTGATAGCTAAGATTTCAAATGCACTGTGAAACTCACAGCAAATAGTACCTTACTGCATGAATATCCATTTGAAATCAGAGGACTGTTAGACTGAGATACTCAAAAAAAATCTCCATCCTGTTTGCCCTGGCTGTTCCCATCCAGGCAAAGAGTGCTGTGTTGATCAGGTGGTATTTTGCACCCATTTCACCCAAGTGCTAGCGAAAGTATGATGTGCAAAGTGGTGAAGTATCAAGACTGTATTATGATCAATTCTAGCAGCATTTCCACCTCAGATGCATGTACTTCAGTGAGACTAAGCTGGAGTAAAAGAAGGTAGGATTTTCTCAGCCTCTGAACTTTTGCTTGTATTATCAGCTCTCAGCGATATTATCTGCTTCTTTTATCAGGCTCCCATTGAATGGGCTTTTCTCTAATTATATGAAGAGTGGTTGAAGTCCTATTAAGTTGTCTGTGACTAGAAAAAGAAATGCTGCGCTGATACTTTCAATCCTCACTTGCTTGTAAAAAAAAAGGCATTCAGAGTTTACTGAACCTCCATGTAGCACATCAAAAAAGAAATAGAAAAATTCCTGCTGCTACATTATCATGCAAGCATCCAATTCTGTCCTTCCATACTGTGGAGTCATGCACAACATGCAGAAAGGTGTTAAAAAATATTTATAAGATGCCCAACAGGACAAAACAAGTGGACATGTGTAGTATGTGTGCATTGTTCATTACAAACATGATTAGTGTGTGTATATAATAGATGTGGTGTTAAAGCACAGTGGGTTCTTCAAAGTTTACAAGTTTTTTATGAATTGATTTATTCATGAAATGCTTTGTTTCTATGACAACTTTATTGGTTTGCCTGTGGTCTAAATACATATAGGCATGGCAGGAATTCCACAGTACAAAACAAATTACATGCTACCACCTGAATGGCTTGATGCCTTCAGGGAATGTACAGAAATAGTCCACAATGAGGGCAGAAATCACCATAGACCATGCCAGTATGAGAAGGCTTGCTTAATAAAGAAAAATGCTTAAAGGTCTTCTAGGGCTTCCAACTCTGCAATAAAAGGGAAAGATGGAAATGAAGAAAGGAATCTGGTAGGAAAACATAAAAGGGACCCAAAACCCAATTGCAGAGATACTAGGGCATTCAAGAAAAAGCCACAGATCAAACACCAGCACTCTCCCACAAATAGAGCTTGCAAGAAGCTATTAATATTCATACCAGATCCAGAGCTACAAAAGAAACTGTGGAGCTATTGTTTAGTAAAAAATTAGTGTGAAAGTATAGGGCATTAGTTGATAAAAGGATAGGGAGGCTCGCTGAGACAACACAAAATGGGCTCAGAGAAAAAAGTCAGTAAGTGGATCAAATGACAAAAAGACAAATTCTAAAATACAAGAACAATAATTAAGACGGGCTGGGAAGAGGACAACTGTTATGGAGGTCTGAGACCTAAACAGGAGAATAGCACTTTTTAAAGTACAGAAAATCCAAATTATATAGCGGGGCTTCTATGACTGACCCCAATGACATACAGCTCTCTCAAAACCAGTATCCTAAACTATGGTAGAATGATGATGATGCTTTGGCTGATTCTGTCCTGTGTGAGACAAAGCTCTTTGTGAAATGACAATCAAGGACAGGGGAGTCTGTGAAGCTGGCTCTCCTGCTCCATCACCCACAATCTATCTGCTTTTCAAAGCCATAAACATCAGAAGGAGCAGAGAGCACACTTCTATTACAAAAGCAAGTTTTCTGGCAATTTTTATAAATCTAAACAAAGCTGCATAGCATTCTGGATCATTTTGAGAAAATTGGTATGAGAATTTCATAGGGAGGAAGCATCACTGATCATCCTCTGCCTAGCAGAAAAGCCTGCATGCAAACACCTTGAATGAGAGCAAACCAGCACAAATGTTAAGTCTTAGCTTGGTAACCACAGACTCTCCCACCAGCTCCCCTGCCTTGGAGGGGCCTGTGATGTGATGGAGGTGACAATATCTTCTTGTGCTCACTTGGCTCAGACCAGGTTTGGGCCTTGTAATTTGTCTATTGAGATGTCATTTATTGAAATGCCACTGATTTATCCTCTTATGATGTAGCATACAGAGCCTGGGAGTGGGACAGGCAGACTTAGGAGCACTATGGGCTTAAGGATGCTTTGCTTGCCTTGCACTGTAGCAAAGCCAGACTGCAAAGCTAACAGGGTTTGGTCACTAAGATTTGTCTCAATAATTAGTTCCAGATGGTGCCTTAGTCAAATAACTTTTTCTCATTAACTAGGTAAACTTAATCACATGTTCTGAAAGGTGACCAGCCTGACACTGACAAACTGTGTGTGAACCAGGGCCATGATTCCAGAAAGCAGAAGGGGAAGAAAACAAAGGTAGTGAGATGTGAAGCCACATGTGGCTTTGTGCTGGGCGGGCATGCAGGATGCATACTGCACTGCCCCTCTGTCAGTGCCAAAGTCATTTGACTAATTTGACATGGAAGAACTAATAAAATAAAAACCTTCTCCAATTAGTGCATACTCTATTATTTCTGACTCATGTTCTGACCCAGACCCTGCCATACTCCTAATTGCCTGTGCTGCACTAAGTGACATGGCCTTCCACAGACTTTTATGAGCTGTGTTCTTCTGCAAGAGAAGAAAATTATCTGTATCAGCCTCCATGGCTGATCTGAAATGATTCTCTTACTTCAGCTGGTCAAACTGCATATTTACAAACTATGGAATATTTACAGAGGTAGACTTCAGAGGAATGCAGAAGCTACTTCTTTGGACAGTGGGCTTTATCCTCAGCTGAGCATCCTTTTGTATCATGCTTGCTTCAAAGCTTCATAGTGGCAATGGAACATCAAACATCTAATAGTTATTAAAAATAAAGGCATACCTAGAAATCAAGAAAGCTTAGAAGTCATCTTTACCCTGTGGGGTTTTTTTCAGGCTGGGTATAAGCCTTGGGAGAGAAAAGAGTTGACATCAGTCAAGTAGCTCATGACTGCACCAGACCATTGGTGTCTGAAACTGTTGAAGTAAAGCTTGCTGGTGTGTTAAAACAAAATGGGGGTTTGTTTGGTTTTGTTTTGGTCTCCATTTCTAGATACTGAATTTTCTGTCTGTGGAAAAAGCAGTTGTTCTTTCAGGATTCAGTCTGGATATAAAATGTAGTGGAGCAGGTATCTTAACAAAAAGATCTTGTGGTTATTCTTTCTCCATTATTATTTAATTTCTTTCTTACTGGTTTAACCATTATATTAAGGAAATAAAAGCTGAATTGAAAATGCATTTCAGGAAGAACATAGGCTGGACAGCAGGACAGGGTATCCTTCAAGTCTGACTTAAGCTAAGGCAGGGAGCCAAAAGAGGTCCTAAACTTCCCTTAATAGACTGGTGGAGGCTCCAC
The DNA here is from genome assembly GCA_013400335.1 of Eurystomus gularis. Classification (NCBI taxonomy): domain Eukaryota; kingdom Metazoa; phylum Chordata; class Aves; order Coraciiformes; family Coraciidae; genus Eurystomus; species Eurystomus gularis. The sequence goes on along the minus strand of VZZY01012994.1, from coordinate 140,707 downwards.
TCAGCATTTCTGAAATATCTACTGGCTTTTGAGCACTGTTCCCAAGAAATCCAGCAAAGGAGGACTGCTGGTGAAAGACAGCTGGGCAAGGATGCTGCTTTGCACCAGCTATTTGGCTGCCAGAAAAACCCTGAGAGCCAAGGTACCTGGCCAGAAGCCATCTGGTGTGGGCACCGGGGAGATGAGCCTGGCAATGCAAATACCACTCAGCTGTTTTGTTACAATTCTGCATGTCCCCTTCTCATTTTCAGAAATCAGGAGACTTCTGAAACATGTATCAGAGTAGTGGATCTCCAGCATACAAGTGAGGTTACGGTTCATACATGGTACCATCAAGAGTTCTGGTTGTACTACATCAGCACAGCTGTTGGTATCTAGTGTATGTATTTCAGTAAAAAGTGGCTTTTAACAGAGCCACTTGGCAGTGAATTTACTATTTTCAGAAGTCCCCCTTCCTTCTCTCATAAATACTTTTAGAGCCCTTTCAAATGTCTGAGCTAGATAGCAAAATGTCATAGTTTATCCCATAACTAACCACAATATTTAATTATTTAATAGAGGCTATAAAACAAGCATAACAAAGGGAAAACTGTTCTGAACTTTCTTGACACTATTCAGAAGATACTTGCTCTTTATCTGATATGCCATCATTTACTACCTCAGAACAGGAGAGCTGAACTATTGATATGTTAGAAGAAAAATCATAGACAAAGTAAATTCTGAAACTAATGGTCTAGTTCATCTGATGCCCTGCATGCCTAAAACTCAATGAAAAGTCTAGGGGGAAGAGCTTAATGCACCTTTCAATCTCAGCATTTCAGTCATATTGTGTGATGTCATATTTATGTATATATAAGGAAATGTCATATATGATGTGCTGTGATAACTATGTGGACAGTACTTTCACACATTCAAATTCTTAATAAAAATGCCTCTCTGGGTTTGGGCTTGTGTATGTGCATATACATCCATATAGAGGGGTTACGAACAGATACCCTTTTTCATTAAGCAAGTGACATTTTCATGCTGGTGCAGCATCTATCTATCTTCTTTCTGGCAAAGCTGCGTGCCTTTCAGTCAGCATCTGACTAAAGATCAATGAAGGAAAGCTTTTTGAAGGTGCTTTCAGGTCCTGCGGCAAGGGAGATGATCAGAAAGCTGCCATAAGCTTCAGACCCACTTGACAAATGAGGAACTATTTTGGCGCTCTGTAAACTGCTGTCACATCAGTTAGAAACACTAATTAGAACTACTTTGCTATTGAAAGTGTCCAGTGCATTAAATACCACTTCTGCTTATTGCAATTAGCTTATCTATTGACTTACACTTCATACCACAAGACTATCAAAGATGGAAATGCATAAGGGATCGGTTAATAATTTATGAGAGAAATTAGAACTGAATGGCAAATAGCTTTTTGCCTACTACCCTTTGACCTTTCATTCCTTGCAGAGCACAAAGCTCACTTGTGGAATGTGCTCATCCTTGGTTTTCTCTAGCTGGAGAAGAGTCAACAACTCAAGATGCATAAGTGTGCAAACATCAGATTGTTGTCTTTTTCTCAGAGTGATGTGGAGATGAAGTGATATGGGTAGCTTCTGAGGAGTAATTGGGCATTGTTGTGCCATGCAGTCTGCAAAGAGAGAGAATTTATGCTTTCCCTGTACTGTTCTTCAGAATGGTTCTTATTATTGATAAAGCAGCAAGACTTCAAGTAACCTACACCATGTGGAGTTCAGAAGAGGTGGTGGTGAATTTTAAAACAGTTTCCTTTCTTCACAAGGCAAATCTGAAGATGACAGAATCTAGTTAAAAAGTGAAGCTGTTTGTAAAGACTGAGACAAGTTTATATTTTTAAATTTTAATTGAGTCCATAATGTTTCAATATGACTTAAGAAAAAGGAAGCAAAAAGTTTCTCATGCTTTAAAAGACAGAAGTGGCTCAGCCATTAAGTGTGTTGTAACTCTACGTGTTTTCAGCTGAGAGGGAAGAAGAAAATACCACTCTAAATAGGTGGCTTGCAATCTAGCACACAATCTAAAGTCCCAAGGCTGCATTTCTCACCTTGCTCTTGTTACCTTGGTCTAGGCACTTATTCTTTCTGCTTGGATTCTCACTGATGATGTTAGTCCTTAGTTCAGTTACCAGAGTGTTAAGGAAGATCAGGATTTGTAATTTGTTGTTATAAACATAACAATCTTACCACCACTCATACTTCTCAAGAGCTGGAATGATTTTCTCCTTGAGTGATTTTTTTGTTCTTATTTTATTTCTTTGAGACCAGCTCTATAAGTGCCTGTTTTCTTCCTCAAGAAAGGAAGAGAAAGTACTTATGTTCCCTTCCTTACTAAGAAATGTATAAATATACATACGCTCACCTAAATGCAAGTATAAATTACAATATGAAATGGTTTGGTTCTTTGAATATATTTACAAGTTTAGGGTTTGGTTTTTTGGGTTTTTTTTTAAGGAAAGCATTCTGTTCTTCCAGAGACTTTTTAATTTCAAGATCTCAACCCATACAATGAGCCTCCTCAGTCTACTAAAACCAGAGATCAAACCAATATAATTCAGTTTTGATGCCTGTAACTGGGGGAAGGGAGAGAACAGATTTTTTTGTTGTTGTTTAATTAGATACAGTTGAAAACCAATGATGATGCAATAGAAAGTATTTCAGCATGATGTACAGAGCTGTTTGAAGCCTGTTTTGGTTTGGAGCAGGTCAGCTCTTTGGTCCTTGGAGCAAGCTGCACATGCTTGTTCAGGAGTGGTTCTGCTCTTCTGGCTGCCATAGCAGGAACATGACCAAGATACTCATTTTTCCAAAAATTCACTGCAATGTCAAGAATTTCTGGAGCTATAGACCCTGCTACAGGAGTGATGAAAAGCTTTCAAGTTTCAGCTGTGACACCTTCACTGCCACCAGCAAAGTTGCTGTTGATACTGGTGGAGCCAAGGGCCAATGCCTGGCCAGGAAGAGTGGAATCTGTATGGATGTTCCAGCCTGGGGCTTTGTGTTCCTTCATTTCCAATTGTCTGCTGCCTTCTTTCAAGACTAGTACCCTTAGACTAGAGGGCAAAAGAGGATTATATTTAAGCATGATGAAATTTAGCTTGTAATTGCTGTTTCCACAGCAGCCAATTGAGAGGTAAGAGCATAACTTTACCAAACAGCTCCTAATCTCTAAGATATACAGATGCTGAAAATGAGCAGGAAATCAGGCCTGCAGTGACTTAGCTGTGGTGCAAGTGCCACATATGCTTGTAGATATCCACACGTTCCCAGCAAACTTTGCATCCCGTGCACAACTTTGAAAATCCCCGTGGCCTGATGTTTGTGTCAGGTTTCACCTAGTATTAGCCAGACCCTGCATTGTATTTAACGTCAGTTTTGGTATCTGTCTGCTTGAGACATGGTGTCACAATATATTCCATTGCTGGCAAGTTTCAGCAGGGGAGCGGTAACTTATACATTGGCTGTTTCCCGTGAGGTTTCATGTTCCTGTAAAATCAGCCATTTAGGAAAAACAACACCCAACACGGTATTAGTTTAACTTGCTTTTTCACATGAAACTAAGACAATCCCTGTAAAAAAACCCTGCACTTCTTGAGATGTCCAGTGCTGTATGACATGCATTACAATGCTGCTCTTTTCTCTGAAAATATTTTAACAGCTGGTACTGATTTAGGTTTTTCCTTTCTTTAAAGCTCCTCTGTGGTGGCTGGCCAAAATTCTTCAATCTAAGAGATCTGGTTTTCCTATACCACACAAAGGGGAAGGCGTGCTGTCACATATGTGGTACCTATTGAAAGCCTTCCCTCACAAGTAACATGCCATACAAAAGAGTTCACCCCAGTTCAGCCTTTTGCTCCTCACAAGTGGCGAATGCTCCCGGCCCTGAACGCAGGGGTGTGTGGAGCTACTCTACCCTGAGCTTGTTTTACTGCCTGTTGTTTGTTGGCAATGCAGGTGCAGCACGCTGGCTGATGTTTGTGCTTGTAAAGACAATTGATTCAGAGTTGCTCTGGCATGAGTGTAGGATTTTATATCCTGGAGCATCAGTAATGCTATTTAAATTCACATGTATTTTTCAGAGTGAGCCCAGAGCAAATCCTTAAACGCATACCACACGTAGGTACAATGTACTAGAAAAAAGGGGTTGTTATTGTAATTCTGTTCACCGACTGCTTTTCTGTCTGTGATCCACGAATATGTAGATGAAGCATTGGCAATATCTTTGTGCAATACTAAAGGAAACCTAAAAGAGGAATTTTATAAAAGTAGGCTTAAACATGTCTCTGGTATTATGAAGAAAATACCTTTTTGGTACTGCTTTAGACATTTTTGGTGCCTTTTTTGGGGAGTAGAAGACTTCTAGCTCACTAGGTAGTGTTGCCCTTTTCTGTAGAAAAAGGTTTTACCTGGAAGATCTCTCAATTAGTGTTTTCTTCCCCACCTGCTACTGATCTTAATGTGCTCCTCACCTGAGAAGCATTAAAACTTCAAGTGACCTCTGTGCTGTGGGTTAAAGTACGGCCATATCCAGGAGCTGCTGTAGGGAGAGAGGAGCTGTGGCCAGGCAGGTTTGTGCCTGATGGGGGGTGTCTGGGTGGGCTTTGCCCCTTCCCCCTGATAGGGGGCAGGATGTGGTTGGGGGGGCCCTCTCCAGTGCAAGTTCCCCTCCTGACTGCCCCCAGGTTTTTCCATGGGGTGCTGCTGGGGCTCCTACCCCTCCTTGTGCCCCAGGAGCCAGTGGGATTCTGCTGCTCTTGGTGCCGAGGAGATGTAATGGTGCAGTAAGCTTATCTTTTTACCCTGATAGAAAGTAATTAATGCATGAGTTTGGTTTCATTTAACTAATGTATGTAATAAACAATAGAAGCATGTATGGCTAAGACAGCCCAGTTGAACGCAGTTGGCTCTGGAGGGCAAAGGCTCTTCCTAAATTAGGACTGGAGGTAAGTCATTTTTGTGCTCTGAATTAGTGGGGTGGCCAAATTCTATGCATCAGCTTTCCTTGCCTAAGAAATGCTCTTGTGAACTCTGGCTGGACTTAGTCCCTGAAAACTTCTGTAGATGGAAAAATTCCAGTGAATATTTTTAAATGGTATTTGAAAATAGAAATACTCAATAAGCAGCTGAGCAGGAGAAAACATAAGAAAAATTGCTATTGTGTAAAGATATACAGTTGCAACAATAGACTGATATCCAATAATTTACTACTACTACTAAGTTAAAAAAAAACAGATGACTGCAAAGTGTTTGCTAAACCATTCTTTTTCATCTGACATGTGGTTGGATTATGTGAACTGACTCACCATTTAAATGGGGCTACTGAGATTGGTGTGTTATTGATTCAGACAATCCTTGACCTTAGGGATAACACTTGCTGTAACAGAGGAAACTGGCTTTTAGGCTAGAATTCTCTATCTCTCTCTGCATCTCTGTTATTTGACAGTACTGAAAACAAAAAGATTAGGGAAGCAAAGCATGAGTTAATACCAGCAAAGTCAAGCAGCTTTCCCTGGGCTGCTTGTTCTGATGAAATAGTACTGGTGCTCTCCAGAACTAAAATCCACAGGTATTGAGACTTTAGTCCTTTGGGTGCAAATTTTCACCCAAGCTGCTCATTGTGTGTATATACGCATATGTTTATATAAACATATCTCAAAGCTGTATTTCATTTCATTGAGATTGGATTGTTTGTATTTTTAGAGTTAAACTGAGGGGTGAAGCTCCAGATGCAAAATGTTTGAAGTCTCCAACTCATATTTTTCATCATGACAGACACAGGATTCTCATGAAATAACACCAAATTTGTGTCTGTACAATACATTGAAGGTGTAACAGCGCCTGGATTAGCTGCACCCCTGTAAGCACTCCTGCAGCTGAGCGAAGAGCAGCCCGGTAGCACAGGCACTTGTGGTGCACGCCATATGGGCCCCAAGTAGGTGCTTTGACTGGTCTTTTCTGATGACAGTGACATTGTTGTGCTATGCTCTGAGATAGCCCAACTACTGTAGACATGGGCTTGGCTACCCATGCACAGTTATATCTTCATTTTGACAGTTAGTCCTACTGAGCAGGAAGACTGCAGTCAAACTCATCTATGCAAGGACTGAGTCAAGCCTAAAAGTTTATCTTCTTTGGGCTCCCTGTAGAGTCAATCAAGAGATGCAAGCTCTTTGGCAAGGCAATTTAGAGTAGGTACCTATAGAAGGAGCCTTCTCTGCTTGCTATGAGCTACTGAGATCAAGTCCCTGAAAAACAGCACCCACATTAAGTGACTGACAGCACTGTATCTGTTTAATCCTATCCATAGAGCAATAAACTCTACTGGTTTTTAATGTCAGCAGTGTCCTCTGCAAAGCATACAGCTGTGTGGTGGCCAGGGCAGGGGATGTGGAGAACAGGTTTGTCCAAAGATTTGGGAAAGGATGACAACAGCCTGGGCTGGCTTCACAGCAGCCTGTGGGGCTGGCATGTGTCTCAGAAAAACACTGGTGAGCAGGACAGCTTCTGGACCCTGCACACAGAGGAGAGTAAGTGAAGGAGAGGAGGGAGTTTTGTGTGTGTAGTGGAGTTTTTTTGTTCTGTTTGTTTGGGTTTTTTCCTCTTCAGTCCTCATGCAGAACACAACATTCTGTGTGTCACTGAGCAAGGAATTAGGACTAGGCTGCACAGGAGAGAACAGAGGATGCCTGGGGTGTATGGGATTGTTATAAGATTTGCATGCTTTGGGTTTCTCTGGAAATCTCAGGAAGGACTTTGTCCAGAATTCATCAAAGGCAAAGAAAAGCTTTCTTTTCAAGAACGCTATCAGTAGGCACTTGCCAGCATGCCTTTAGGACCTCTTCTGTGCAGAGAAACTGCAAAGAAATGAAAGGGTAGCACAGAACAGTGATCAGTCTTAAATTAACTTAAAACTTGCACTTGTTTTTTTTAAGGATATCATCCCTGGGCCTGTCTGTAGTCCAGGCACTGTACATACCTTCTCAATCTGTCACTCATCAAATTCCTAACAGTTATCAATCTCCAGAGATTAAGCAGGTAGCCTGGCACTTGGCCAACAGGTACTGCATGATGCCGCAGCTGTTGAACAAGTACTTTATTAAAAAATATTTTCTGGCTTTTTCTCAGCTATTTCAAATCCCAGGTTGCAAATGAGTTGCTTTCTTTTTAGTTATATGGAATCAAAATGAGATGCACCTGAATGCTTTTAAATACAATTACTAACACTATTTATTAATGCAAATATCCATCCATCCTCAACCCTTCCTCTGTAGACTGTAACGCTCACTACTTTCTAACCCTTTCATATGCAAACACAATGTCTATGTTTTAATCACTGAGCATAAAACAGATAAAAGCAAAATCTGATATATTGACAATGAAAATGTTCTTCTGAATGAAAACAGGGATTACCATGGGATCTTTCCTAGGATTATACCATATTCAATGCGATTAAGAGCCTCAGAACTTGTTCCTGAAGGACTTATTCTTCTTATCAAAGTGAACATCCAATTTTTCTGTGGCCATTTCCTAAGCAGGTTGAAGAATGATCTTCTTACATGTATCGTTTCCTAGGCACAGAATTTCACTAAAATCAATTGGGGAAAGGGCAATTGGCAATATCTTACTGACTGATCTTCCTGCAGTCTCTCCAGTGCTGCTGAAACAAGATGCAGATGGAGTTGGTCTTTGGGAGTCTGGAATCTTCCCCTGTGAATGGTGTTGTGAAAAGAAATTCCCTTGGTGTGGGAGTACCTGTACAGAGTGAGCTGATGTGGGGTCTCCTTGCAGAGCAGCAGCTGCCATGTTCAAGCTACATGGCTGGTAGGTTCCACAGTGGGAGTCAATGCGGAGCCCTGTGGGATCCATGTATGCTAGGTTTTGGACATGTTTCCCTTGCAGTTTGATACAGCTCCAAGCCATTTGCTGACCTTTTGAAGGTTTCCTAAAGCTATGAGTCAGAAAGGATTGGTATTAAGATGCTTCTTGTATTGAATGGGTTACCAACAATGTTTCATTTGCTTTTACATGTTTAGATGATGGTCTACTAGTGCCAAGTGGTGGCGGCCAAAAAAAAATTATCAAAACGGGGTATAACAAGGATGTAAGGGAACAATATGTACGCAGAAATGTTACTTTCCTCTGGGGACCCAGTGTCACTGAACTACTGATATCATAGGTCATGCAAAGGCCTGCTCATGCCACAGAAATGCATGGCTGTGTCCTACGGGCTTCTGGAACTCAAGTCAAGTTACAGTCAGCACAGCTTAAGGGCATTTTTTCTAGCAGTAGAAGAAATCCAGTAGTCTTCACAGCTGTTCCTAGATGGATCAACATAGCATAAAATAGTAGTGCACAGATCATGTGAGTCATATTGAAGCTGAATCCATGCTGACAGAGAAATGCTTTCACTTCAGCAAGTTCTTGAAGCACCTCATTTCCTATGAGCTAGATTATTTTTTCATAAATTGTGGACAACAAATAAGATGAGTTTAGCCCTCGCCTTTGTTGCTGAATGTGGCAAGCTGATCTGTGAGTAATGGAGCAAACAGAGCAATCTGTTCCAGAGCCTCTGCGAAATTTTCCATTGTCTGGGGAACGAATCAGCCCATTCTCTGCATGAAAGGGAAAGTCACGCTTAGGAACCTGATTTGTTGCAATGATCTTCTTTAATGCATTGCACTACTAGTGACATTCTCACTGATATTGGGGTCCTTTGTGTGCTTTGTATCAGTTTTATTTTCTTGCCAGGAAATTGAAACACCTATGTATGTGAGGAAGTCAATCTTTGATTCTTTCTAGCCCAGAAACGTGCCTGCTAACATCTTCAGATCACAGACCATGTTCACAGTGGCACAGAACCAACATATGAAAAGCTTGCTAATGATTTTACCCCGTCTTCCTATTGCAGTATTAAGTTTCATCTTAAAATTAACTCTACTTAGTTATATAGGACATGAAGAGTCTTTTGTGAGGTCAAGGCTGTGTTTGAAAGGGCATGGCTTTCACCATGCTCATGTGGTTGCTAGTTGGAGCTGGTTAGTTTCTTCCTCTAAATTAAGACAGGACTGTCGACATACTGGTCTCTTAGCCTGGGAAAAACCTAATCAAATAGCTTCTTTTCCCATGGCAGCATGCTCAAAGGGTATGAAGACATGGCAGATGCAACAGCTGTCCTCATACCGTTATTCTGACCACCCTCCAGAGTCAGCAGATCTAGTTACTAGTGCTTGGCTCAAAAGCTTTCATGGCCTCGGTGATCTTGCTTTTCTGGGAGACTTCTGGCATGGTCAGGCTAGCTGTGTCTGAGGTCAGTGTTTCACAGAGCACCTGCCCTGTGGCTAGAGGAGAAAAGAATTAAGTCTCAGTCTAGTGGCTGAAAAACAGCAGTGAAAAGAAAATTAAAAACATGTTTTCTTTAAGATTGCTTATAAATCTTAGCAGTTTGAGGACAAACTCATTATGGTCTGAGGCCAGCCCTGCTATGGTTTGGGATCCTAGGTGTTTGCAGTGCAGTGCCCTCATCAGCCCTGAGCAGCAAGCCATGCTGAGCCTGGCTTTGCTTCTTCCTGGCAGGGCATCTGTGACTCCCCCAAGCTGTCCTCATGCTGTACTTTCTGCATGTTACGGAGCATTTCTGTTTGCTGGGTCCTACAGAATCATCCTGATCTTCCAGTCACCAGAGTCCTGCAGCTCTCTGCACCTTGCTCACTTATAACTCAGCAGGTGCCTCCTTTGGTAGGCAATAAAGGGACTTGCCTAAGGCTTCTGAGCATCTTGGGAGCTGTACAGAGTTGGTGCAGGCTCACTGGTGTAACTACCAGGTGTCCTCTGGAAGCTGGAAATGTGTCCCTGAGCTGCTCTAGCCAAGATGCAGCTGAGTCTGATTCCTGTCATGAGCTTAAAAAGAGATTGTGGAATGAGAGCTGGTGAGAAGTTGCTGCTGCCGGGGAAGGGGTTAATTTTTCTCTCTGATTTTTCTTGTTTTACTCTTCATTTTATCTTTGCTCCTCAGAGACCAAAGTGGACTCAGCTTACAAGAAGTTAGGTCTAGACTAGAATCTTTTTAAAGAAAATCCTGGAATTCCAGGGAAGATTTTACCCCTTTTGTCTACTTATCTGTAGATGATGCTCGTTAAAAGGAGAGGCTGTTTCAGTGGCAGGTCTACTACAGAGGTCAGAACCAGCTCTAAAGCTTGAATTTGGATCCTGATTTCCTCCAAAGTCTGTGCTTAAATTCAGATTTAGGCTGGTCTAATGAGTGCTGCTCAGAAATATGCCATGGAGAATATTTCTGGGATAAATTAACTCCTGGCACCTTTCAGTGGTAACATTTTGAAGTGCGGTCGGTGGGGTGTTTTTTCAGGGATCATTCAGCAGTGTCTTGCCACAGAGAAGAGCACTATTGAACTCCCTGGAAAAGCTATGAAATTTCATACACTGGATGCAACCCCAGGAGACTAATCCAGCTCCAAACACTGTCACTCTTAGATTTGTGTTTCATTCAAGAAGTCATGAAGCAATCTATTTTGTCAGAAAAAAATCATTATTTTATCATCTTGAGTACTTTCCATGAGAACAAAGTTTATCAAAAATACCTGAGAACTTTGAGAAAGATCTCAATTGTGCAGAAAAGCATTACATTGATTGTGAACTTAGCCTTTCTTTGGATTTTTCTCCTTGTCATTTTTACTTAAATACAAATATTAATGAAGACCTAAATGTGTCCTTTTACTATTGCCCTTTATTTTATTTTTCTATAAAGATTGCTCATAATTCTACAGCTATCTTTTTCCACCTTAAAAGGTTCTTGCTTCTTATTGCTGTCAGGATAATGCTGCATCATTCCACCTAACTACCAATAAATAGAAATGCAGAGCCATGACTTCTATTCAGAAGCGTGCAGGCTTCTTTGTACTGTTTCTGTATATATAAATATATCTTCCAACTTGTAGCTGTAGTACAACATCTGAATTAAATCATGACTTATTCTTTCTATTAAAGCTGTGTTGTCCTTGCTATTATCCCCTTTTCCAGTAAATGAGTACAATGAAAAATTGATTCTAGCTGTGTTGGACTGCAGCAAAATAACAAAAGATGATTGTTACATTATCAAAGTCCTCTCTGCTTCCATAATATAGGAATTGAAAACACCTGTCTTTATCTTCTCAATCAATATTGCACCCGAGTCACATTTTCCTGGAAAACACTTTAAAGGTGTCCACTGTATGCTATTTAGATTTAACAAATGCATTATTCAGGCTGTCTTCATTTGTTTTGATTACCTGAGATTGCTCTGCCACCCCTGTGAGTTATATAAAGCCTAATATTAAATGCCACACTAGACTAGTATGTCAGTAACAATATCAGGTGACTTCTCTTAAGTGAAGCAGTGTGACAGCTGAACAAGTACACTTTGTAAAATGTACGTGGAAAACTTGTGTTCAACAGGGACATTTCATTTCACCTCTTTCGGGAAGGTAGAGCAGGGCAGAGGGCTTCAGTTTGTGGTTGCTAGGACAGAATGACCTAATTGGAAGCAGATTTGGGGAGAGCAACAGTGGACATTGGTCTGCATTTCCAGAAAGGATAAGCCACTGTCAGATGCCTAAAACTGTCAGCTATGCTTTACAGCCGTGCTTTTTAATACTTTTAACAGGCGATGCTTAAAAGCAGCTAATTTACTGCATGTCTCAATAGCAGTCGAAACTATTGAGCATCTAGTAGGAACAGAGAAATAAGTGAGCAGCTCTAGAGATGCGGCCATCACTTCAACATGTGCATTTGCATATTCCATCTAACGCCTGAAGTCAGATGCTTAAAATTAGTAGATTTATTTGGATGTGTGGAAATAATTGTAATTTGTTTCACAGCAATCAATTTGTGATGCTTTGATTTCCCTTTCTACAGAATTAAATTAAGGGGCAAATATGATTTTCAAGATACTTTTTATCATTCTCTCTGCTTGAAGTTTTGTCAAGTTTGACACACCATAACCCAACACTCAGCCATGAGTAATAAATATTAAAAAAACCCAATCAAATAAAAAACAAATTAAGTATGAGAAATGCAAATAAATGAAGGACAGCAGGGTTACCTTGCCAGGAAATGTGACCATAACAGGGGCCTCTTTTCCATATCCACTAATTATCTGCATCATTTCTAGATGGCAACAGTGGTCTAAGTTAGGAGGCTGTGCCCATCAGGCTCCGTAAGAGGGGAGGGAACAGAATGAAGTGTTGAGTTGTTCTTCAGAGATGCCTTAATGGTCCTCCACCCACCATCCTGCTTTCTGGCAAGTCCGGCAAGGCATCGGCTAATTGGAACTGCAGCAACCCCATCCTGGCAGAGAGTGAGGGCTGCTGCACCACTGTCCAGCAAGGGGCATTTGTTCCGAGATTTGATGATTGTAACAGTCCTGCCTGAGGCAATGCGGAGAGGAGGGATGATATTGGAGTCTTCTCCAGCTTCCCAATCAGAGCTCTGCTAGGGCAGAAAAGGTGTCCTTGGTATTCAGATGAAGTCTTGAGCTACACCTGAATAAGAATATGCTTGTATTCTTCCTTAGATGCCTAGCGGTGACCCACAGAGTCACGACATGCACTGGGGAAAGCAGGAGAAAGCAAGCCAATGGGTTCAAATTTTGGTTGGTACCTGATGCTGGCTTAGGCCAAGCCCAGGCAAACCCCTGTAGCTCTGTACTCGAGAGCAAGAGGCCACCCCTGCTCCAGCAGCAAAAGCAGCAAGGTCCCTGCCTACACTTCTCCTGCTTTTGGCATGAGTACCCATGTCTTTTCCATCCTCTGCTCTCGTTTTGTTTCTCTGTTTAAAAACCTTGCCTTTTATTTTAGCAGATGAGAAAAAAATCTGCTTAAAAATTAACTTCAAACCCCCTAGTTATTGCACAGCTACAAGCACAGAAGTATTACCTCTCAATATTTTTAAAATCTTGTTGGTGTTTGGGGTTTTTTTGTTTGGTTGGTTTTGTGTTTTTACAGCTGGGCACTGAAGGACTAGACTGAACAGAGTATTCCTGTAATCAGACCCTGAGCTGTGCCATGCCTGCACACAGCTACTGCTGGAAGCACACCCGGCTGCCACAGCATGCCTCAGGAGAGCCCTGTGTGTACCCAGCTGACCCATTGCTGCAGGGCCTTTCCGCGACCCAGCAAAGCTGCAAGGTTTCCTCCCTAGCTTGTGCCCATTCCTCAAGCCCTGGAGGGGTCATTCCTTGCTGTGGTGGCACATGTGGGGACACCAAAATGAGCGGGATGCAGAAGAACTGGTGCAAGAGCAAAGCCACCCTAGATGTGCCCTGGCTAATTATGGGGATATCGACATCTGAGGTCTGTTGTGGCTCAGAATGAGACCCCAAGTGCCAGGATGCCTATGTTAAATGTTTTTAATCTTCAACCGGCAAGATCACTTTGTAACCTTGGTGAGAACAATCTTTCTCAGGAGTTATATGCACCTCTACTGCCAGGACAGCTTTGCTAGTGGCATTTTGGAGCTTCTACTTCTGATCTCAGAGCTTCTACTTCTGATCTCAGCCAGAACAAAGGGAAGGAGGAGAGCAAGAAATAAGTAATGATGGGGAAAAGTGTGCGGGATCTGGATAAAGGCTAATCCTATTGGAAGTTGATATCCATCTATCTGTCCCTCTCTCCATGTGCCTGTCATCTGGGCAGAGGATGTCTCAGCTCCATTTCCTCCTTTCCTCCTGCTCAGCAGTCTCTGCCTGTGCTGGGGCACTGCGGGGTGGCAGGAGGGGGCTTTACACCTAGGCCCATGAGAACCTGGAGTCCTACTGCCTGCAGAAATGAGCTGCAAAGCTGCTACTTAGCTCCAGGCCTTAATATATTCATATTTCCTCGTAAATACAACTAGCAGGTGAACTAAAAACTGAGCTTGTGATGAGATTCTGGCTTTCATTAAGGTATTTTGTACCTATTTAAAGAATATATGCAGGAGCATGCTGCTGATTTTTTTAAGAACCTATGCAAATTTATTGATTTGCAGTAGGAAAAGCTTGCTGTCATGTGTAAATTAAGCCATTTAAATCATACTGTTTGGTAACTGAAGCACCAGCTCTGCTTACTCAATGATTAATACCCTATTGCTCACCATAGTTTTATAGTTGCACTTGTGGTCCTTGCTGGCCCAAAAGAGCTAGCTGGCTGTCCCCCTGCTTGCCTTTACCAGCAGATAACCTTCCCACTGTCTGGGACAGGTTTCGGTTGTTGCTGTTTTACGGTGCTGCAAAGCGTGCCAGCTGCCTCATCGGCCAGGCATGACTGGCTCTCCTTGGTAGGAGAGGACTTGGTGGCCTTTGCAGAGGTGGCAGGATGCAGCCAGGACAGCAGCTGCCATGCCAAGCTCTGCTGTTGATTGCTACAGATGCCTTAACAAATATATCTCTGCAGACAGAGTTGCCATAATACTTCTAAATACTTGTGCAAAGTGCAATTAGGGCTATTGTCCGTTTCACGCCTACCCTGAGTCAACAGGGGGTCAGATGTAACTGAGGATAGGCAGACCCTGATTTTTTTTCATGTCCTTGCACATTAACATTTGGAAGCTGCTTTAAGGATAAACCAAGGAATATATTAACACATAAATCCTGACATAGTTATATTAGTTCTCAGGCAAACACACATGCACATACAGCCCTCTGTATCTGTTAGACCAGGGCTAGGCGATTACTACCTGAAGTAGGTAGCAATGTGTGCTTGTGTTTGCAGATACGTGGGATTGAGGCCTGAGGTAGCATCAGAGGTTTCTGGGAATCCTTAATTTGGGCTCTGCCCTGGAAGGGAGCGCTGCATGGAATAACACATCCGCTAAATGGGGGCTTCTTTAATAGGTGCTCTTAATTAATCAAAAAGTTGAGAAGAAAATTTTTTCTGGTGGATTGGTTTTTCCCTTCATCCGTTTTTGGTGCTAACATCATAATTCACGCTTTCACTGAGTTATTCTCAAATCCACTTTTTCTTAACAATAGAATAAGAATAATTTAATAATTGAGGGATAATTTGATGCAGAAATAATGCATATATCCATCAAGGTAAAACCACCCTGACTTTTGAAAGCCTTGCACACAATGCCTGTAGCATTTTCCCATTTAGAAGACTAGAGGCTTTTAGGACAACAGACCATTGGCTGAGCCAAGTGATATTAAGATGAGTGGCTAAAAACCACAACTCAGTCCTGGTAAGTAATGCTGCATCCTTTCAGGGAAAATGCAATGTTCTAAAACTTCCAGATGAAACTGAAAAAAAATTAAATACAAATGTTAAAATGCATGTTTTTGTTCTCACATTTTACAAATTTAAGAGGTGATGAATTTTACTGACAGTTTTCTTGGCAGCAAGTGAATTCCAAAGATGCACATGCAAATATTTGTCAAAACTGAATTTTCAATTTTGCATGCATAAGGATTACTCCAGAAGTGCTGGCATTACTCACTTGCTCACAGAAGAAAAGTAGTGTCATGTGCAACATCTGGCCAATCATAGGAAAACTGTATTTTTAATTTTAAATATTCTGATTAATCCATAGAGTATAAAAAATATAGTGAAAAGAAAGTCACTGAATATATTTGAATAACAAATAAATTCAAGATGGTGTGATTGGCTTATATATATTCCCTGAGCAAGGAGAGACAAAATTAATCAAATAAATTATTCATATTGAATTATTTGTTCAGCTCTGTTTTTACAAGAGGAGGTCTAATACTGATGTCTGATTTTGCAGTTCACTACAAAAGCTCTCGTATCATGTGTCCTATCCTCCTGATAGCCACCGCTTTGCTTTGGGTCTGACTTTTTCACACCTGAGCACTGCTTTTGCCACGATGATGTATTTTCTGTGAAAGAGTTGCTAAAAGCAATTAGGTCTTGAGTAGCAGGCACTGAAAGTCCTAACATGCTCATTGACCAAAAGGCATTAGAAATGTAATGTTGCCCATTTCTACTAAATCATTACAACACAAATAGTGCTCCTCTGCCTTGGCCTTTGAGCAGAATTAGATTCAGGTTAGAGTGCATCCATACACTTACCCTGAAAAGCACTCAGCACGGCTGTCCTAATTGCACCCCAGATATCTAGACTGTATTTAGATAGAGGATTTAATGGCTCTACTATCAAAAGTCCGTTAGCCTTTATTACATTTATTTTCACCAGAAAAACTAATCATTGTGTTCTCTGAGATGAATACAGTAATTAAAATATAATTCTTTCTTTGATAGCTATGCGATGAATGGTACACGTCTATGGTCTTGTCCCAAGCTTATATAGGACAGAAAGCAGAATGTTGAAGTATTTAAGCATATATCAATCTTCTGACATTAATAAAGCACAGTACTGAAAAACAGAAGAGGACAGTGAGTTGCTAGGCAGGGCTGTGCACCTCCTTGGTGGCACAGTTCTGGGCTGGGGGCAGCAAACTGTCCCTCGTGGTTGATGGGGAGGTGAGTGTGCTGGGACACAGTGAGGCCCCGATATGAAAGGTAGCACCTGCAGCTTACCTTAAGCCTCAGGTCTCACCATTTTAATGAGGCAAAGCAGCAAAGTGCTAGAGCAGTGCTCTCCTCTGTCCACTAAGGACAAGCGGTGGAATGACAATCCGTGCTGCAGCATCATCTTGCTGAGGCTAATTTCAAGTGCTAAATGATCTGTCTCTGCTCCAAAACCCACGTGCGAGGCTCAGGGCTTTGCTTGGCGCCTGCCAGCCGTGTCCTGCTGCCCAGGCAGCAGCCAGGGCCGCATGGGTGCTGGCCCAGCCTGGGCAGGGGCCAGGGCTGCTCTGGAGGGGAGTTGTGACAGGGCCAGCGAAACCTGGAGCAGCATGGTCAGCTTGTTTCATAAAAGCCACCATATGATCGTGAATTTCGTTGCCAAACCTGACTGTATTTGAAATGTGAAAATGCACGAATGTAAATGGCACCGTCAGCTCCCTAAAAATCACATTTTCTGCAGTCTGCAATACTTGTTCTCTTCCATATGCGGAGGGATTTTTATGAAATGTTCTAGGCAGAAAGTGAAAAACTCTGTGGTGTACTGGCACGATAAAGCTATCTTGAGTGAATGCAGTGCTTTCCACTTAAACTGACTTGCATAAGTGGAAATATTATCCCCATTTTGCTGATGAAGAAACTGAAGCCCAGCATTTCATTTGAGTCACATCCAGTGAGCAAGGATAAAGCCAAGAATGAATGTGCTGACACACAGGATTTCCCGTTGCCACCAGACAGGTTGTCTCCACCGAGAATATTTCATTCTGACTTTATAGCTGTCTTCTCCCATATTAAAGCGTGATCTTACTAACCATTTTATTTCCACAGGATAGAAAAAATTCCCATTGTCTGTATTTCCTCCAATCTGCTCTCCCAAGCATCTCTGAATGTGGCAGGAGACTTTGCAAGCTTTATTTGTGATGACTGGGCACAGCTGGAAGAGGCCATGTCCTAAATTAGCAGATGCAACTGGTGCCTGCACTAAATCTGTATGTGTGCAGGTCTACAATATATGGAAGCCAGCAAACTGTGGCTTCTGGAAGACTTATGTTGTCTATAAGGAATCGTTATAGCTTTGGTTAGAATTGTTAACAATTCAGCAAAATGATATGAGACATTATGTGAGTTATTGATCGATGCATATTAAGAAAGACCTCCATTTATAGGTCGTTATGAAGCATTATTGGGGCCTCCAAGTGCATCAGTAAAATCATTTATTTCTTCACGTGGATACTAAAGAAGACTTAGAAAGATGCCATGTGCAGAAAGCTGCTTGTGCCAGTAAATTATATTTACATCTGCTGCATATGGATAGATGGGATACAGGCCAACTATGTGATGGTGGGAAGCAGCTTGCTGCTTCTGTTTTGGGAAAGTTCATCACGGTTGAAATTTTGGACAAATTACATTCTGAATCAAACTAGAGAGAGAGCAGTAGATGAGCTCAAAACTTTGGCTGCTTCAGAAACTTCATTCAGAATAATATACTATCTCACGTGTCTTATCTTTCCATCAGAGTTTTGAAGATGTTTTTTGGTTGCTGATGGCAGCAGAGAAGAAGAGAGGATCTTGCACTGAAATGGAGAAAAACATGCACAATCTGTTCCACTCTGAGTTTTGTGTTTGGAAGATGGAGGACATGGAAGAGGTCCATCTTTGCTGCAATTTGGATACAACCACAAAAACAATTAAGAAGGTATGAAAGTCAAACTATGCCTGTGGTGAATCTGGTCTTTCACACTGGTTTATGCCCAAACTCAATAGAGAGTATAGACAAATCCAAGCACAGTTTTTAGGCCAAGTGCAAGTCTTGGAGATGAAGGATACAGATACAGGCATTTTGTCCTCACAAGCAGTTCAGTGCAGTAATTTCCCTGACACAAAACCAGAGTTGAACAGAGGCCTCCCAGGAAGATCCCTATGCCTTGTTTTGCACCTTTTTAGGCTCCTGCCCAGCTGCCATCTTCCTCCATCTGGCAGAGGCTGGGGCCTAGCAAGGTATAACTTTGGGTGTTACCACTGGGGGCTGAGACCTCACCCCCACCCCAGTGCTTCCCCTGTGGCAGGACAGGGCTGGGCAGTGGCTGTGGAGGCATGGGCAGAGAGCAGCTTTTATCTTTGCTGGTTGTGCATTTTGCTTCTCTGGAAGAGCAAAAAGCCAGACCTGCCTCCTGGTGCTGTGCCTGAGGTGGGGCAAGTGCACCCTGTCCAGAGTGTGCGGCTCCTGCTAAATCTCCAAATCACCTGAGGCTGGCTTAGTGACTCGAGCAAGCAGAGCTACTGCTCTGTAACCTAGATGATGTCTGAAATGGAGCTCAGTGGAGATAATTGCTCTGTCCTTCCCAGTCAGGGCAGGAGGGATGGGCAGGGGCTGCTGCCTCCAGTGCTGTTGAAACTCCTGCAAGTTGTATGGGGAAACCTGAACGTAGGAAAGGGGGGAAAAAAGGGAGGACTTTTCAGTTGCTGTGCTGATAGATTGTTGACTTGTCATTTTAAATGGGGAGAGCTGGCTAAAAGGGCATTGGGTGCTTTCAGGTTTGACTCCTGCTGGGTGAGATCTGCATTAATGTGACCACACTGTGCATAGCTGTTTCTCACTTGCTAAGAACAAAAGTCCCAGCCATCACTTGCAGGCCATGATGGCAGAGAGGTGCAAAAGGAAGAAAAGCTCCTCAGCATTGCTGCTCTGGTGAATTGTAAAACAGGGCACCTGTGCAGACTTCTGCACCTCACCTGCACATGGCAGTGCGGTGGCAGCACCCTGCCCAGCAAGCAGCATGCCTGGCTTTGTCACAAAGTCAGGGACACTTACTGGTTCCCGTGCTTCCCCTGGTCAGAAAGCCTCTGATCCCAGCACAGAGCACCCTGCACCGATGCCATTACCAGCCTTTGCTGCCTGGGGCATACCTGTGGGTTGTCCCATGGCACATACCTCTCTCTCTCCCACAACCATTTCACTTTAATCTGTGTGCTGAGTCAAGCCCAGCCAGTGACAGCTCAGTGTGGCAGATCAGAAACTGAAGATTTTGCAAATCTAAAATAACATTTTCCTCCTGCAGATATGGAATGGAGACCGAAGGTGACTGAAGACTCTTTTCCAAGCCCTGGAAGGGCACTTGTGGCAGAGGTTGGAGTGAATCTGACTCTGCAGGCAGGCTTCTGCCTTAAACTCAACAACTCCCAGGAAGTAAAACTACAGTAAGCCTCACAGTGATTTGCAGAGTTAAATGCATATTTCACCAGTAAAATGCAAACGTGCCTGGTCTAGTCCCCCAAAGTGCACACTCCTGCTGCTGTCACTTGTTTGTGTCTATCCAATTTTGGATTATGTTTGCCTTTCAAATTTAATAATTTTGACAAGTTAATTTCAGCCCATTCTTGACAAGAAAGTAGCTACAAAGAATTTAAAAAAAAAAAGAGTGAAATGCTTCAGCAAGGTAACAGCATGATATTGCATGGCAAGCTACTTACATTTGAGACTATTGAAAATGGTAATATCAAAGTATATCTTGTGTGCCCAGAGAAAGGAACATAATGTCTACTCTTCTGAGAAATAACTGAAGATCCTGGAGAGCCAGTTTATGTGCTGTTGGAAGGTGGCACAATTAGGCTAAACCAAAGGGCCTCAGAAAAGATAGAACAATAACAAAAATTCCTAGATTAGCAATTTAGGAATATTCTAGGTATTTCCTTTCTGGGTCTTCAATACAATGGCTACAGCACTTCAGCCTAGTACAGGTTACATAGCCAGAGAAACTTTTGGAGCAGCTGATCCTGCAGCCTGAGCAAGGGCTGATACTGCCTTGTTGGCCCTGCTCCACCAGAAGGAGAGGGCAGGGTTTGCTCTTTGCTCCTTCCTCGTCCTCTCTGGCCATGCTGTTCCTGGCAAACCCTGGGAACAAATGATATTTGTTTTGATTCATGGTGTCTGGATGTGTATCTGTAGCAGCCCTGGGCTCCAGACGTCATCTCCAAGGCAGTTTCTTTTGCTGAGATGCATATCCCCTCTCCTTCCCCGGCTGCTGCAATCAGTAGTGTTTCTTTTTAGGGGGAGGAATAGTTGAGCCTGTTACTAAAATCCATTACACCAGAGGTGAGGCAGCTCCCAGCAGGTCTCAGAGGAGCTGGTGTGCACCCTGCTGGGCTCCACTCTGTTTTTGGGGCTCCCTGGCAAGCCCTGCTCCCAGTGCCTGGCTTGGAGAGCTGCCCCCAGTTCCCCCCGCGGCCATGCACCCTGAGCACCGTGCCACATGCCCCTGTATTGAGGACTTCTGGCTGTAGAGGGAAAAGCTCTGCAGCTTATGCCATCCAGCCCTCTCCTCTACAGGTGATGAATACTTTGGTGTGTAAATTAAAGAAAATTTAAGAAAAATTGGCTAGAGAAATTAAAACTGCCTCAGGCAGCTTAACTTGTACAGCGACACATACAGTACTTAGCACCCTAGATTTCATTATTCTTAACAGCATAACTGGAGTCCTATTTTCACACATTAAATATTCTTGGAATTTTTTTTTTCCCAATGAGCAGACATACGATTTTTTTCTTTGCCATCAACATGCATGTTTTGTCCTTTCAGAGACTTTCTTCAAATTGGAATACAGATTAGTTTTACCTATGATTTAAAGAGCTCTAATACTTGGTAAGGCCTCGATTCCTGTTTTTTATGGAAATGTATAGCTGTGGGGGCTATGGGGAGCTGCTCTCTGCTTAGCATTTCTGAGAGGAGAGCTATGCAAGACTACACTATTTTCACATATCTTGGATTTCGCAGACAATGTTAAATTTGACCGTTTGTCATGAAGAAACAGTGTTTCTTAAGTAGAGCTGGGCACGCTCTTGTGCTCTCCCAGGCCTGGTCTGCAAACCCCTGACAGCATGACGGGAAAGGAAATATCAAAGCCTGCAAGAGGCAGGGACCAAACTACACTACCAAGGCCAATAGTAATCTGGCTGAGGTAGAGGCTAAGGGTGTATAATTAGGAGAACGGCAGTATCTGAGATTTCATACCTGCAATGTGGATGGTAACTCACCAGAAAGCTATTTGCTAAAGCAGACTGGGGGAGGCTATGGGCGGCCAGCCTGGATGGCAAGTTTTGGTGAGCCCTGTCACAGGCTTTGGTGGGGTTGCCAGCATTGCCATCATTATCATCACATTTCCACTTCTTGGGTTAAGGCAGAACATCAAATGAAACCTTGTGTTTCAGGGCTTTGCTCAAGCACCTTCACAGTCTGGGAATGCAGTTTTTGCATGCACACATACCTGCCTAGATCTTGCTGGGATCTTTGTTTCCTCATGGCTGCCTGAGCCCTAGAGCCTTTCAGGGTGAGGATCCCAGGGAGTCTGACAGCTCACCAAACATTGGTGTCTGCATTTGGGGGGGCTGAGCAGCTTGCTTTGAATCCTCTGGCATATTGCGTAAATCACCACTGACTGCAAATGAAGCCCAGAGCCACATGCAGGGCACCTAGACTTAGATGTCTCAGCATGGGGCTGAATCCCATCCTCAGGACTCAATGCAGCTGTAAAACAGAGGGTTTACTGACACTTGTCACTGCCTCGTGTGCCTTGCCTTCACCTGACACTCGCAGGAGTGTGGGTCTCTGCTGCTGTCCTGCATTCAGACACATCAGGCTACCTCACCTGAAGTGTCAGGTGGCCATAGACATTTATGGCTAGGGACCCAAATCCTTCCTTAATTGCCCTGGGACCAGAATGATGGTGCAGAGTATCATCTTCTTCAGGTGTCTAGGTCCTACTGCTCATTAAATTTAAGCCTCATCTGCTGAGATGATCTTGGGCATATCTCATCTAAATAATTATTTGCTGTTGCAGGGGACTTAGGTATTACTGGTAGCTTTGTCTTTCTTGTTCTCAACCAGTGGAGGACAATTTAATCTGAGGATTTGAGATACTTTAGTCTACTGGAGTCTTTGAGATTAAGGCATGGATGTAATGTAGTAACCTATACAGTATACACGAGGTCAAACTAGATGAACTATTAGTCCCTTTGGCCCTAAATTATGAAATTCACAGAATGATTTCTAATAATAAATGCATTTGTAAAACTTGGATTCCTTCTCCTGAATAATCTGCAAACAGAAAAGCAACTTGTTTTGTTAAGCAGACTGCGACAAACAGTTCTTCCAACTTTATGCTATGCAGACATGTATTTTTGGATATTCTTTGGGGGAAAAATCTACTGCAGCCAAATCTACATAACCTGCAAGGAAAAGAACCTGAAACAAAAGATATATGTAGATTATGAAAGGCAGAGAATCAAGCTGGAATTCTAATGTAAATGTATGTCATTATCAGTAGAGATCACTTGTAAAGCACTATTTTAACTTGAAGACCTGAGAACTGGAATATTAAAGTGAAAGTCTTTTTACATGTGCATTTAGAACAAAAGCTACCCTGTCATTAGAAATGATATATAACAGTTGGATGAGGGTTGTTGTTTTCAGTTTGGTTTAAACACAATAAAGATGAACAAAATCAAAATGTGTTCATTGATGCATGAGGATGAAGTCAAGATCAGAAGTACACTTTCCTAATTTTTAGATTTATTCAAAGACTCTTCCTTTGTATTAACTCCTACAGATGTTTAATGAATGCTTGAAACCAAACACTGCCTTCCCCCTCCCCCCNCCCCCCACTGTGTTCAATGCATTTTGTACAGGCAACCTGATAAAAAGAATATCTGGGAGGAGGGGAAGGCAAAATCAAAGTTGATGTATCAGAACATCTACTGCATGTCTAAACACAATGAAATTTGAACTGTGTGGGTGTATTCGCTCATTTTAAAGAATGTTCATTGATTTTAGTTTTATTATGTTTGGAGTTGTGGTATGTTACACAAAGACCATTTTACTGATCTTTATGATTCCATAAAAGCCTACAACAATTTGGATAAAACTGGCTGCACTATATTTCTTTTCTTTGTTTCTGCCGTTAGACTTTTTGCTTAGCTCAAGGTATAATGAATGCATAGAGCTTTGTCCTCCTCTCATTGAAAACAATCATAACATTCCTACAGACTCTGAGGCATCCAGCCACAGGATGTATCCTGGACCATTCAACAGAGACACCTGGTTTGGCCATGGAGCTGGTCTACAGACAGCATGAAGCTAACATGAAATGAACCTGTGGTAACAACACACGCAGAGTGCTGGAAAAGAGTATCAATATCTAGCATTTGTGAGTTGGTAAAGATCTGCGAGCAAATTTCCATGAGATTTCAGAGAGGTGCAATGCACTGTTCTAATGAGATTGTTTCCTCCAGCAGCCTGTCTGACAGTCCACTTTCTGATGTGCTCTTGGAAAGAAGGGTAAGCTTGACGAAAAGGTGAGATAATGTCCAAGCAAAGCTATGAATATTTCCTTTTTTTCCCTAGAAGAGAAGTGAATTGTAGTCAGAGGAAAAGTCAGTCACAACATCCAAGAGTGTCAGGTATAGCCAGTGAATGGTAAGAAGGACTTAGAGCAGAGGAGTGGGAGTCCTGAGAGTTGGGGTCTATTTATAACTTAGTAGAGATCCAACTGTGTGGACTTGGACAAAGTGCTCTGGATTAATGTGAATATCAGTAGCGATACATAAGACCCCTGTTGGCTTCCACAAGCTTTGAAGTATGTTTGAACCAGACTTCAGTGGCTCAGTGTGTACTGCACTACCTACTCCTGTTCTCCCACGTTGAAATGCAGACCTCCTGTGTGGAGCTGTCAGGTCAAAGCTTTTTTCTCCCTGAGACCCAGAGGAAGCAGAACAAGGGAGCAAGATAGTGGACAGAAAGGCATTTGTGCTGAGAGATTGGACTTGCCTTCTGCCATGAAGTGAGACCTTCTGAGCCTTCCCCTCTCTTCTGGAAGGAGCTGTCAGTCAGAAGAGCCTCAGCACCAGGCACTTCAGGGTCTGCACACAGCCAAATCCATTGTCTCCTTGTTGTAAAGGTAGGTAAGTTGCATCTCCAGGTACAGCCAAGGTCTGGAAGGTGTCACTTTTGAGGGAAGAGACCCCATCTGGTTGAGCATTCCTGCCCTTGGATGCCCAAGTCAGGTCTCTGCACACAGCAGGGTTTCTTAGAACACTATTAACCCTTCTGTGACAATAGCTGGCACTTGCAAGGAAGTTTGATGGGAAAGGGATACCATGCAGCTGGAAGTCAGAGGTGACAAAAGACATGTGCAGACAACCAGCATAACCTGCACCTTCCAACCTTCTGTTTGCGGCTGTGAAGCTGCAACTGTTTTTCTTTTCCATGAGTGAAGCTTCACACTATGGTTTCATTTCACCTGATGGATGAGGCGTGTTTCCTATAGTAAATTGAACAGACAGCGTATCATCCTGGCTACATTTTTCAAGGGTGCTTTTAAGTTTGTGCCCATGGGTTTTCCACAAGGGCCTACTTTTCACTCACATTCCCTATTTGTTAGGTGATAGCAACCAAACCATGCTACATCCAAATTCCTAAGCATTGAGATAAAAAATATTTCCTGAGGAAGGAAGCTTACGGTCTAATTAGCTGGTGATGTTTCTCCTCAAACAGTTTGTACTTATGGATCAAAGGTTCAGCTGAATTAAGTACTCACCACAATGAGCATCCTGAGCTCAGCTAAAGTCGGTTGAAGCCCAGGCTGCCCAGACTGGGCGTGTATCCCCTGTTACACCAGCCACTATGAAGATGGAGACCTTAAAACTGTTGCTGTTACTGCTGATCCTAGCTGGAGAAATTTCAGTGTAAGAAATAAGCTCCTGTTTAAAGAGATTGTTCTCTAATCCTGGCATGTTTCAAAATCCTGGGTGAGATTTAATTAAATCCATGAAGGGAAAAGAGATGAAATTCTAACCTTAGTATCCACAAAATTCCCAAACCAAAATGGGCATTGCATGATCATTAACAAGCTTATCTCTGTCTCACAGACATGCCAACAAGAGCACACACTGTCTGTGCATTGCAGGGAGGTGTTGCATGCCAGGAAGCTGGGTGACATGTCAGTGTGCCAGGGATGCCCATGGCTGGATACCAGTAAATCTGTGCTGACGTGGTAAGTGCCATTGCTGCCTGACCTTTCTTGCTCTTCTTTTTACTATTAGCTAAACAGGAGTCTTTGTTCAGCCGCCATGCTGAGACCATTGGGTTTTGGGGTAGAGTGGATGCAGAGACTGACCATGTGCTGTGTGGGAGGTCGGGCTGCAGGAAGGGAGTGCTGAGGCAGCAATGTGTTCGCTGCCTCCTTACTGGCAACTGTGCCCAAAGTCATGGTTAGTTATCACCCAGATTACAACTATTGACAGTCTCAGATGAGTTATTGTGGGAGGAGAAGGGGCCGCAGAGGGAAAGTTTCTGGTTTTGTGACACAAACCTCCTTCAGAAACTCTAGTTCAGAGAGCAGCTTTGGCAATGTAAGCACTGGGGGCGAGGAAGCCTGATACTGTGGTGCTCCTGGTGCTTTGCCATGCTATTCTTTATCTTTCCCAGTTAACTTCTGGAGTGCTCTCACTACAGAGGCACTAGTTCAGTAGCTGTGTGAGGAAAGTCAGCAGTTCCAATGCAACAGCACAGCAACACGCTTCCACTAGATTTTCCAAAAGAGGCTCTTCAGGATTCAGCTAGAACATAGTAATGGCTTCTTGTATGTGAACAGGTTTCTTTCAAGATTCTGAGTTCTGTTCTTCAAAAATGTCTCATTTAACCCCACAACAATGAAGTTGAGGGCTACAGGTTTGCTTTAACTAACTCATTAATGAATTCTTCGCCACTACTTTGTTCCACATGTTGTCAAAACAAGGAGCTCAGGCTTCAGGGGGAGGTTGGGTCATCCTAGCCAGAGTCTTGTAACTGTTATTTTAAAATGTATTGAGAATATCACTAATTTTGTCTGTTTTGGAAGGAACCAATTGCTAGGGTTTCTTGCTTATTCAGAATGCTGCTGATTAGCCTCCACTTCTTGAAGTAGTTTCTTTACTACATAGATTTAGTGTGTGCACAGGGTGATCAGTTCCCTGTTATGAGGTGCTTGCTATTTTGCAAGGCATGCAAAATAGCAATGGATGTTGTCTACCTGGACTTCAGTAAAGCCTTTCACGCTGTTTCCCACAGTACTCTAATGAAAAAACTGGCTGCTCGTGGCTTGGAAGGGCATACGCTCTGCTGGGTGAAACACTGGCTGAGTGGCCGGGCCCAAAATATGGTGGTAAAAGGAGTTAAATCCAATTGGTGGCTGGTCACAAGTAGCATTCCACAGTGTTCAGTACTGGGGACACTTCTGTTTTTCAATGACCTTGATGAGGAGATAGAGTGTATCCTCAGTAAGTTTACAGGTGACACCCAGTTGGGCACAAGTCTTGATCTGCTTGAAGGTAGAAAGGCTCTACCAGAAGGATCTGGACAGGCTGAATCGATGGGCTGACGCCAATGCTATGAGCTTCACCAAGGCCAAGTGCCGGGTCCTGCATTTGGGTCACAACAACCCCATGAAACACTACAGGCTTGGGGAAGAGCGGCTGGAAATCTGCCAGGCAGAAAGGCACCTGGGGGTACTGATCGACAACTCGCAAAAGGTGAGCCAGAAATGTGCTCAGGTGGCCAAGGAAGCCAATGGCATCCTGGCTTGTATCAGAAATAGTGTAGCCAGCAGGACTAGGGAAGTGATCACCACCCTGTATTTGGCACTGGTGAGGCCACACCTCGAATACTTTGTTCAGTTTTGGGCCCCTCACTACAAGGATGTTGAGGTGCTGGAGCATGTCCAAAGAAGGGCAACGAAGCTGGTGAAGGGCCTAGAGCACAAGTCTTACAAGGAGTTGAGGGAACTGGGGCTATCTAGTCTGAAGAAGAGGAGGCTGAGGGAAGATCTTACTGCCCTCTACAATTACCTTAAAGGAGGTTGTAGAGCGGTCAGTGCCAGTCTCTTCTCACATGTAACAAGCAATAGGACAAGAGGAAATGGCCTCAAGTTGCACCAGTGGAGGCCTAGTTAGGATATTAGGAGAAAGTTCTTCACTGAAAGGATTATCAAGCACTGGAACAGGCTGCCCAGGGAAGTGGTTGAATCACCATCCCTGGACATGTTTACAAGTTGTGTAGATATGGTGTTTAGGGACTTGGTTTAGCAGTGGACTTGGTAGAGTTAGGTTGATGACTGGACTCGATGATCTTGAAGGTCTTTTCCAACCTAAACGATTCTGTGATTCTGTGTGCCACAGACCCTACGTAATTTGGCTCAATTTTCTCAAACAATCCTGTTTTTTATGAGAAATACATTTTTCTCAGGTGATGTCTATCTCAAGGGCCAGTAGTATAGTCCACAAAAATGTCAGAGCTGCAGCATGTATGAATTATGTTCTCACGTGATCTACACGTACAGTCAGAGACTCTCCTCTTTCTGTAGCCAGCTCCCATGGCTGAAAACTTTCCCATTTCCTTTTACCTTGCTGGGAATGTCACAGTAGTCCATGACTACCTGAGAAGCCAAGGATGGGAAAGTCCTGGTGCAAATTCTGTGAAGCAGTTTTGCAGGGTGGCTTTTTTTGGACAACATTGTCCCTTGCTCTTCCAAAGAGCATCGTCCTTGTGCTCTTCCAAGAGCATGATGCTATGAAGAGCATTAGAAGGTAATATTTGTGTTAACAGGATTTCAAATACCCTCTGGCTTTTAGTCTCAGTTTTGTACCCACATTTAATTTTTCCCAGATTTTTGTGCCTGGCTACAATTTACTTCTGGTGTGAATGTCAAGATGTAGCCATTTAGCTCACTGATTTGTGGGAGCAGTGAGGTAATTTTATGCCTAGGTCCTTTCATTCGTACCTGCCAGCAATGCAGAGGCAGTCTTTCCTAATCAGGCAGTAAAAGTTCTTCTTGATTAATCTCTGACTTTGCTGGAGCCATTCCAGATTTAAGCCAGTGTAATTCATTGAAGGATCAGACCCATTAAGCTATTTCCAATGAGTAATATACTGTGTCATTCTTCTGCTCTTAAGGATTTCTAAAATCATGGAAAGATTGATGTAGATCTGGGAGATACACAGCTCTTCTGACTCCACTGACACCTTCTCTCCCCTTCCCTGACTTTTGGAGATTTGTCTGTAGGTGAAATTTCTTTATTTCAATTTCTTTCTGCATTCAGCTGGAAGCATTAACAAATGGTGAAGTGTGATACTGTCGATCCAGTGCTCCGTGTGGCCAGGCAATCAGGACAGAAATAATTAACACAGAAAGTGGCCTGCCAGTATCCTGCTGAATGAAACTGGAATGTGTTCAAATACAAAAAGATTTTTTAGCTTACCACTTCTGGGCTACACATAGCAATAGCCATTTAGAAGGACAACTGCCAGCTTCCATTTCAGATTGCTTGACAGCAGTAACTAGAGCACTAAGAGCATCATTCTATTTCAGCAGGAGCCATTAGCCAGATTTGAGATGTGGAGCATTATTTCCAGACAGGAGAAGAGATCAGAGAGGGAATCAGGTGTTGCTCTGATACAGTGTAAGAAGGTGAATTCCTCTGAACATGGGAAGAAATGAGGCATGGTGCGTGCCTCTGGTTTCCAGCCTGCCAGGCAGCTTCTCACAATACCCTGGCTGTGCAGAGACCCCCTGCTCCCCTGGGTGCCTGCTCCTTCCTTGCTGCTGCCTCCTGCCACCTCCCTGGCTCTGGGCCTGTCTGTCCCAGCACACTACCATACAAGGACAATGGCTGGGCTCATGGACATGGCCATGCGCCTTTGCCCCAGCTGTGTTGTGGTGCCTGTGCCTGTAGGGTGATACAGGAGAGAGACTCCTGCAGCTCTCCCCTTGCCCTTTCCAGCAGTTTCAAAGATGGCTGATGCAGCATGAAACAGAACAAATGGTGGCTATATAGGTTAAGAAGTCTTCCTTAGGAGCAGAGATCTCTCCTGCTGGAGAGGTGATGTCAGGTGATGGTACATTGTATTGACTGAGCATCCACAGCCAGGTTAAAGCCATGTATTTGCACACCACTGTCCTTTAGCTCATTTCTCTGGCTTTCCCTCCCATCATGCTTGCAGAGCCATCCTGCTACAGCAGGGTCCCAGGCAGAGAAATGAACTAAGGCAGAACCACAGTGCTTTATTTTCTGTAAAATGGGTATCCACACTGATGAAATTGCAGCTCTACAGGCTAAAATTAGTTCTGTCCCAGCAAGCACAAAGGCTGTTGTGTACCTTTCATGCCCTACAATTAGCAGTGCATCGCTTTGTTTCACATCTGCCCACATCAGGAATATACTTGGTGCTTTCAGTGTTTTCAGAAATGACAAATGAGTACATGAATAGGAGAAACAAGGGAAGAAAAAAATTGAGAGTAGCAAGCCTCTGAAATGGTTTTCCTCTGGAAATTGTTCAGACTGGTGGGCTGAGACACTTATGGCAAGACTGCATTACTCTGCAGTGCCTGCCAGTTTGCATATACAATGGATTGCACAGCATTTGTTCCAGGATCTCCAGTTCTGCCTTCTTACGGTTAGTGATCCTGAGATGGTCCACTTGTACCTCTGTCACTGGTATATCTCATGAACGAGCCATTACTTCAAGGTCTTTATAGGTCAGGGCCTACTCTGTAAAGCAACTGGACGTGTAAAGAGAAAAAGTGCTATGCAGAAGCTATGCATTGTTCATGTTTACAAGTAAGTCTTGACCTTCCTTTACCTTTGCTCAATTATTCATCTTGTTGAGCGTGAAAATTATGATCAGACCCCTCTCTCTGTTGTGAGGAGGAGTTGTGATAGAGACCTGAGGAGAGAGGAAGGAGCACTGGTATATAGTTGATTAATTTCAGAAAATAGCTTCATTAGCTCCTTGTGAGAGTGGTGTTTCTCACTGACATTATATCACTGGCTTACTTTTAAGCAAGCTGTATCATCTTGGCTGGGAGATTTGTGGAGCCTTGCCTCTTCTTAGAGCCAGGCATGGCTTGAGACAGTTTATTGAACTAGCACCACGGTTATTATGAAGAATTTGACTTGAGGTTTTTCCGTTACTTCCATCATGTCTCTCTTTTGAAATTTGTACTGAATACATGTATTTGATTTTTCTCATGCATCCTGAATTCAAGTTTTAAAACTGACCTTGCTTAATTTGACCTTATCTAGCTAATTTATCACCGGCCTGCGTTTCTAAACAATGTTAAATGGAGTACATTTCCTTGTATCTTCCTAAGTAACTAAGTCTTCTGCAAAATTCAAACCATTAAAAGTGAGGGTGATAGGAAAAGCTCCAAGAAATGAATGAACTTAATATAAATATTCATAATCATGTCAATTCCACTTTTTAAACAATTTCTGAAATGTTAGTTTGCTCTAACGGCTGGTCAGAAGCACAAAGGTTAGGTTAAGCTTCCTTCGTTAATGGTTTGGCTCAATGCACCCAGCAGTATAATGTATTTTATCAGTGAGGGAAATGATATTGGTTTAAGAGGTTTCATGTAACAGTCATATCCTGGCCAAATGTAATTTTGAAAACAATCAGGGCCATTATGGCTCACACAGAAAGAAAGATAAAGACAGATAGCTGTATATGGGTTTTTAATAAGTAATTCACCCTAGGTCTTGAAACATCAGATTGCCAAGTAATATTATTAATGTATAAGCATGTTGGTAAAATCATGTATTCTTTCACATTGGTTGACTATAGATATGTTTCTGATGCAAATATCGTGTAAGTGTATTGAATCCAAGCTATGTAAATAGACTATATAGTACATCCATCAAGCAGTTGACTTGATTATTCCACACACTAAAGAGCATTTTCTGACATCCATCTACATTCTGCCTAAATAGAACATTTTTCACCAATGATATTATGCATCATTTACTGTATATTTGATACTAATTGTTCAGCATATCGATCACCTGTCACTCTGAGAGTTTAGTGATCTTTGCAACTTGCCCTGGTAACTTGGAAGTTACAAGCAGTTGGTTACCCATCGTCTGTAGTAGCACACCAAGATTTCCTGGACAGCGCTGAAATCTTGCCCTGGGTGGGCAGCCCAGAGAGAAAAGTTAAGTGGTGGGGAGGGCCCTGCTAAATTGGTACGTGAAAAGGAAAAAATGACACCATATTGACTTTCATAGAGATTAGGCTATGGCAGCACACAAACACACTGCAAAGATTAACAGATATCACTTATTCTGCACCGTTCTGTTTGGAAGCGGTATTTTACTGAAGAGTCAAGATGAGACTGATCAGTGCAACAGGATGACAGGGAGGGATGCAAGGTGTTGATTCACTCTTTATGCGGATACACTGTGCCATTTTGTTTCATGAGTGCAGGATGCAGAAGATCTGTGAGCTGCCTCTCTTGCAGAAGTGGCTGAAGAGGGGTGACTTTTTTTGCATGCAAAATCTGCATACGTGGCAATCGGTTACCTGTCAAAGGATAATTATATTGATAGCTAAAAGGCATGGCTCTAACTATCAGAACAGTTTCAGCTGCCTGATAAAACAGGATCTGTTTTAATATAAATATGTTGAACACTGATCAATTTAAAATGTCTACCTCGTATATGAAAATGTGAAGATCATAAAATAAATATAATGACAGCTGGAGGGGGGCTGTTAACATTGACTGTTCCGTACCTGTCACAGCACACGCAGTATTGAACTAGAAAACTACTGGAAGCAAAGACTTTAGAAACAGGAGAAGAATGTATTGATTTAATCATTGCATTCATTCAGCAGTTTTTATGACATTTTTTTACAGTATGGAGTATGGACTGTCTACTTGCCAGACACTTTATTTGCTGAGCAAGTTGTTCCTTTGCTATATTTTCTTCCATAACCCTTCTGCATTCCAGGCTTTTCCCTCTTCAGACTATCAAAGCTCTTATCCAGGTTCTCATCCTCTCCTGGCTCAATTACCATCAATCATCTCTTTTCCTCCATGGCTGTCACAGTTGTCCCCCTCAAGCCTATTCTACAATCAGCCTCTAACCCCCACCTTGCCTCCTTGTCTTCATGAGCTGACCACCAGCTTGCCCGTGTTCCCTATGAAGGCTTCTCCCCACTAGCTGTTCACACTTGGTCACAATATTCCCACCCCAATATGCATAGCACAAAAAAAGCTTTCTAGAATGATCTCATATTGATAGCTTTACCCCTCTCCAAATCTTTACTTGAGTCTCAGGAGTGCTGCAAGGTCTGCTGCCCAGTGAGGAGGCTCGGGGGCATGACTGGGGCCAGCCGTGCACGAAGAGACTGCACTGAGCTGCCCACAGGAATGGGGGAGGAGAAGGAAGATTGACGTTGTTTTGTGATAAACAGTAAATTTTCTGGAAAATAGCATTTCAGGGGAATCAAAACTGTTAACAAATTAGGGTCAGACTCAATAAATTTTCAGCCAAGGAAAAAATATCTGGGAAGTGGCAGGTGCCAAGAGATTTTGAAAACCTTGAGACAATTCACTTTGACATTTAAAAAAAAACCCGTGCCTGTTGACTCTTTGCTTTGAAATGCATTTCTCAATTCCAAACTGAAATGGAAGAGGGGAAAAAAAAATATGGAAAAGTATTAAAATAACCCCAAACTTGAAGAAAGAAATTGTCTTGACTTGAAGGACAAGATCTGACTGATCTGAACTGTTTACCCCATTGGTCTTTTCAGTCACAGAACTCAAGGTTGTGTTATTTTCCCAGCTCCACCCAGTGAGCCACTGGTGACAGGCACCCACTGTACTGAATGTACAGACTGGCTGTTTCTTTTGCAGCCTGCCCCCTAAACTTCAGACATCTGTCTCTGCTCCTTTCCTGAGTTTTGCCTTTTTCTTAGAACATCAGCTTCTTCAGATGAAAATTATAGTCTCCTTATCAAAGGACTGATCATTAACTCAAAAACTGGGCAAAAATCACTAATTAAAAAAAAAAGGAGGCACAATATTAGCACTGTCTCAACTGCTTTGCTTTTCTCAAAGGCATGATTGCACGCTGCTCGTACAGGGACATGGTCTCCCCTCTGCTCTGGGAATCAGCAGCCTCAGAGGTGGTGGCTGTCCATGTTTCTCATGAATTTCTGACTCTGGGGTCTCAGACTTCTCCAAAAGGCTTCTCTGAGTCATTCTGGGGACATCTGTGACCCATCATCAAGCAAGTAAAGGAAATTCTCATATTTGGGAACAGAACTGTCTTGCCTGTGTATGGTTTGCTTTGGATCTTTTCAGCTGTCATTGTGGAGACCTTCTTCCCAGGGGTTATTTATAAAATATGCTTTGATTCAGGCAGCATGTGGGTTGTATGCGTGTCAGGTAGTGCACACAGTGCCCTCCCTGCAGCGGCTCCTTCCTTCTCTCTGCTCTTCCCTCCCATCCTCTGCACAGCGCCTTGGCTGTCCCCTTCATCTCTGCCTCCCGGCTCCCTCTCTCCCACCCGCTGGCTCCGTCTTCCAACACCGAAGGAATTTACTGGATCTGCAGCTGTTTTGAGAGGGAGAAAACAGTGTAGCAGCAGCTGCAGCAGCAGTCGTAGCAGTGAATTACATGAGGATACGGATTATCTGAGCACTTGTTTCAGAGAGGTACAGCTTATCTAAGATGTATATTCTGCATAAGCAGTATGGAAATGGCAGCAGCCCATCGTGACACTGCTGGGTTGGTTTATTTGGGCCCCTCCCTGCCAGGGCCAGCATGGGCTCTGTGGGGAGGTGGGTGCAGTGGGCTTGGGGGCTGTGGACAGCACGCAGCCCTGCCTGCACCGCTGCCTGCTGCTGGCCCCATGCATGGCCACGGCACCAGGAACAGTCAGTGTAAGCTCCTCAGGGCAGGAAACGTTTCCCTTACTTACCCATGAAGCATCATGCAGAGCAGTGGTGGTTTATAAATAATAGATGTTTAGAAACACTCATGAAAAATCCTCAGCAGAATGTACACAGCAAAACATTACTGAGGCATCCCTGAGACTGCTGGAGCCACAGGCACGGTGAGCAAAGCCATAATGTCCCCCCATTCATCTCTCTAACAGTCACCACTCTCTGCTTTACATAGCTGTTTACTTTTTCAGGCATCTTATGCCATAGCATTAAGACACAACAGGGTGTGCTTTACTGGGACATTAATAATACATCGGGTGTGTTGTGAGCCATGACTGCAAAGGCTGAATGACTTCAATAGCCCAAGAAATGTATTAATGCTCCAGTAAACCACATCTGAGAGTGGTAATTCAAATTTTATTTTGTCATTTTATTAATGACGCAAGTTACATGATATTATATGTGACGCTGTCTAATGGCACGCAGAGGCAATGAGGGGATGGAGCAAGCCCATGGGCAATGCTGGGCAGATCAGCTTCTGTCCCCCGTGTGCAGGGAGGGCAACTTTAGTTAGGGAATTCAGACTAACAGCATATGTTTTAGGTGAATCTCATGGTAATAGTAGAGAGAGCCTGTGCAAACCTGTCTAACATATAAAACAATGAGGGTGGTAATGTTATGAAGGGCATATATACATATTAGAAACAGGAAGATGGATGATTTGCATGTGCCTAATGCTGTAGCTAATCACATCCTTCAGCAGGAAAAGACGGGCTCCTTGTTAGCA
Source organism: Eurystomus gularis (assembly GCA_013400335.1). Lineage (NCBI taxonomy): Eukaryota > Metazoa > Chordata > Aves > Coraciiformes > Coraciidae > Eurystomus > Eurystomus gularis. The sequence continues at coordinate 105,636 of VZZY01012994.1, read as the reverse complement.
AGAGAAATGAAAGATAGAAAATTATGTCCCAAAGAGTGTGAGAAAGAAGGAAAAATGGACGCCAGTTTGTAAGAAGCACCTTACCTCATTAAGCATCTTAATTCTCTTTTATTCTCCATACGGCACTGAAGCCTACAAGACGTATGCATGATTTATAAACAGTACTGTGCATCAGCTGAGCAGTTTTATACAGGGCTCTGAAAGGCTGAGGCATGTGTGGCACTTGGGTTTGGGTGGGTTTTTCTGCAATGTTAGAATTTTGTCTTGATTTCATTCACAATGTCCCTTGGCTCTGCTATGCTTGCATGCTTTTATTTTGATAAATGTTTAAACACCTCTATACCAAATGAAGCCAGGTAAATATGAGCCCGCTTTACTCTGACATAATTTTTAAATTCATTCATACCTGGGCAGACCTGCATTTCATTAAAGTCCACTTAATAAGAGTAATTGATGTTCATTCAGAGCCAAGAAAGCTTCATGGATAATTTTATAGTCGTTTAATAATTTTATTTGTTCAACTTAGCATATTTTAGATTTTCTTATACTGTTGACTGTGTTAGCTGTACAATCATGAAGAAAATCTAAAACAACAATGAAAAATGCTGGTGTTCAGATTCCAAGATAAACCCAATAACAACTCTGACAGGATTGATTACAACAGAATCAGCAAAAGCTCTAGACTTTTTAATACAGTTTGAGATGTAAGATAATGAAAGAAGTTACTTGACAGTAGTAGGATCTATGCTAAAGCTAACAGCAAACTGCTATGAATTTTGGGGGGTTTTTTTGTTGTTGAAACATTTCTCCACAGTGGAACAGGGGTTTTGTCAAAATTGACATATTCAGAAAATCACATTAATTTTGATGACATTTTCTGAAAAATAAAAAGGATCTTTTTCTAACGATCCTTTGGAAAATTCTATCTGAGAAAACTATTAAAATCACAAAATAAAAGCACTTTTGAAGTTAAATTCTTCATGTGTTAAAACAATATGTTTTAACATTATTTTATCCTGTGTCACTAGCAATATTCTTTTCTATGGTGGTTTTACAGAACCTAGTCCTCGTTGCCTTCTCTCTCTGCCCCATCTCTGGGTAATTTCATGTGCAAACACACAATCAGCTACCAACTCTGTGCGGCTGACTCGCAGATCTACCTGTACGCTCACAATCTGTCTCCTCTGTCCATCTTCAGCTCTGGGCTTGTTTCACTGTCATTTCATGTAGACGACCGTCTGTCAACTCACACTCAATGTGGATGAGACAGAACTTTTAATCTTCCCCAATTCATGTCTTCCCTGCTAGTCCTCTCTTTGATCACGGTGGACAACCTCACCGCCCTGCCTGTCACTCAGGCCCTTAATTTGTGTGTCATCTTTGACTCAGACCCTTTCTTGGGTCCTCACAACTAGGCTATGGCATAATCCCACTGACTGCTCCTGCTTAGCATCTCTGAGATACCACCTTTCCTGTCCATCCCAGGGCTAAGCCCCTTGTCTGTCCTCTTCTATGTCTTAATTAGTGCAACATATTTTTTAATCAGGCCTTGACAAATGCAACATTGGACCTTTTGGTGCCCACTTAAAATGATGCTGGAAGTACTCTTGTCTTAGTCCACCAATCTTCCATTTTTTGTCCATCTTCTATCTCCTTTTTCTGTATTGTACCAAATGTTACCTGTTTGTCCTCATTTTCATGCTCTGTCACAGTCTACTTTCAGTTATCCACAGCTGCTTAGTGCTGCCAGCTGGGGTGACCTTGATGCCAGTTCCTGTTGCCCACATGCTGAATGCTCAAATCTGCACTCTCAGCTCCTTCCTGTTGCCTCCTACTTTTGAGAGGACCATCCTGCAAGCAGCCACAAGGTGCCTTGCATACTCCTCCTCATCCCACACTGAAACTCTGCATGCCCTCTTTTCCTAACTACTGCCAGTCTCTTCATTCACTGCCTGTCCTGTTGCTAAATGTCATGCTATGTTTCCCTGTTGCCATCACCCAATTTTCTGTGCCCCGCTTTTGTTTCCTGCCTTATTCTTATGTTGTAAGGCTTTAGGGACAGGTAACACCCTTCTATTTTGCCTAGCACTTTAAGGCTCAGCCCGCAATCAGGTCTTATGGAATAGAAGTCTATTATTCTCAGACTTGTGTACACACACAGGTAAACATTATCATAATGTAAACTGTTATTCTTTATTAATATTGTTAGTATGAGAATATGGCATGGCATCTATCAACCCATGCCTTTTCATGACTCATTTAATATTCTACTATTTTATTGTCCTCAACTTTTATATTATTATTGTTATTTGAATAATTGACTTTGCCAGCTATTAGGTACAAATTTGAAGCCTCTTATTTTCTAGATCAAAGCATCTCCCACTTCTGTTAAAATGAAACACTTGAATTCTTGGACAGTCTGAACCGGAAACTTAGGTAAGGGTCAAAGTGTTTCATTACAAACAAGCAAGAGATGCTTTGATCTAGAGAATAGGATTTTAAATATTAATTTTTCATCTTAAAGATAAGGTCTAGCACAATAAAATGCATTGTAAATATAAAGTGAAATTGCAGAAAAGTTCAGCTACTGTATTGCATGATGTATGGAATACATTGGAGAGACTAATTCATCACATGAGGTGTGTCAGAAGGCTCCTGCCTCCCCTGCTCTCTCCCCCCGGCTGCTGTGACTTCCAGTATTCCATAAGCAAACTGTCTTACTCTAACAAAACTTGAATCTAAAGCCGAGAGGACATCACTGGGAGCTCGCTGTGATGGAAAGGTGGTGGTCCTGCTACGCAAAGGGTGACTACAGAGAGTCTCTGTGGAGCCAGCTAGTGCAAGCCACAGCTGCTGCTAGCATGACACTAGAGCAGTTCACAGCCTGCGATGGATGTTTGGGAAATCTCAGTTTTGCACTGTTAAAAAAAAAAGAAGTCAGTTCAAAGTTAATTTTTAAAACTTCTTTCTATTCTAGCACATTTTGAAACCTGACTTGGGGCTCTCATTTACTGTGGGTGTAAAATAGCTGCCTTTCTCATGAATAGTTGTTCAGGTTCTGGGTTTTGACCAGCTCTTGGAAGTATGTAATTTAGATTTCCACTTAAAATACACCATTTTGCTATTTTACTTTGCTAACAGAATGCACTTTAGTGTGGATATTTTGCAGCGTCACCAGAAAGCCAGAGGAGAAAAGTGCTAAAAATTGCCAATGAATAAAAGGAAAAATTACTGCGAAAGATTTATTCACCGTACACACATGTATGGTGAGCTAGCTTCACCCAGAGATTTCCCCTAAGCCATGACAAAGGTGATAATTCCTTAAAGAGCCCTCCCTCTCCCTGCTGAGAAATCTGCAGCTGTTGGCTCTTTCAGGGTGTGTGAGCTGCGTGGAGGTGCTAAGCTCCCAGAGATCCTTTTGGGAACCAACGGGTGATGGATTAATACATTTCCTAACAATCTCCATGGAGACCAAAACTGGGGTGGCATCCTCCAAACTGATGGAGACAGAAAACCCTGTTGGCAATGTGGATTAGTGGGTGCTCCTCTCGGAGTCAGAGGCTACTCCAGACGATGTAGTCTATCTCAGTGTAAATCAGATGTGACTCAGCAGCAGACACTGCTCAGCCAAACGTGCAGAAAACTTGCGTCAGTGCTGAATCAAAGCCTGAAACGTGGATCATTATTTAAAGAGAGTTATGAGCATGCCATGAGTTTCGAGAAGATGATCAGCACTGTTTAAGAAGTGAAAGCCAAGAATTATAGATATAATGATATGAAGCTCTTAGGATTTATTAACTGTTTTGTTTGGACTTATTAAAATGGAGTGACGCCCATTAGAGTATATCACAGGACTGAGCTATCTAGCAGCCCCAGGTCTGTGACTGAAGGGGAGCTCTGCGATAAGGTGAGGACTCTCTATTGCTTTCCAATGACAAGGCACTAAGTAAAACAAAAAGAAGGTCTTGCTTTATAAAATAAATTGGTCATTCAATTCAAGAGTTTTCTCAAACAAATATTGTTCTACAAATACCTCTAAGAGCGAACAGCTCAATTCTCCTGAAATACGTATACTAGGCATTGGTCTGGGACCTTTCTGATGTTTTTATGACCATTCAAAGCACTCTATAGCCATGTTCTTTAAGGAAGATGTGCGCTGGTGCCACAGGTAGCTGCTGGCTCTGTGTGACTGTGCAGGGAGGTGGGCAGGAGCCGGCCCTGCCAGGGCAGCATGGCTTGCTGCCTTGCATGCGTGAGCGGGATTTGCTGTTGTGAACCTGGCAGTACTCAAAACGTTGGCATTGGTGAAAAGAACGTGGGCAAGCAATACTACTTTGGTGATTCCTTTTTGCTGCTCTTCACAGTCGTATTTCTTCAGTTTGCCATACTTCAGGCTGTGCCCTATTTATTGTATTTACCTAAGCATCCATGCACTTCCAGCGCTGTAGGAATCACCCATGCTTCTCTCCACCTTCCTGCCAGCCACTGCATGCACATCTCATAAGCTTTGCATAAGCAAGAACCACGGCTGACATGGCTGGGACTGCCCCCACCAGCAGGAGTGTTCCTTCCCATCCCTTTCTGTTCCTTCCTGCTGTCTGTCATCTTTTGCAGTGTTGAGTCACTCTTTAGTGTCAGCAGCTTTCCTGCAGTGCAGATGTGAGCTGGGTGCTCGGAGGTTTGATTCGAGAGCTGTACATGCACGCTCACTGGGCCCTTTCAAAGCAGTATTTCTAATACACTTTCCATGAGGGTGTGTTTGTCGCCCTGCCTCTGCCTCCCTCCTGGGACCTTACTGCATCCGGGGTTCTCTGCCATGTTTCTGAATAAGCACATGCAAGTCACAAGCTAAGAGAAATCTCTTCGTCTTTGTTGGATTTGTACCAGCCTTTTCAGGCATGTTGAAACAGCTCTGGAATTATTTACCTGCATTCAGAAAATCCTGCTTTACTGATGTACGTTTTATACCATGTAAAAGCAAGGCTGCTTCTTTTAAATGGTAGCTGGGAGTGGGGAGTTTGAAACACAAAAGTTCCAATCCTGCTTTGTCGAAGCTCAGAGAGCACTGCTCAACAGATTATAAAATACTCGAGCTATTTGACCAATCCCTTCAACTCACTGTTTCTATAATTCAGACCATTTTTCTTTTCAGTTTATAAACAGCAATATGTTGAACCTAACCAGGATAATTGTGATGGAACTAGGGATAGCCACCTTTCTTATTTTGGAAAATAATTGTCTGCTCCCCCAATGACATGGCAATAGGAGAGTGTCAGATTAGAAATCCTGTCTCACACTGTTTTATAGCACCACCCCATGAAGACACTTGGTCCTTTGTGCATACACCCGTTTTTGGTGTTTTTTTTTTTTTCTTTTTTTCTTTTTTTCCATTTGGGTGAGCTTCATTGCAGCTTATTATTATGGAAAGTTAGAGAACAGATTGAAGACTGATTACAAGGATATTGTGTACCATGGGAAAAGCCTAGTTATATAAAAGCTTTGCCTGAGACTTAACTACATTGTGTTCTGCAAAAGCTACTGCAGACATCCCTGTTGTTTTTATTGATCTTATAGATTCAGTACTGGGGCATTTAGAATTTAGCTTTGCTTTGGAGACTTGCTTATTTTACTTGAATTTGCTCAAAATTCAACATATTAAAGTGATCTGACAGATTTTTGAATGCTGGCCTAGAAAAAGAAATAAAAATGTTTCTCATATAAGGTGAGCCAGCTGTCATCATATTGCCTGATGCCCAGAAACTCTGATCAGACAGAATGCCTCTGCCAGGGCAGGCAGAACTGATCCCCCCTTGCCATGGGCAGGAGCAGCCACGAGTGCCACGTGCAGCCGAAGCAGTTTGGTGTGACGGGGCCAAGCCCTGCCCAGCCCAGAGCCTGCCGGCAGACAGTGGCAGGTCCAGGTTTCTGCTCCGTGGCAGAGCTGGCACCATACCTCTCTGCTGGGGCCTTGGCCAGTTCAGCCCGAGCAGCTCCTGGAGATCAGCTGGGCATCCAATCCCCAACCTCCCATGCCATGTACCTCGCTTTCCTAATCTTTACTGCAGTGGCATTTCCTGTGTTTTTAACAGAAATATTTTAAAACTGTGATACTCCCAAGGATATAGAAGAGTGCTGTAGTTGCTATTTTACTTAATATTAAAAGGTTAAAAAGCCCATGAAAACATATAGCTATGTGGAAATTAATGATGGTATCTCTTGTAAACTAGTGCTGTGTATGTACCTATCCACTCATAATATTTTAAAATATACATAGCAGAGTGCAGATAGTGATAACACATTTGATTTTATCCGCTACACATACATATAAATATATATGTCAGACAAATAACTTATCTCTCTTCCTACTCTCTGCATTGATAAAATCCATAGAGGATTTAATCCATCCAAGTGTGCTTCTCTGTATTATTCATCTCAACTGTGCATTCAGAAAGTTCAAATATTTAAATTGGTTTAAAGTCAGAATATTAATGGCTATTCTTAGAAATTCAATAACAGTTACATTTTCCCAGTTGATGGATACTGTCACAAACGGCTACTGCAGAAGTGTACATAGTTAATTACTTTGCAACTGTTAGGATCTTAGTCCAAGTGTATGAAGACTTTTACTAGTAGGTGTAAAGAGAAGCACTGAAGCACTCTCAGCTCCTGATCGCTGAAGGAATGTGGTAATGATCCTAGCTGATAAACCTTAAAGCAGCTGAGGACAAGCAGTATTGTGTATCACCTAGGCACAAGGTCTGGGAGAGTTCAGGTTACACCCCTGAACAGGCCACAGGATTTGATGTAGATGAACACTGTTTGCTCTTAAAATATCAGTCCTGGTGAAAGAGAGGACTACCAAGGAGGAGTACAGCTTCTCTCCAAAGGTGCAAGTTTTCAATTAAAAATACAGAAAGAGAAACCACAAAAACTTACAAAGAGAATTCAGCAGGCAAGGAAACAAGCCCTGTGCAACGTTACACTGCGACTAGCCACCTCCTCTTAGTGCAAAGCCAGAACATATGCTTCATTTCAAGCCTGTTTTTAAATACACCCCTAATTATGAAATCGTTACCAGAAACCTGTATGATAAGGAAAGAAGAATTATTATATTAACCCAGGGTCTTCGGTGCACTCAGAGGCATCACGAAGCAGCTCTCCTGCAGTCAAAGCCTGCAGACTCCCTCTTTTCTCTCATCCAGTGAGTCACTTCTTCCCTTTAATCTCCCATTAAAATCCTTTCTATCCTCTTCAGTTTATGACTCTGTTGCTGCAAGGTGGTTTGTGGCACTCAGTATGGCTAATCCTTGGGATCGCATGGTATTGAGAACAGAATAATTGAAAACAGCTTGAAGCAGTTGTAGTTAGGCACACAAATCAATGACAGATAATCATTTAAGCACAAACCAAAACAGACATTTACATGGAAAACAATCATGGCCTTGGAGTTATACCCTGTTCTTGCCATGCAAAATCTTTCATGGATTTGGCAGAATACCCTTGGAAGCTAAACCCTGTTGCCAATGTGGCCATCCCCCCGAGACAGCACTGGCAAACCCCTGCCCGGAAACCTGAGCTCAGCTATAAATAGGTTTGCCTTAAAGGCTGCCCATCTTTGGGTGAAATAGAACTGCACTGTCCCCTAAGCTGTGTGGGAGAGTCATGATCTGAGATGAGTGTTCTGGAGCTGTGCAAAGCCACCCAGCAGAGGAGAGCATGGATCTGTGTCTCCCCTTTCAGGGTGCTGCTCCCATCCCAAGTCCCTGCCAATGGAGATGGGTCGTGCTCAGGTGCACTGTAACTTGTATGGAAGTGCAACAATAATAAAGAAAAACTCCCGAAGTGGGCTGTTTCCTGACTCAATAGTGCAGATGGGAGCACATGTTTTCCTGTCATTTTCTGATGACAATCATATTTATGCCATCTGGTTAAAATGTTTTAATAAAGGAGTACCTGATGAGAACACTTTCTCATGGCTACGGTGCTGGGGTTTGCTCATTTTTGCCATGATTCAAATAACGGTTCAAATTAAAAAGCAGAACAAAACCAACAAAATGATAGTTTTAGATCGTTCTGATAAATCCCAGCTCACCTCAAGTGGTAAACTGAAGAAGATGTGTTGGGGATGTCATATGCTGTCTGTTGTTTGTTCTGGGGAGCTGGAAGAGTGCAGCCTCCATCCCTGTCCAAGGGTCTGTTCCACAGTCAGGTGAGTGAGTGAGCAAGCACTGTTACGTGTGTGGCTCCCATAGCTCTGAATTTCTCTACAGCCATCCTGTTTAGAGATTTAGGAAAATCCAGGGTGAATTCCCCTCTGCTTCTGTGTGAGGCTTGGGGTTAGGGCTTCCCCAGCCTCCTCACTGCTCTCACAGCTGCGCAGCCTCTGCCAGAAGCTGACTGTCCTGGTGCTGGTGTCGTGCACGTACACACACAGAAAATGGCCAAAAGGGGCTAGTGATCTAATAAGTTTTTATAATCTGTATCTACTTATAAGTAGGCAGGTGAGATTTTTTTTTTTCTGATTATTTAGCCTTTTGCTTTAAAAACATCAGCATCTTCACCAAAGAAGTTTCAAAAGTTTAGTTGCCAATTTTCCTTCCACTTTCTGTGACTCTGGTGAAAGGGTATTATTTATCAAACTAAGTGTGTATTATAATCTTTGCAAAATGGTAAAGATCAAAGACTACCCTGCATCAAGCAGAATTACAGTGCCATAACATTTTATCTTGTTACAGCTGATATCAATCACGGCGTGACAGCAAGCTACAGAGAAGGTTTTTTCAGTCGGTATCACTGACACACTGCAACAGCTGAAATCCGGCAGCCAGCTAGCATGTGCTCTGGGTGTGAAAGGGAAAAACCAGCAGCATAAGTAAGTGCCTTCGGTATCCATGCCATTAAGTATGGCCATTTGGCAGCAAAACACGTGCACACAACTTTAATTCTGCCTGCGGCTGTCGCATCCTCGGAAGGGAAGAGATAAAAGCCTCTACAAGAAGAGAGGTCTTGATTTCAAGTGACAGTGGTGACATTTTCAGCAACGACCCCTGAGTGCGACAGAGTCTGCCATATGATACTCCTGCCCCAGAGGCACATGCATTGCCCTCCTGTTGCTGGGAAGAGGGGGGAATCTGGCAGCGGCACTGCGGCGTGCTGAGCCAGCCGTGGTTTGGGCACACCCAGGTTGGTGCCTCACCACCCAGGGCCAGGCAGCCAGCAAAAGTGCTCCACAGCTCTCCTGTGCCAGCTGTGAGCCAGTTGCTCTGTCCCCACACCTCACAGTGGTATCTTTGTTTCATTTAGGCTTGAGAGTCTTTTCCCTGTGGCTGTAGACAGGCTAAGGAAAGGAAAAGGATTTCTCCCGCTCCTGCCCAGGACCCTGCCAGGCCTGCCAAGATTTACAGCTCCAGCACTTCAAGTAGCGCATGCACTGTGTCCCCCAGACTTATCTCTGGGACTATCTGGTGGAGAACAGAAAGGAAAGGGGAATTATAGGAGATCTGTTTTCATACATAGCCCTTCCAGGGGAGGATGCATCCATCCTCTTCATGACCAGAGCCAGTCCCGTGTATTTCCCCTTCCAACACGCACAAGTCCGACAGCAGCATCTTTCCATGCTATGCTCACAGGTTGTGCTTCTGCAAAGTGCCACGTGAGGTCCCAGCACGTGGAGGCCTCCAAGACCCTGCAGCAGGAGCCTGCACCAGTGGGGCACGCTCAGGCCTCCGGCTGCACCCACAAACGCAGCCAGCAGTCAGCTGGCACGAGCGGGAGCAGCCAGGACCATCCTGCTGAGCCGGCACACCACTGCACACACGCGAGAGCCCTGCGGCTCCGGGCAGAGGGAGGCTGTAGTTGTCTCGAGCAGTATCAATTCTGGTGGTGACCAGAGCACTTTGGGTTCTGTATTTGGGTTATATTAACATTAGAGTTTCATAATAGACAACTTCACTTCAAATGGTCCTGCAGTTGTTTCTGAGAGACTTCAATCTGGAGAGGGAATCCTTTCAACATAGCAAAGAGGAGAAGAAGAAACAAAGCAAATGCAGTGGGGAAAGTACAAGGGTTCGACAAATTTGAACATCTTGAGTTTTTAGAATTTGCCTGCTATTTGAAAAGAAAACTGCATTGTTTTAGACAGAGTACCCATCTCCAATTTTTCAGTCTCCTTTCCCTCTGTTGCTGAAAGCCACAAAATGTACTTCCCCACCAGTTACTAAAATGCTTCTAAGAACTTGAAGAATTATTTGAAAAAGGGCATTCCTATTCCTTATGCATAAAACATGCATGCATATTCATATAAAACATTTAGAAAAATTTGTACCAGTTATAATTAGCATGTTTTGTGCATCTATTTTCTTTGCTATTAAATAACAAATTTGTGGTAACCATAGCAACTGGAACATCACATGGTACTGGTGCTATTTTGGGGATAACATAAGTACCTTTCTTAAAGAAGCATTCACACCTCTCAGCTATGAATTTTAATAATTTTCATGATAAAATATCTGTTGGGTAGATTGTATTCATCCCTCACTATAATGTTGATTTAATGCACTACCTTGTTTTGCAGTGCCTATGACCACTGAAAAGCACTATTGAGTCCTCTTGTTTTGCAAAAAGGCAAGAGACTCTTAAGAAAGGCAAAAGAGAATCTATTTGATGTATTAGTGGAATTTGCATTGAGGGGAAAAGTATATAAAAATGAAGGGTTTCCGTTATTGTTTCTGGGGAAGGAGCTAACATTGGTCATGTAGCTCTTCATGCTTGAATGAAGAAAAGCAGAAGGAAGGAGATGCTTTCATCTTGGACTGGTATAGCTCCTACTGGAATAAGCAAGAAGTGTTCTCAGCTGGAAGATGGGAGAGGTCCATGGGGACTCACCTGGGTAGAGACAGTTGAGCCATTGAAGCCAGTTCCCTGCCACTGCAGTCAAGTGTGTTTAGCTACCAAATATCTGCTGTACACAACCCACATACCATGGGCCTGCCAACATATCCCAAAGCCTTATACCTAAGGAGATAAAGAGCAAAAGACCAAATGCCACAACATTAGTGAGCCATTAAAAGAGATTAGGTGGCCACAAGGTCAGCATTCATGTGCTAGGCTCCTGCTATGGCAGGGATTCTCCTAGATAAAATTTGCTGGAGTGCCACGTTACACATAAGGACAAAATGCCTCAAGAATCCCTGCCAATGTTGTGATGAATTGAGGAAAAATGTGGAAGAAATTCCCTTCAGTCTCTGAAATTGGTAATTCAGGTAATCCTGAGAATGTAAGTAGGATGAACCAAGCAGACACCCATGAGAAATGAATATTATTAAAAATATCCTTCCCACACTGATGTACTAATGAAAAATGCTGGTTGACATGATTAATTGTTTTATCACGAAAGTGTCTGTATGGATGAAACCCACCCTGAGCTGTCAGGATGGTGTTATCCATCTCCAAGACTAGAGGTAATGAGAGCTCATTCACCCTGGGTGGCTCCTACACAGGTGATTGGGGTTAATACACATACTAAAGAGGCCATTAGGCTGGGAAATTACTCAGACTAAGCTTGCCTACCAAGGCGGAGCTTGGACCTCAGGAATTTTACCAGAAGGTGAAGAAGGTACTGGGGTTGGTGAGAAGAGCTATGAAGTCAAGCTGTAAGGGGACACACCAAGTATGTGCAAAAGATGAGGGTTTGGGGGGTTTGCAGGGCCAGCCAGGGCTGTGCTAGCAAAGGGATGTGATGCCCAGGAAGAGCCTCGGACCTGAGGCTGGAGCCCTGGGTGCAGGCAAGGGCTCATCAAACTGTGAGCTGGCTCATGGCAAATTGCAAGCAGTAAAAGTTAATGAGAATTATACGTTCACCTGGGCCAAATTGTGCAAATCTGAGACAGACTGCGGGAATTAGCCTGAGTAAAGACTCATAAAGTAATGCTTTGCCTCTGCATCCACTCTGTTCTGCCTGACTCCTGTGTTCCACCCCTCAGATGTATCGTTGGGAAATGTTTTGTAAAAATTCATCTTTACTTACTTCTATATTTTTAGCACAACTTTTGTAGGAGAAAGATTATTTCTGCTTTTCTCTTATTGAAAAAAGCAGCATTTTATTATTATTAATAATTACAAATTATCAAAATGATCCCTTTCAGCCATTTTGAAATAAAAAATTTAGTTTCAAAAAGTGTTGTAGTAAACAAATAGATTAAACAAATTAAAGCAAACATTCTGATATCTCAAAAATGGAAAGTTTTTATTACCCTTAACTAACCCTTAATTGTTTTCTGTGTTTGCTCTTCCCCCCTCTAAAATAAATAATCCAAGATGGAGCAATCCTTTTTCACCCCTCCCTTCCTGAGTCTTTGAAGAACAGCAGCGCTTGTTTCAGGGATGCCCTGGCAGGATGGCCTGTGCAGATGCTGCCTGAGAGAAGAGGCTCTCCTGGTCCCCACCATGCTCATTTCACGCATTCCATTATTGATCCTTTTGGACTTAAATCTGTTTCATTCTCCCTTACTGCAGTTCCTGCTGTGCTATGTATGTCTCTGCCCACTGCCTGCCCCCTCCTCTGGTGGTTGGCGCATCTCCTCCCTTTACCTATGCTGTGGAGAGGGACTGGTCCTTGGCTCTGCTGAGGGCAACTCTGCTCCAACCCTTCCCTTGCCTTCCAGTCTTGTTCTCCAGATTCCCACTTCTTAAGAAAAATCTTGGGCAAAGGTCTAACAAGGCAGCAGCGTGACGTTTCAGCTGAACACATATGCTTCCAGGAGCCCTGAGGGGTGAAGGAAAAGTAAACCTATTAAAGGCAAAAAAGGAAAGTTGCACACTATGCTTTTTTTTTTTTCTTTTCTTGATCCATGCTGTGAAATGGGAACTTCCCATTCTACTTTATGTTTGGAGAGAAAGAGAAGAAAAGAAAAAGATTTGGAAGATGTTGGCAAGCTGTAAAATACAAAGATGTTCTTATATAGCAAATGGATGGCTTTCTGCCTTGCCTTTTGTTAAAGCTCTTAATCCAGCCTGTAAATAGGGACTTTCTCTTTGGATTTACTATTTAGATATAAGACTTAGAGCTGATCAGAAGTAATGGGATCAGAAAATAGGAGATATATATCAAAGAGAACGGTACATATGCTCATACTAGTGAACTTTCTCTTTCAGCACTACTTGTATACTGTATGTAAATGTTTGCAAGTACAAAGTGCACTTCATTTTACTGCAGACTGAAGCTAAGACACTGGCTCTGAGAAGCCTGCCTGTTTGATCCCAGGGGGCAGCCTGCCTGCCTTCAGGCAAAGCACAGATCCTCCTCAAAAAAGCAGAACACAAGGGGTAATTCTGTTGCATAGCCTGGTTTAGGTCTGCTAAATTCTGGAAGAACTCAGCATTTAGGGATGCTGGACGTGAAGATTCACACTCCCAGATCTCAGAAACTGCAATAGTTCACCTGACCAAGCAAAAAAAGCCAGCAAAATAGGGACTTGGGATAATTGAAAACCAGACTATCTTCAAAGTAAAAGTAAATTTCAGATTTTTGAAAGAACTTTTTGCCCTACTTGTTATGCTACCCAAACTTTTAAGATGAAGCTGTAGCTTTCCTGGCCATTTCCTCAAGGCTGTGCCATGGCTTTCTGTGAGTATGGCCATAGCAATGTGTTGTTCTTCTTGGATTTGGAAACCCTCCAAATGGTATTCAGCTGCCATGGAAAAAATCCTGAAAATTCACAGACTTGTCTTGTTTCCAAAGACACCCCTGACCCAGGCAATGTATTCTAAAATCCTTAATTATTTTCTACTTACTGAAAATCCTCACTGACTGAATAGGATTTTTTCTCAAGTCAGAAATTAAGAGAGAGAAGGGATTTCTATTGTGGTTCTTAAAGATTAACATAAAAGTATAGTGAGAATATGAATATAAAATACAATGTATATATTTTCTTTTTATTTTAAAATGCATAACGGAGTCACTTGCCTTCCATTTTGTATTTAGGAACATTTGGATGCCATTAGATACTATTCCCATTTTTCAGGCAGCTTTTCATCAGATCAATTTTTTTGAATAGGTGCTACTATGATTGTATTTCAGAAGATATTTGAAGCCATATAAAGAGGTAAACCTCCTATCAGCACCATCCACTTGAAAAGGTTGCTCAGTCTAGAGAGCTCCAAAACCAAACTTGTTTTCTTCCACTTCTTGCATTAATCTTGTGTAAACGAAGTGGAACTTTACAGATCAATAATTAACCCAAGGAAAAAAAAAACAAACCCTAAACAAAATTTCTCTTAGGCTGCCCGGATCTGCTATAAACATCAGCAGAAGTAAGGATCAATATTTGTGAAAGTTGTTGGCCTGAACAGATTTTCTTCCCCACTGAAAATACTGTGTGACTAAAGGGGGAAACCTCTAGACGAGGCAGTGCAGGATCTGCCCCATGTTCCTATAGTCTGAGGTTGTCAGCACAGAGCTAATTGCTTGTAACAATCCCAGCTTTTCCTCTGAAAGGTGTTAACAATGGACCGACATCCATACGCATCCTCTTGTTTTCTTTAAAATAGTCTTTACCACCATCATACTCTCTTCTAAACTGTCTGGATGAGGTCTTTTTGTACTGCTACTGTGTTTTGTTTTCTTCTCAAAGTAAACCTGGTATCTGTAATGTAACGAAAAGTTACATTATGAGCATTTAAAGTGGCTGTCAATATTTGTATTTATACATTTATTGCTCATCAGATGAAAGCTGTGAAAAGTTTGCTTTGAATTAATCTCTAAGTTATCTCTTTAAACACAAGTACAGGAGATGTTTTAAGGCTCCTACACATATAGCAGCCACTTTATTCTTTTTTATTCTGTGCTTTACGCAGTACTACTCCTACTTCAAATATGAAGCCACAATATTGAAAACATTTGGAATAAATATTGTATTTGACTTCAGGATCAGTATGGCCATTACTAAAAGGTGTGTCTTTTATTGCCTGTTTCAACACCGTACTGAAAGGCCTTTATTTCAATGGAATTAAATCCCAGCTAAGTTAACTAATAAACAGGAATATCGGGCGATGGCACTGCACCGCCCCAGTTGCTAATGCAAAATGATGAGCAAGCGGTGAAAGGTCAGCCCTGGAACTAGGGCTTGCAAATGCAACCTGCTTTTCATATTGATTGTGATTTCCAGTGGGCTTCAGGTCAGGAGCTGAGACCTCAGGGCTTGCTCTGTCTGCAGCTGTCTCACTGTTTTCCTAGCTTACCTTGAGCAAGTTCTGCAATGTTTCTGTACTGTTGCTTCAAGGATAAAATAGGTCTAATTTTTATCAGTGTTGCAAAGGCATCAATGCCTCTGAAAAGGTCTTTGGCATTCCTCATGAGGAAGATCCTATGCACAATAAAAGATGCACAGTGTGTGTGTATATAGAAATATAATCTCGAGGGTTACTGTTTCTCTGCAGGATATTTATTTTTACCAATTATTAAATGTGTTGTGATTTAATGGTTCTGTTTAGGTTAAAATGGGTTTACAGGCAAAAATCAGAAGACATAGGCACCTGTTTATAGAGAGGAGCAACATAGAACTATATGTTTTACCTAAAGCATTTGTTGATACAGAACAGATCAATATGTAACTGCATAATAAGGTAGAGAGAAAATGAGATTAAATGTTCAAATACATATACTAATTAGAAAGGACATGTACGTCCATGTATAGAGAACCTGACTGAGAAAATGACAGAGATTCAGCACTACAGTGAATTATAAATGTCAAATTACAAAGATGCACGTAAAAAAAGCTTGTAACTGTTAGGAACTAGGCTCTGTATTCATGTGAAAGCTGTTGCCTTTATCATCTTCTTAAATCTCGCTAAGGTGTTCTGCCATTCACTGTCAAATTTTCTGTGTAAGATAATAAGACGTATGTCACACAAGTGTCCAAAACTTCTTCTCTGCCATTGCCAGGACACACCAATATATTTTGGGGTTTTTTTAAAGCAAGAAGAATATTAAGCAGGAGATCTGCTTAAGTATTAACAGTCAATTAGTGAATGTTTTTTTCCCCCTCAGATGTGATAAAATATAACATGTGATGCCCAAAATGTAAGAGAAAAGAGAACCAGCAATGTGTGTTCAGATTTGACTGTGGACTTAATAGGCTGTCAGAGAGCCATAGGATGCACAATAAAAATGGATGCTAACTAAATTTTGACGTGCAAGAGCATGTGTTTCATTTGCAAGATGTTTTGTTTAATTAAAAGGTAAATACCATTTATAATTCTTCTCACAGACTGTTTGAGACTAGCAACAATACCTACAGAGCTCTCAAGCTGCCTGAAGAACTTCTTTGATGGATCTGATCCATGGGGTAGGTACATTTAAATGAGAACAGTTCACTCCTTTATTAAGCAATGCTTTTGTTTTTACACAATATTGGTTATTGCATCTAAGAATGTCAGAGTATCAGTTGCAAGATATTAGCTGCATGAAGCGTGTAAAATATCCTGCCATGCGAGCCTGGTGAAAATCCCTCCCCAGATATAATTGATTCAGAGAGACAACATTCACCCTGATGCAGAAGACTTGCATCAAGCCAAGGCATCACATAAATATGAAGGCATAAAACCTGTCTGCACAAGCCACGTTCAGACCCCTCTGCATACAGGGCACACAGAACTGCTGCCAAAGCAATCGTGTCTTTTTAAGGGTTGCTTTTCTTAACAACATCCTCCCTTTCTTACAACCCCCCAAGCTTGCAGAGTTTACAGTTCATTTCCTTTAAGGTCCTCAAGACTCAACAACCCGTTATAGGTTTTGGTCCTATGCTTTGTTTTGCTGTGGTTCCGTTAGCAGAACCCACCATCTGACCAGGGTCCTCCTCGCTCCCCACAGGCTGAGGTAAGCCTGTGGCTGCACCCATGGCAGGAGCTCTCTGGAGGCATCATACGTGTGGCAAACAGAGCAGCTGAAGCCAAGAGAGGAACAGTATTAAATGGAAAGGCAATGCCAACGCACTGATGGTCACCCTATCGCATCTATACGCTTGTGCTCTGAAACCCAGGTGTCTTCGGCAAGCTGCTTAGCGGCACTTATTGGCTACAACTGCTGACGGAAAAGCGCAGGGGAACTGCCCAGCTCTGAGAGATGGCTACCTCTCTGGCCAGTGGTCTTTAGGGGCAGCATCTCCAAGTCAGCTTTTCCAGCAGGGAGCCCAGCAGCTCTCCTTTTGTTAGGTTTTCACATGAGAAAAATGGCCAGGAATAGGCACTTGCTGCTGACTAACATGCTGCTCTGTTCAGAGGGTCTGATGGTATCAGCCTCCAGAGAATCAGTGTCTAACACTCCCAGCCTGTTGTTCGTATTCGTTTGGTCTCAGCTGAGCTATTTCTAACAACGAAGAACATATCTGCGAGAGTTACAATTTGCTGTAATCATATTTTTCCAGTTTTTCCTCCGTGATAATTACTCCCATAAATATCATTGCTTCACCTCAGCTCAACAGAGTGCTCTCTATTTCTGTGCTCAGTCTCAACCTTGCACGCTCAGATTGCTGGGGAAGGATAATGATAGTTTTTGTTATTACCAGGACTACTCCAACAGCTATGGGGCTGTTGGGGCTTCCAGTTTCTGTGCTGTATTAGCTGACCAAACTTTGCCATCCAAAGTGAAAACTGGCGACAAAAATGTGTTAAATTGTGCATGTGTTTAAATAATATATAACCATATAGCTTTGACTTGGTCTTCCATCAGGCGAAGACTTGAAAACCAGAAGTCAGGATGCAGCTTTGCAGTTAAATGTCTCTGACTTTACTGCTGGTCCCTGGTTTAGTAACAGGGAACATCTTTATTTTAATCAATGGACTTCAGATCTGAGGGATTCCTGTTTCTACTGTGCTTACTGGCTAACAGCTTTTAGGATAGAACCTCAAAGTAGACTTTATAAGAGTAGGGGCTATTTTCAACTGTCATCTTAAGAGTCACAATCACATTTGGACATTAGAGTGCCAGGCACCGGGAGCACCCGCCTTGCTTGGTCTGAAAGCATGCCATGCAAGCAGTTTTAAGGGAAGGAAAAAGAGGAGAGAACAGGAGTGTTACTGTCCCCATTTTAAAATCGGTAAAATGTGGCAAAAGACTAAATGACACGCCAAAGTTACCTCTGTTGCCTATGGCCGACCTGATGTTCAAAGCAAAATCTCTAGATTTCTAACGTACCCTCTTAACTACAAGGCCATTCTTCCCCTCCAGAAGATGATATATAGGTAGACAAATGTGCATTGATGTAATGCCAAGTTATAAACCACAAGCCTTTCAGAACTCATGTCCCTGATAGATTGAGAAAGAACTTGAAGTCAGGAGAATTGTGGTTTGTCTGACCTTATGCTAATCACTCTCCCTACTTGTGTCTTGGTCAAACTGAAAATGGATAGAATAATGAACCCTTTTGAAAACCATAATTTCTGGGTGTTGGTCATGACCCAGTTTTCATAAGTTGCTAGGATATGGGGATAATCAGGGAAATGAAGATTCTATCTTATGAGACAAGACTGAAAAGCTTGATTTAAACAAAAGAAATTATGAGAAGGAATATTAGTACACTGCAAGGGGAGTAAATATCAGAACTAATTAAGTCCAAGGACAAAATTGGCATCCGAACAAATGGATATAAACGGGCCCCTAATAAATGTAGGCTGGAAATCTTAAGAAGCTGAGTTATGAGATTCTGGAGAAGCTTTCCAAGGAGAATAGTAGGGCCAGAGAAAGTAAGTGCTTTTTAAATGGATCTCTATTAGTTTATGACCTGGGTATCATGCCTGAGAAAAACAGAGAGCTAGACTCTCAGGCCAGACAAGTCCAGTGTTCCCAGGTAACAGCCAGGACATCGCCAAGCTAGGAGGTCTTCGTGATACTCCGGAAGAAGTAGCCAACCACAATGTATCTGCAGTTACATCAGGTGTATTTCGCTTTTTTAGGCTCCTCTGTTCAGAAGGTCTCTTCAGTTCCCTGATTATCCCCCCAGCCCGGCACTTGGGATGTTCTTCGCCATTTCCAGGTAATCCTTCCCTGCTCTCAAGTGTAGAAGTAGAGCTGAAACAGCCCGAAGTAACGTTTCCTGCGGAACTCTTTGTGTTGGCTGTTGCGGATGGGAGAGCAGGGACGGCCGGGGGCAGGGGCAGGCCGCTGAGCACCACGCACGGCTGGCTCGTAGGGCCGAAGACTCGAAGCGGAGCCTGGGCCCTGCGCCCGGCCCGGGCAGCCCTAGGG
>VZZY01012994.1:21921-79447 GCA_013400335.1 Eurystomus gularis | reverse complement strand
GACCCCCAACCCTGGGAAGCCGCCGTTCCCTGGCTGCGGAGGGGTCTGGCCGCCCGGCGGGGCTGCTCCCGGGCAGCAGGTTGGTTGTGGCCGATTTCTTCGAGAGGGTGATGCCCCCCTCCCTTACCCTCACGCCTCAGTACCAGTGTGGTGAGGGCAGGATTAAGAACCCACCTGTGCAGCAGCCGCAGCTCAGCGGGTCGGGAAGCACCCCGTCGAATGCAGAGCCTGTCAGCATCTGAGGCCTCAGGTTGAGATAAGTGTTCAGAACGAGGGCCAAGGGCTTGTTTGCCCCGCTGGAGCTCAGGGGTGGCTTCTTTGCCCACCTTACAAGAGCTGAGGGCTCCCTAATGCTTCTTGCAGCTGGGCAGGTGGGAGACACAACCAAAAGAGTGTTGGTTCCCATTACTGGCCAAGCCTTGCCCCATCTCTTTAACACAGAAGAGGTGAATTCATTCCTTTCTCCAATCTCAGCAGTAGGGTATGGGCTTTGGTTAAAAGCCTGGTCAGCCTTTCAGATGCTGTGCTTAGGAGAATCCAGGCATAGCATTCATACTTCCAGTCTTTTTACCCATTCTTCTCTGCCCCCCCAGACTGGCAGAGACAAGAAGCAGGGTGTGATCATCCCTCTGTTTTCCTATTTGAGACCTCTCCACACGCCCAGATGATCCCAGGTCTTGTTGCCTTGTAGCTGCAATTGCGAGACCAGGTTTCAAAGCCTTAAGTGAATTAGATCAGAAGCCATTTTAAAGCAAGACCAAGAATACTGTGATGAGATAGCCTTTCAGAATGGATCCTTCCCCAAGCTCAGCTATGATGAAGCTAAGAATGATTTTTAACATGGACGAGCCAGACTTGGGGTAATCGTTGGGAATGCAAGGCGCGATGATGGAGAATGTCTTTCTCTCTGTCTCTTGCTTAGTGATTGAAAGGCCATCTACGGTCTGCTTAATTATTTCCAACAACTGCCAAAAGAATCTTACTCGTTTGCTTTCAGTAGTGAGTGGAGCGCTTGTTGTTACAGATGTGTGGATCTGTTATTCTTTAGACACATCTTTGATGCTAGCACTCTGATCGTCATGTTTCTCTAATACCACTTGAAAGCAGATTTTTTTTCTTGTAGTTTAGTATGTTCAACAGCCTCAGAAATAATGTTAAATTATGCTTTAAAAAGACACAGTCAGCTGCTACATCATAGTCAGTTCAGCACCGTAATACAGCCACATTCACAAGTGCTGCAGCAACAGCGATGGAAACACTATTTTAAACATCCAGGTTTGTATTACAAACCTTCCTCTGATCTGAGCGTCTAGTTGACATTTTCCCTTGAGTCATGACCTAGAGTATTATCAGGAGTTCCCATTTCATCACATAAAGGATGTGGTTTTGTTTGCTCTTTGCTTGGTTGAGTATCTTGTGCAGTATGGATTGGACTGGTACCCATAAATACAAGCTTAGCAAAATGTTTCTTTACACCTGGTTTCTTCTGGTTGCTTTCTGTTTAGCATGATGAGCTGGTTTTGCTGAATAATACCTTAATGACAGGGCTGATGCATTTTTAATGTATGTACTCTTTGTCATTGTCAAAATTAACATTTTGATGATTGTAGATTTCTTTTCTGTAAAATCTTTTGGGAGTTGCTATGATATATGGGTTAAAAGAGTGAAACTGTAAGGTCCGATCAGAGAAATACCGGATATGTTCACCAAAATAATTACAAAATCTTGTGTAAAGGCTCAATTGCGTAAGGACTCCTAGAATGATGTTTCCCAATAGCACGATCTCAGAGTGGCTCTTCCTGTTTGTTAGCAATTCCTGGGGTCTGTCTTCTATGTATATTGAAGGATAGAAGCAGACATTTCTGAACAACAGAGACTGTTTATACTGTGGACCTGATCCCGGGAATGTATGTAGCTTCCATGGGACTGCTCAGGGGAGCAAGGTTGCTCATGTTAAATCCAAAATATTTTTGGCCATGTTCTACCATTCAGTGCAATAGCAAAGCCGCAATTGATTTCAACTGCGGGAAAGATTAGACCCCCAGTGAAAGGGGTTTTTACAACACTACACTTCCTAATTTTTCTTTAGAAATTGCAAATCCTGTGGGATAAAAAATGAGTCTAAAAACCCCTGCCTCTAATAGTCTAATGATATTTTAGTAACAGCAAAAATTACACTAGAAGGCTATAGTGCAACATAATAAGAAATTACTGTATAAATAAGGGGTTTTAATTGTACCAGTACAAATATTTCCTAAGACAACATTTTAGAATGAGGTTTGTGGCAGCACCAACTGTGTGTTAAGAGCTGTTTTGGTGAGTGCATATTTAATTAATTTAGAACACGAAATTTCTGTTCTAAAATTGTTTTTGTAATCTGCATCCTGGTAGAAAATTAAATAAAGAATTAGCCCCAAAATAATTACTTGAACTTAGCCTGTTTTTAAAGGCCATAATTCTATGAAGATTTGTATCTCTGGGTAATTTTATCCGCTGGAGTAGCCTCAAAGGCTGCTCCCATAGGTAAGTCTTTGTCATGCCCGGGGCCCCTGTTGCCGCGTAGCTGATTGATGGAGGAGCGGGCGCTGGGGTGGCAGCCACCCTGGCACAGAGCAGGGTGCTGCAGGGCCCCGCTGCGCAGCCACCCATGTTGCTGGCTGCTCCCCGCCCTGCTTCATGCTGGGGAGATGGCAACTGCTTGGGCCTTCGCTGAGCGAGGGACTGCCAAAAAGGCCGTGCCCCTGAGCACCATGGGCGCATCGTGCCCCACGGTGGCAGTGGGAGAAGGAAGAGTGGCTTCGGCTCTTATTGCCCTGTGCAGGCAGGGGAATGGGTGTGCCTGCGACAGGGAGCGTTGCTCTGCTTAGCATTACCCTAAATTAAGTGATGAGGGCTGCCATTTGATTTGAGGTGCTCTTTCTTTCCAGAAATATTTAAGCCTACAGCCCTTATATATCTGAATGGAATGAATGAATATATATATATATATAAAAGAAACACACATATATGTGCACATCTCTCTGAAGGGAGGCTACAGGATGATATGAAAAGCCCCCTTCTCTCAGACCTGACAGAGGCACAACTCCCACCCATCTCAACAGGGGCCGGGCTTTATTTATGACCGGTGGTGTGATTCCTCTTGCTGCCTGCAAATTTGCCTAAAATGAATGCGTACGCTGTTGCATGTGGATTTGTACAGTTATGCAGACACCTTTCCTTGGGATCAGTTTTGCTTGTTTTCCGCTTCTAAGACTACATCTGATTTTGAGGGCACTGTAAGATTTCTTCCTATAACGGGTTATTATTGCCTTTTGTGTCAGTTCAGGAGCCTTCTAGCATTCATAGGATTTTCTTAAGGAAACTGAAAAAATAATAATACCTATACATCCGCACCGCTATACACATACTTTGCAGCTATAAGAGTAAGCAAACCAGCCTTTTTCTCTGGATTTTTACATCACACTAGAAGTAATGTATAAAACTGGATTTTGATGCATTTTTTTCTAATAAATAGTATCTTTACATGCACAAAAGGCTTTTTCATCTCTTCCTTTTAGAAGGTTACTATTTTTCTGAAAAGCACCCTCCAGTTATTGCCCTTAGTTGTTATGACATCTCACCGTTTAGTGTTGTAAAGGTAAATCATAACACTCATTATTAATAATCATAAATTTTCACCAGATTCAGCATCTGCCTCCTGAAAGCTTTAATGGTGGAAACATTTCCTGGGCTAGTGCCCACGATGCTTGCATGCTTTTTATTGCTATCATTTAGTAACCAAATTGCTCAAAAATCAAAGGACTTGATTATCACATACCTGCAATGCATAGAGCTATTTATAAATGTTGGCTCGATAATAACAATGACTCAAAAGAAATTTAAACGATAGGCCAAAAATAAGAAGTCTAAAAGTGAAAACCCAAGCCAGAATTCATATAGGTGATGGGAAGAGTCTGATACTGAGGGACAGAGAGGGTCCTAAAGAAGGTAAAGAGAAGAGGCCTCGAGGTGATGGTAGAGGGTAGATGGGCCACAGCTTTGCAGAGCCGGAGGACAGATGAGAGGAGAGGCACCAGAGATGGCAGGCGAGGAGGTATCACAGTGTGGCACTGGGAGAATATGCCAGAAGGGTGGAAACCAGAGCTGGAACACCACACACAGTTGATAGTTTGCTTTCTGGAAAAACAGTATCTAGTTAAAATCATCCATCAGAAAATAAGGTGAAATGTTCCAGAAACTAGAGGGGGTGATTGATGGGAAAAATAAGAGCCCTGAAGGAGCCGAAAGGAGTTTTTTATATATATATGAATATGCATACCTAGCCAAAATTACATAATAATGCATGTATAGATAAATGAAATTAGTATTCTGCTTCTGAAATCATTCTCCTACAGAAACCAGTGGGAAATTTCCATTGATTTCTGGGGGGGCCAGAATTTCTCCTGTTTGCAGGAAAGCGATGTAGCATGGTGTGTACAACTAGAGCTATGCAGGGAGAAAATGCAGTGTGGCTGTCAAGAAACATTTCCTTTCAGTGTACCCAGTATGTCTCTTGTCAGCAGCGATGATATAAAGGAGAAGGAAAGCCTTTGCCTAGGAGATATAAAATCGGCTTGGCCAAGCTACCGCAGGCAGCCGTCACCCTACGAGGGCTGGGGAGCCACCTGGGGAGGCCTTCTCGCCTCTGACTTCTGCAGTACACCTCCATGGAGCTGAAATGGTTTTGATAATTCCCCGATACTTTATCAAAGTATCAAAGAGGTAGGCCCATAAGAAGCTACTTAAACTTTCCAAGCTACTCTCAGAGTATTTCAGATTACGTCAAACTTAATCTTTTATCTGTTTCAAGGTCAGTTGTCACCACAGTATTGTTCTGTATCAGTTCATCCGAGTTGTATGTAACGTACACCCCTTTCACATTATTACATTAGGCATGAAATGTTGGAAAAATATAGCTGACTTTAATATTAAGAATTGCTGATTCATAACCTTGTTTGAAATATTAGCAGTTCTCTTACTAAGTCAAGACAATATCACGAAGTTTATTAGTGTTCACAGGTCAAGACTATCTTTTAAATCATTGAGAATCAATGACAAAGTGATCACTATGGGATTGGTCTTCTCTAATTGGAGAAAGAGGGACATTCTGAACCAGAACTGTACAGCGTTTGATCATGCAGACTGTTACCAAAAAAAGAACAATCTCGCTGCATCTTACAGAGGCATTTACATAAATAATGTAGATTTCATATGACTTCTTTTAGATTATCTGATAGTAATAGCTTTGCAAGTATTCACATTCTCTGAACAAGAAGTTGATAGAAAATTGAAATAAAAAGGAATCACCGTAATTACTGCATTATAAAGGATTTATTTTATTTTTTTTTGTAAGTTAAGTGGAAAATAATAAGAGCAGGGAGGCTTGATGCATTAATGCGTCACAACATCTGGAAACTCATCTTTTAACAATCATTCTTCAGGAGATGACTTACCTGGTTACTCCAAGAAAATGTAGAGCACTATTACCTCTTCGTCAAATTGCCCAAAACAATCTTCTGAAATCCAGAATTATGCGGTTCAATGCCTGCTGTTTTACTGGAGCAACAGTTAATGTAGTCTTGGCGGTCTAGTTGTTACAAATGACCACTGCAGGAAAATAATTGTTTCTTGTTCTCCTACTTTCTTTCCTCCACTGCCACGATGTCCCCTTTCCTGTTTATGATAGATGCAAAAGGTCTGAGGGGACAGAAGAGTTTTTCTTTCTCAACATGTTTTATTTTAGAAATGTCAGGATCATTTAATTACCCAATTTTTTTTGGAATGTCTTGTACTATAGAGAAGGACAGTGGAAACTCTGAGACCTGTTTAAGAGCTGGTTATTTTTCCATTTTTAAAAAAGAGATGTATTTCCCCATGCGTTTGCCAGGGGTCTGAGTTATGAAGAGGTTGCTCTTCGTAACATAAGAATAGTTGCTTTCAAGGTTTCAGTACAGTCCCTTTCTTTTTGACTGCTCGTGTCATATTGTCCTTTGTTGTGTTATGACATCATGTGGCCCTGTACATGTGATGACATAAACCTCTTTGCCTTCAGCTTTGCATAGAGCCCCTTGGTGAAAACAGGATCTGCAAGTCCTGCTCCAGGAAGCAAGAAACAAAACCGCTCCCTTTTGCTCTCCTTATTTAGGTGCCTGTCATCTCTGTGTAAGTGAATTCTTACCAGCGAAGAATGCAGGACCCTCAAATAGAGATGAAAATAGACATGTTTAATTTTAATTTACTTGAGCTGCAGTGAGTCAGTGCTGCACACTCTGCTCCAGCCTCCCTGGTACAAAGGGAGGAAAAACACCAACAAGGGAAAGGAGGCTGAATGGGCGTACTGCAAAATCCAAGGAAAGCAAACCAAAAAAATAAATCCTCCAACAAAATACTTAGCTGGAGTTTTTATGTTTTAATTCTTACCAAATGCCTCTTGATTTTAAGTATTCCACATTTCTTGGATGCAAAACTTAAATAGGTGCCCTGTAAAGAGGCTCAGGATAATAACTCTGCTTTCTCTAATAAAATCTCTCTTCTGAGATTAACTCTGGAGCTAGCAGCAGGGTCAGTATTTCATTTCATAGAAGTCAGCTCACGCTGACAAGGGTTTGGCCTTCTTAGTGATGGGCCGTTTGCTGCTCAGAAGTGTGAGGAATGGCTTTCTGAAATATCGATAGCTTGCCTTCACTAGAACGCATGACCAAATTTAGCTGCCAAGTATCAATGCGCTGCAGCACCCAGACTGAAGGGATGAGAGGCTTAGGCCTTGGGCCAGCCACTAAGGTTTGCTTTTTAAATCAAAGGCTAATTCTTCCATTAGTGTAAATCAGTGATTTATAATAACGTCAAATGAGATTTGTGTCAGAGTAGCCCAGACTACAGCCTTGTCTTGGGATTCGAAAAGGAATAGAAAAATCAGGCTGAGATCATTAGTATTGTGTTTTCATTTGGTTTTGTTGTGCGCCTGTGCAAATGTGCCCATACCCACATGTACACATGCAGAGCTGCATTTCATTCCCATGGACATTTCCCATGGCCATTTGGCTGCCATTTAACAAGGACCTAAGAGCACAAACTCTTCATCATGGTGTGGTTTGAGTGACATGTGCAGAGATCTCGCATAAAGGCTCTGGGATCCCGCTTTTCATCCATAAAAGGAAAGCAGGCAAGCTTCATCCCTGGCTAAACCCTTTGCACAACATACAGCAATAATGAGACAGCATCTATTTATATATTGCTCACTGGAAATGATTGAATTCAGGCAGAAGCTGGTGAGGCAGCCTGAGCTCCACCAGCCTCCATGGAGTCTATTGTTAGTACCCAGGATGACTCTTCGGGCAAACGGGGAAGAGAGGCATGATTTGGAGCCTACCATGCCACAGGGAGGAATTTCAGCTTTGGCACTTGGCAGGTGGTGTCTCCTCTCAGAGAATGCCTTTGGTATCTCTGCCAGGACGCAGCAGTCACGGAGGAGGAATGCAGGAGAAATGGTCAAGATGGCAAGATCAGGGGGCAAGAGTGCAGCCCCATTGCTGCTCCCTGGGAAGTGGCATGCTGACCTGGGGTCACCCACAGGGTGGGAGCTCCCTGCCTTTCTTCATGAGAAAAGGAGATGTCCAAGAGGGAATGGGAGGAATGCAGTACTAGCTTGATGCACACTGATGCCTTGCATGTCGTTGCAGGAGGTTTTCAACAATATTTCTTTTTTACCTAGAAAAAAAAAAAAAAAAGCTGCAATCAAAAAGCCCCATCCAGCATTACGTCGTTGTTTAGGTAGGTCTGGGTGGCTGATAGTCCAGTGATGAGGCTGAGGTACAGCGCCAACATGTGCCCGTGACAATGAAAATTTGCTTCTCTATGAGATGTTTAGCACAAATAAGACACTTAAATCCCCTTGGCAAAGCACAATCCAGACAGTGCTTTGGCTCCATGTCATTTTTTACTCCTTTTTCTCTGTGGCTCTTGTGTACTGTGTCCATATACTCTTAAGCTATTTTGTTTCCAGTTTTATGTATGTTTTATGTAAATTAGAAGAATCAAGCTTCTCTGCTTGCTAAATTATAAATTGAGTGGAAATTGTCCGAATCTCCTTAGACTATGTCTGTAAGTTATACAAAATGTAAGTAATCAAACTGAGCAGGCTGGGCGGGGGAGGGAAAACACATCAATAGTGTGGGCCGTGTGAGCTGCACCCATACGTCCCTGCGTACTGCTGTTTGCCTTTGCAGCCTTGAATATCTCTTTTCTCTAAAGTGCTAGTCTAACTCCTTTCAGACCACTCTCCAAGATGTAGGTTTATTGCCTCGTTTGGTAGTTTGCTCAGCATATTCATTACATCTTGTATAAATGAACTGCTCTTAAATGCCTGTTTCCACTCTCTTGCTTTAGGACCAGAGTAGATCCAGACTGCCTCCTCTGGGAGCACTGATTCCTTTTTATTTTCTTTCTTCCCTTTGCAAGTCAAAATGCCTGTTGATTTTAGCATCTGTCTCTTTGGCTTATTCCCTGCTTTGGCTCCACTTCCCCTGTCCCACACTAATTTTTGTATGCTTGAATTTTGCCCTGGGTTATATTTTCCTTAGTAGCCTACTACAGCCCCACAGAGTAGGACTGTGGTGTAAGAGCAGGAGCCTGGCAGTGGCTGGCAGCCTGAGACACGCTGCCAGGAGAGCAAGGGAATCGGCTGGTCTCTTGGGACTCTGTGAGATGGCGGAGAATCTGCTACAGGGCAGAAAAGGCAGCCTGACTGTAGCCTGTTACTGCACAGTTAGACCACATTTTAAGAGGAAGGCGCTTAAAATCAGACCCCTAAATCTACCCGTACGGATTTAGAAGTAGGCTGAACTTTGGGAGCCAGGTAGGACCAGTGTTATCGTAAGCAGATATGGACATGGCACTAGTCTACAGCCTGACTTCAGAATTCCTCTTAAAAATGTTGATTTTCAGGTGATTGTGACAAACCAAACTGCTCCTAAAAGAGGAGACGGATTGCAGCCTCAGCCCAGGCAGGGATGTCTGGCAGGCAGTGGCCGTGCTTCCATTCGCACTCTGCCAGCGTGTCCGGCAGCACTAACGGAGGGCAGCCTCGTGCTGCTGCTGGCAGCCCATCTGCCGCATGGGTGCTGAGCCGCGTCAGGGACAGAGCTTGGGGTAGCGCTGCACTTTGTCCTTTACTTCCACACCAGCTGGGGAACAGGAAAAATCATTTTCTGAGAGGTGGTGTAGTGCAGTTCTTGTGAATTCTTGACCAACTTTTTAAGGCTGGCATCACAAAGACCGTGAATGCCATTGCCATGGAAAATTCAGGTTAGAAAGGAATCCCTGCAGGCGGTAATTGTGGGCGGTGGGTGGGCTCTGCAGGCACAGCCCCATGGACACAGGCTTTCAGCAGGTAGCATGTTCCCATGTAATGTACAGCCCTGTGTGCTTGCTGGGTCCTGGTGTGCCCACGCGGGTCCCCAAACCTGCCCAGCCCAGCCCAGCCCAGCCTGGCTGCTGAGATGGGCTGCTCTTGGGGCACACTACACGCTGCTGATTCCAGCAGGACTGAAGCATGTGCTTTCTTAAAGGGGATCCCAGCTGAGTCAGTTTTGCCTGAGTAGACAGGTGGCCTCAGGAGTCTCGGGCCAGGACCTGCAGGGTACAAATGGGATCCTCTCTGCTCAGGCTCTGCCCTGCAGTTATTTGAGTTTGAGCTGTCTTTCACCAAGTTCATAAAGTACATGCCTTTTTAAAAATTAATTAAATACTTTGATTCAGTGATATACTGTGAGAATGTGGTTCATTCTGTCCAGTTGAATGTTTACTGAGAAGTGATGAAAAATATCCAACCTGCCTTTTTAGAGCTGCTTATTATATTTCAAAGACAGAAGGCATAACCTTTCCCTTCCTGGTGTGATTTTTATTAAACCTCTGCCTATTTTATTTGTTAGACCATATATAAATTTACTACCTCTTGTGTTTCCAAATAAAAGACATATAGGTTGGTAAGCAGTCTATAAGTCAAGCTGCTATTCCTTGAAACTCGTAAAAGTATCATTTTAATCCATACAATTGCTAATTAAAGCTGCTTCTCAATACACAAAAATTAAGTTAACAGTAATTAATGTAGCCAGTCTGGAACCTTAGGAAGCTACTGCCAGCAAGTGTCTTTTGGTGCACTCAAGAGGATGCAGTTTGATTGTTGGCACCAACAGACAGGTTGGGAATTGTAAACATGGTAATTAGCAGTAAGTTTCTGGATCTCAACTTGCCAGACTGGCAGTCTGATTCTTGGAGTAGTTGTCACATGGGAGGAGGGAAAAACAAAGTAAGGGAATTAGAGCAACCTTGCATTGCTCCATCAACATATGCCACTGGACCAATGTTTTTCTTGGCAAAGATCTCTGACAAGGAGTTTAAAAGCAGCATTGCAGCTGAACTGCAAACTGTGAACCTCACTGCAGGCATCAACCAAGCAACTGTCACTGGCTCTTCTGCTCAAACTAGGAGTGTTGCTCCATGGAAAGGAATTGCGGACTCAGATTCCCCTGCTCCACCTCTATGGTGGGGCACAGTGTTGATAAGGTTATCAACAATAATGGGATTAAAAGAGTTAAAATCCAGCTTTTGCAGTAATCCCGGCGTATTCTATTGTTGAGCTATCAAAGATTAAGGTTATAGTAACCTTATTAACTCTTGGTGTAGTGTAAATAAAAAGGAAATGTCAACCTTAATTCCACCATGAAATTAAATCTTCACTTCTCTAAATGATGATTCAAGCACAGCTTACTCCAGCCAATGTGGTTTATGAAAATACAGAACCATGTGAATGTAAGAAATCCCATCTGAGAGAGAAAGGGAAAAAGGGGTGATAAAACATGGCATTTGTTTTAAGATGAAAAC
Source organism: Eurystomus gularis (assembly GCA_013400335.1). NCBI lineage: Eukaryota > Metazoa > Chordata > Aves > Coraciiformes > Coraciidae > Eurystomus > Eurystomus gularis. The sequence continues at coordinate 68,527 of VZZY01012994.1, read as the reverse complement.
AATTAATATTCATCCAGCTTGTATGTCTGCAGGAACTATACCTAGAGCCAACGAAGTATGCAAAAAATAAGGTGGGGACCAAATGCTTATGGTGTAAATCCCTCTGATGCAGTGAACGCAGCAAATCAGGCTCTGGCCTTGAGCAGAACAGCCGAGCCTCTGCCAGACAGAAGCCACAGCACTGCTGGTGCTGCCCCTGTCCCCTTCTCACCAGGCACTGTGTGGCCCTGTTAGCACTGCTCCAGTGCCAGGGACAGGGTGCCCCGACATGAGATCTGGAACCGAGCATTGCTCCACCAGCACTTTCAGTGCCGGAGACGAGGTGATGAAAACCAAAAAGTGTCAGAAATGATTGCTGAACCTTCTGGAAACAGAGAGCACCAGGTACTGGTGTGAAGGGCACAGGTTTTCCTGCCTAAGCTGATTTCAAAGGGGTGGGAGCTGCCTCTGGATGATTCCCTCCTCACCTGTGCTAGGCACAGCCCCTGCTCTCTCTGCCCACAGAGGCTGAATTTATAAGTGGGTCTCAAACTGCCCTTTGGGAATATCTCTCCTATCTGAAGAGATGGAAGGACGGACAGATGACTTTGCTGCGATGTGGTCCAGGTAAATCTGTATTTCTTTGTGAGGAGCAGGAGGGGAATTACAGTAGACAGAAATGGGCTGTGTGCTCTTTGTTATGCTTTTTTTGACTGGGAGGAAAAATAAAATAGTGATAAAATGGGATGATTCAGAATGATTCTGCATATTAAGTAACTCAAACACTTACTCTGAGTCTCTAGTAGAGAGGTAATTAAGTATGAAGTCACTGCCTATAGCTGGAAGTGAGCTCTCTGGAGGGCAAGAGACATTGCCACGGAAAAGTGATTGTTTTAGTGGGGCTGTTTCCAAGGAAAGGAAGCTGCAAGCTGCAGCAAGCCCCTGTCTGCCCTGTGGCACCTCCATCTCCTGGAAATTACTGGCTCTGTGGGTTGATAAAGCTGGGGAGTGGGCATGCTCTGCCTCTTCATATTGCTTATCCCTGCCCTTGTGAACTCTGCTGAAGTTGTGTTACGAAACTCAGACTTGTGAAACCTCAGTTTAGGATGTTTTTTTTTTTCCTTCACTCACTGAATTGTACTCTTTTCTGGTGTAAATTGTCACAGCTCCAGAACATGCACCAGTTCAGATGTGCCTGCTGGGTCCTGGGCTGGCTTCGTACGCGCTGCTGCTGCAGTTGATACCACCAACACAAATTGTCTTGCTCTGGCTTTTCTTGCCTTTCTGCAGTGTAGGAATAGACAGTGGTCCCATGGGGTTGTTCAGAAATACTGGTTTCCAGTGCTCGTATAACTCTCCTTTCTAGGTAGTATCCTTTTTCTGGACAATATCCCAGTAAAATAGTAAATGGCAACTGCAGAGCAGTAATGGTGTGTTTGTTTGACTGACATTTCAGAGCCTGCAGAGCAAATGCAATTAGGATCCACAGCGTGTTGCAGCTTCCTTTCTTTATTTCCCTGCCCTGGAAGAGCAGCTGTTAGGTTGAGCTTAAGCCTGGACCTCATTCCATATCAGCATTAGGGTGGAGGGAGAGGCTCAAGGGCAGCGTGTCCCTGAGCCCCTGTGGACACCCTCTGCTTTGGGGGCAGCTGGTGTCTTGCAGGGCTCAGGAGCTGCTGCTGCTCCACTGCTGGCACTGCAGCCCTGGGCAGGAGGGCAGTGATTTTGTTACTGGGTGTGAGTTTCCCCTGGACTCAGCAGAGCTGGCACCAGGGTGGCCCTGCAGTGCTCAGACCTGCATTTCTCACTGAGGAGAGATCCCTGTCAGTGCCCCCAGATCTGGGTCAGGCAAAGCAACCCAGGGCTTGGGCTACCCCAGTCTTTGCTGGGGGCAACTGATGCTTTCTTTGGAGTGTTTCAGGGTCAACAGTTGATGCACTGTGAACACTCTGATAGACACTTGGCGTCAGAAAGAGGTGGGAAATAAAATGGCGGTAACTGTTCAGATTGGTCAGGAGGAGGTAACTGAGAACAAATTGCTACCAAAAGCCAAGGGCTGCAGTTAATTGTGGTGGAGCACTGTGGGTCACTCACCTGTAGGGAAAGACTGGTAGAGATCATGCAGGGGTCAAAATTCTTTCTCTCCTGGTGGGGAGAGAGGGTCTCAGCCATATAATTTGGTTCGTAGGGTTATTCTGTAGTGTATAGACCCTGACATGAAAGTCTAGGCCTGCAGAGCTTTATCACTGGAAATAACTCAGTCGGTGAAGGCAGGGGCAGCTGTGGCTTGCCCTGGGGGCAGAGGGGTGGCCAGGCTGCAGCATCCCTCCTATCACAGGCAGCTCTGTGCTGGCCCCTGTGGGCAGCACATGACAGGAGAGGCATGGGCAGCTGCTGACTCCTCTGTCCACTGGGTCCTGCTTGAGGGAGGGGGCATGTAAATCCTGGACTTGACTGAGGAGAGAGCAGCACGGTAGAGACTGCGATGTGCGCAGAGCCGCCACGCTACCAGCCTGCTCCAAACCACGGTTTTACCTTTCAGTTTGAACATGGCTGACATGCATTCTTTTATTTGTTAACAAATTTAAACTCTGCAATGTTTGCTATTCCTGGTGCTTCTTAGATGTCTGCACCTAGGCAGACATCAACGCCCATGTAAATACGTGAATTGTTTTTCAGCGGGTCCTCCTGGCGCAGAGGCAGGGGAAGGATGACATGGACCCACTGCCTGGGGGTGGCAGGAGAGGGGCTGCCCTGACTCAGCAGTGGCTCTCCAGGAGCAAAATCTCATCTATCTCTCAGATAAGTTATTTCCAAATCGCTAAAGCTATTGCAAGGGTTTGAGAGATGAAAATAATGATGAAAAGCTGATCTAATTTTTACTAAATTGCACTTTTAATCAATATTTTGATTCGGCGATCCTGCAGGGTGAAAGAAAAAATTCTTCAGCTTCCTGTATCTGGCAACAAATCCAGTATCGCCTTCTTTCAGGGCAGGTCCTTGCTCCTTGCTCTTTCACCTTTGCTTTGTGCTCAGGTAACTAAGTGCAGGAGCATGCTACAGCTTGTACTGCTCTGCCTGCTCCCTGCGCTAATGCTGCAAGTGGGAAAAGCCAAGACAGCATGAGAAATAGGAACCAAAGTTTCTTAAATCAATCTAAATGCAGAGCAACCCTGATGAAGTTTGTGGCATTACGTGAGTGTTGGCTGAAGCTCTGAAGGTTGGGCCATCCCAATTAGAGCCTGGATTCCAGTGTTTCAAAAAGGACTTTAAAGTAAACATGTGTAGTGCAAGTATTAGAATATGAATACCCCAATCTAACCTGAGGTACGGGAAGAATGGTCGTGTGGCTCTCCTTGGAACTTATATCGTTTGATAGTTCAACATACCCTTATAGAGGAAACCAAAGCAAATGCTGATTTATTTGACTTACTGTTATTATTATGCTAAAGGGTGGCTTTGGCAAGATTGGTAATAAAGCCATTTCTCTTCTTTTGCAATCAAAAACTCAAACACTGTCCATGCATTAAAGTCTGTCCCCACGTAGCCAGCCTGGCGTGGCAGTGTTGGTGACATGCAATCCCACGTCCTTCTGTGGGAGCCTGCGAGCTGTCCCCGCAGGGGTGGTGGCTGCGCAGGGCACATCAGCAATTGCTCTGTTTTTTACCATGTCACATCATAACTTGCTCATCTGTTCAGTGTCAGGGTTGAAAAATACTGCCAAAATGAAAATGCAGGAGCTGACTGAGAAATCAGTGAGTATGCTATCTGGGTGCTACAAATTTAGACATTTTGATTGATAAAGCATATAAAATATATGACTTTTTTTTCAAGTGAAAAGATACTCCATTAATTTTTTTTGTTTGTTTTAAGAATAACAGCTGTGTTTTACAGCAAGTGTGTGTACCCATGTGTGCAGGTGCATGTGTACACACATACTGCAGTAGTCCAACATTGCATGGAGTTAGCTGCTGAATTAAGCTGGCAGTATGAAATGTATTATCAACTCCCTGCAGGGCTGGGCGTAATACCTGTACAACTGAGTGGAACAGTCTGAGTGGAACTGGGTGAGAGTGTTTTCCTAGCTGAATTTGCTGGTGTTCAATCTGTAACTTCACAATCCCCTTTTCCATATTTCCTTTTATTTGTATATGCTGAAGGGAGAAGAGGAGAGGGAAAATGCCTCTCCCATGGAAGGAAAAGGCCTTGGCAGGATAATAGCTCTGTGTATGCTGCTGAACACAGTGTATGTGGTGAGTTGAAGGAGTTTAGAGGGTCAAGATGGCTTTTCTCATGATAACTCCAGGACCGGGTGGGGTCTTCTGGGCCCAGAACATCTGCGAGTTCAGGAAGCTTCAGTGGTCAGGGTGGTGGATTATTGCAATGACCAGCTATAACCTAATCTCCCAGAAAAATAACATAAACCCACATGCTCAAAGGCTAATGCCATGCTGAAGCCATGGTCACTTGGGTTTCTCCAACCGTACTGCTCCCCATCTCAGGGTGTGGTGCTGAGGGCTGGTGCGGCGTTGCCTGAGCGTGGCTCTCCGCACAACCAGCCTGGCACGGTGCTCAGGGACAGCCAGCGCTCCAGCCCTCCTGCTCCTTGCTGGGGTGGGAGATTTCTGGCAGGCAGGGCCCTGCCCAGATGGGCAGGGGTGCTGCCCGTGAGGCGATGCAGCAGCAGCTGGGCTTGCTGGGAGGCTGTGCAGAGCTCCCTGGGCGCAGCGCGGCTCCTCCTGGCCTCGCTGAAAGGATGCGGCTTCCATAGCATCAGCAGGTGCCCTGTGCTTTTGACCTCGGATTTGCTCTTGCATATGCATAAAACACAGTGTGGTGTTAGAGGGTTTTAATGGAAGGAAACTGAGGAAGCCAGTGAATTATTTTCAGTGGTAAATGTTTACATTCATAATTTAAAAATTCAGTACATTTTTTTCCCCATAAATTTAATATTATCTTTAGAATATGAGAGTAGGAAGTCAATGGAAATAAGAAAAGGGTCTCTCTGTAGTAACTCAGCAATTGTACTGATGGATTTCCAAATAGCTCCTCTAAAGATCTGGAAGTCTGAGTATTATTTTCAGAGAATATATCCATACAATGATTTAAGCCTGATAGTCACAAGACAAAAGCTGTCTGTTGCATGAAATCCCTGCAGTTCAGTCCCCTCTCTGGGTTAATTTGGTCCCTCTGAAAAGCTGGGAACACCAGATTGCCAAGTGGGTGAAGAAAGGTAGAGAAAATTGATCTGATGAGCTGAGGAGTCCTGATCCTCTGGTGTAACCTATGCAGCACCCTCCCTGCCCAGTGCTGTGCTTCCAGGCAGGATTCAAGCCTCAAAGCCTCCAACACCTCAGCATTCCTGCCCAATTATATGAAATAAAATCAAGGAAAAAAAACCTGTTTACTACAGCATGGTCTAGTTTTTAGATCCAAACAGATTGCTGTACACTGGGTGTGAAACTCCCTAATGTTTTAGTAATGATGCTGGAACCTCTCTGGCAGCTCTGAGCAAAGTACTTTCTGAGGTTATGTAAATGCCTAAAAAGAAATCTAACCCTGTATCTTAATTGTGTAGCAGATTTGAGTTCTGTGAAGTCTAGGTGCTGCCAGATTTTTAAAGCCATGCTGCTACCTTACATAAATACTCATAAATACTTGCAGTAAGTGTCCTAAAAAGATCTTGGGCTCACCAAGTGAGCTAGAAGGGGGTGTTTCAGGGCTGCCTCATCTCTTCTGGCTGTGAATGGCATGTGGTGCTGCCGAAGCCCGTTCTGGCAAGAGCAGGGAACCTGGTTCCCTTTAAGTCCAGCCAGAACTGTGGATATTCGGGATCATATCCAGGCACAGGAATGAAGCTACTTCCATTTCTGATACCCAGTAACAGGGCAAAGAGACATTTCCTTGTGCTTTTGTGCTCTAGCTTGGCACAGAAACAATTACAAAACATGTTTATAAATTCCAACTGGGTGTTGCAGCCCTTGCTATGAATCTCAAAATATATTTGAGATTTATTAGCATTGTGCTGCTTCTGACACAAAGGATGTGGGGGACAAAGAGCAGCAGCTTCTGTGCTATGAAGAAGCACAAAAAAACCTGTCAGTACACTTGTAATTTCATGCTTCTAAATGTTGTTATCCAGAAGTCATTGTACTCTCAACTATTCTGTGTGCATTAAATATGAGGTGTAAATGCTACCTGGTATTAAAAATGCAATCGTAGTGTGAATGGTTAGCGTACACTAATGTTTTTGTAATGGCTCTTGTTAGCTCTTATTACCTTGTCCTTGATGTGACTTAAAGCAGAAAACCAAGAATCTACTGCATTTAAAAAATGTTCAGAAAATTGTGCTTAAGTAAATAGATGTCTTTATTTTTCAGTATTTGAATAGGTATGTAAAGAGAAGGGGGTTGAATAAAAACAAAGGCCATCTTACAGAGCTTACTACATAATGGTTGTGATTAATTTTGCAAAATTGTCCATGAATAACTGGCAAAATATGCTTCCCACATCCCACAACTTCTATCCCTGACTGACACATAGTCAGAGCGGTACCTTTTGAGATGTGATTTGATGTATATTAAAAATTGCCATTGATTTTATTTTTTTGAGGGATTGAATCAGGGTTGTAAAGGATCTGTGACATTTTTCAAACAAAATACTTGTTATATCCTTCCTTTGTTTTCTGTTGTTGTTTATTCTAGGCTAGGTGAGGGATTGGCACTAAATCATAGCAGTGTCCACATCCCCTCTCCTAGAGGGAGCAGAGGGTAGGGACAGGGCACCTGAGCAAAGGGAAAAGACAGAAGAGGAAAAGCACAGAAAGGAATGACTGGAAATAGCAAAGGAAGGGGAGAAATGGGAAAATGCAGAAAAGAAAGAGAATCTGAGAGAGACAAGGGAATGAAAAGGAAGAAAGAGAAAAAAGAGGTAGAAAAACGGAAACAAAAGCGAAGACTGGATAAACATGAGTAAGCTCAATAATTAATTCTCAGTATTAATCTTTCAGCATACTCCTTAGGCAGGAGCTCAATGTGATTTGGAGGTTTGTGGGGGTTTTGTTTTGTTTTTTTTAAACAAACCTCACCTCCCCCCTGTCTCCAATAGCTTTTGTCCCTCTTACCTTGGCTGGAGCATGAGGGCTTGCACAGCTCCGTGGTGCCTGATGGCTGCCCCATGGGCTGGCCCAGCCAGCCGCTGCTCGTTGCAGGCACTGTATGATGTTCATCCATGTTCCACCGACCCGAGGTCTACAAGGAACATGAGTAAGCAGCAGGTTAAATCTCAGCAGGTTTATTGTTTACAAAACCATGACAAAAGATGAAGTAATGCCCTATCTGGCAGCGTACTGGGCTGCAAGTCCTTTTTTTTTTTCCCTAAAAGGAGAGCTATCTGATGTGTTTTGCTACTGTCAAAAAGAAAAAATCAGTTACTGTGATTTAGAGGAGCTAAGTGTTTAAAATAAAATATATATTCAGTGCTTTCATGCAAAGATTCATCGATAACCATGTGACTCAAATCAATGCACTCTTATCAAAGCCCAAAGATTATTTTAAGGTGTTTATAGACTCTCTCTGCTCCCATTGTGCCCTCTTACAATTAGAGATGGGGATGATGAACACACATGTTCCTATGCAATAACATGCTGCTACCTTATAAAAAGCCAAAGCCTAATGAACTTCAGTATGGAGTAAAGTATTAGCATCCTTGTGCAAGAGCAACCTGAGGAGTTTTGCCCTACTACTGACAGTGAAAGCAGACTTGTCGATGAGAAGGAGCCTTTGTAAAACCACAGGTTTAAGATTAGATTTCCAGCCTGTTGAGAATGAACTCTGGACCTGGGATGGACAAGAGTTATGAGCACGTCTTCTGTAAATCTTTACCTTGTGTTTTGGAGAGACCCAGTACAGTGTCCTGTGGTAATCAGAAACATCAGCTGCCATCACGCAAAGATCGGAGCTCTGATAAATGCACTAATCCCAATTTGTGCATTGCTTTCCAAGTCACCAAAGCAATTTTAAAATCAGTGTGTTTTGTTTAAAAGGGAGTCCACATGGTCCTCTCTGGACAGGAAGAACGCATTGAGTCTGTTCAGGGAGAGTTAACATCCTAGACATGGTGTTTTGTACAAACCAGAGAATAGAAAGAATATTCCAGGAAAGCCATAAAGAGAGATGACACAGTAACGGTTTCTGGGATGTTAAAAATACAGTTATGCTTATGAACTGCTGTGTGAACCTGCCTGCAGTGGCTGACCGGGGGTGACACTGTGTGGGTGACAGTTTCACAAATGTCAGCAATGCGAGGCCGAGCCTCAAGCAGCTTCTACAATTTTAGCATGTAATGAGGCCAGAAGACAGCTTGGTGCTGTAATAATAATTTAATGCAACTAATATATGTAAAGATGCATCTGAGACAGTGTTGGTAGGTCTGCCAAAAGGACTTTTTTGGACACCTCAGTGATCAACTCAGGGTGGGGGTTGTAGGCTTAAGTCCAGGTCTGTGTGCTCAAGCCACTAGTTTTTAATGGGCTTGAGCAGTTTTCAAATAAACCTTCATTAGTTAGGGTGGCACCATGAAGTCTGCTTCCTGCTGAGCAGCAGGAAGACAGAAAGTGCATCTTTAACAGTAATAGTTTAACACAAATTGATTTAAAGACTGGAATAATAGGAAGGTTAGAGAGCTGGGATGAGGGATGAAGGAGCTGGGCAGAAAGAGGTTGGAAAAAAAAAGGAACAAAGCCCAGCCGGCTGCGGACGGAGGAGAAATGTGTCGTCTTCATTTTCTTCTGTCAGCTGAAGCACTCCACATTGCAAACAGGAGATGTGAATTCTTGTAGCACACCTCCAAAACCATTCTCCACTTTTGTGACCTGTTTATAGTGCCAGGTGAATGGCCTCTGGGCAAACCAGGTATGCTGCCTTTCACACCCTTCCAACTTCCCACTCCACAACTGGCACCCACCACAGGGTCATTCAGGCTTGATTACTATCTCAGTTTCTAAAGATTTTTCAGTCTGTCCAAAATACTTATGCCTGCAACATCTCAGACCTGTCCATGTCTCTTTTTTTGCCTGCTGGGTATAAAGTAGCTTGGCTTTTATGGTGTGTCTGTATACAGAGTTTTAGCAGATTGGATAGGTTTTGTATGCTTATAATGAAAGTAACAGCCCCTTAAAATGGATTATTGATCATGGGAAGACAGTAGATGTTTTTAATGTTTTGATGCAGAACTACAAATAAATCAAATTATATAAAGTATATTATTTAAAGGCATTTATTTTATTAAAAACACCACTTCCAGTGTTTGCAGAAGTGGAATACATTTTGTTTCTTCATATGAGGGTTCAGAGGAAACCATGGTAGGAGTTAGCCCTTCTCACTCAGTAACTGCCCTGATATCAGTAAGTCAAAATTAAGATTCTTCTCAAGTTGCATAAACCACTGAAAGATTCAAATGTAGGGATCTGGAGGTCTGTAAAATTCCCATGTCAGCTGATAAACTATCTGCGGGAGTTGTGATTTTTTTTTTTTTGCACAGACATGCATGATGCATTCTTTCTTTACTGAAAATTTAGGATTACCATCATGTGTGCCAATGCATACATCCATACATATGTATGGTGTGTAGCTGAGCATGTATCTAAATGTGTGTGTTTATATATATTTATATACTACATAAATATTGCACTGTGTTATGAAGAGCCAAAGGTTGCTTTTGGCCACGCTATCTGTGCCATTTTTGAGTACGCGGGGTCGTGCTGGTGCCTGTAGCAGCCTCTCTGACTATCCTGCTCAGTGTGCAGCTCTGGCTGACCCTGGTGATGATGAACTGCAGCAGAAACTCCCTCCCTGTCCTTGTCATGACCAGGTGCCTGAATGTGGAGGCTGGTTTGCATGTTCCAGCCTAGCGGCTCTGCCAGGTATGACCACAGGAATGAGGCCAGTGGGCTGAGCCTCGTGAAGCAGAGAAGATCTGCCTTTAGCCTGGAGTTTGCACCTTCCACCATTTCAAGGAGCTAAGCAGGAAAACTCATTCTTTCCTGGGAGAAGTCAACCAAAGAGGCTTTATCCATTCAAGGAGGCTGGTGGGATTGTGCAAATTCCAGTGGTCTTTGTCATTAACCAGCTCATTTCAAACTGGCTGAAGAGCTGAAATGTTCTGTTGATTAAATCCTGTGCCTTCAAAAGGCAAGAACAAAATCACCATTAAACGTTTTGCTTTGCCAAAACATTATTTGCTTTCTGGCAACGCTGGCAAGGGTTTAACTCCTGTGCAGCTATGCTCTCCCCTTAGGAAGTCAAAGACAGAGGCTTTTCTAGTTAAATGCTGCCTGTCGTACTAGCCTGCGTTACCCCAGTGATAAAATGCTCCAGCAACAGAAGTCACCTTCTGTGTTCAGCTGAGCTCAACTGGAATCATGCTCTGTAGCTGGGCTGTTAAGTGTCTCTGAAGGTGTTATGGGTACAGAGCTGCGCCACTGCGTTTCAAGGGATAATAAAAACTCACCAGGTAAATTGAAGGAGTGAGGCTTTTTGTGACAGCAAGTTGGGACCATATAAGCAACGATATCATTGTGCTAAGGCAGCAGATGCAGTCAGTGTTTGGAGGAAATGGTTCATGACCCAGTGATGCTTCCCAACAGATGCAGCCAGGAAACAAAGACACTGGGGATCCCTCGAGTGGGAGTAACACTGGCAGGGCAGGCAAGGGAAGCAGGAGGATCAGACAATGGGAGAGAGCAAGGAGAAAGGGGACATGCAAGCAGAAAAACCCTTTGTCGTGCTTCGTGCTCACTCTTTCACTCAGAGCTGTGGGACAAGAAGTGATAGCTAGTGGAAGACCCCCTCCTTGCTTAAGACCAGCAGGGCATGCCAGGAAGGTGCTGCAGCCGTTGTCTCTGCAGTGAAAGCAAGGAGAAAAGCCATAATCATCATAGATGTAGACTGCAGAGGTCAGATCTGAGATCTGCATTGCCCTGAAAGTTGGGTCCAGCAGGTGCCTGGAGCAGAGGAAGGCCCTCATCCCACATGAGGAGCCAAAACTCACTGGGACAGAACACTGTTGGGTTCTAGGCAGGATGCTCACCATAGAAGCATGTTAAAGCTGATCCCTAGCCATGTGCATGCTGATGGGGTGTTACTGAGGTATTTCAATCTCTGAGCAACCAACCCTGAAAATATGCTTGTGTTCCAAGCACAACCTGGCTGGAGGTCCACTACAGAAGACTAGGATGCTCCCCTAGGAGCTACACCCTGAGGAAGGGCAGCCAGGAGGCTAAGGGGAAACTCAAGCTGAGAGAATGAGAGCATCTTGAGCAAATTCTCTGGTGGTTCAGGCTGGCCAAGCTAAGCGGGTTCCTTCCCTCAGCTGATGTCACAACTTGGAGGGAAATATATGGAACTGGTGGGTCAGAGGCAGAACTGGCTCCTGGCCACCCTCAAACAGGGCACTTGTCACTGCAGAAGAATTGCACTGAGGGTATGCAGACCTGGAGCCCATCCCTGGCAGGGCCTGGCCATTGCCCTCAGCACTCTCCCACCTCGGTGACACACTAAGGAGCCCCCCATATGGGCAAGTGGATGTGGCCACACTGGTGTGCACAGGCAAGCAAACCCTGCACATGTGGTGCAGCTGTCACCACCCTCAAGAACAGGCATGGGTCTCACTTCTTCAGGAGGAGTCCCCAGCATGCAGCGATGGCCATCAGCATGGCCCCTGTGCTTCTTGACCCAGAGCAGCAGCTGCTCTCAACCCCAGCCTGTCTCCACATGTACAGGGCAGTGAGGGATCCCCGTCCCTGAGCCCCCCACATCTAAAGACCTCTGCAGCAGCACTTTTACTCCAGCTGAGGGTTTGTCCCACTTGTCTTTGCATCAGGTGAATCCAGCTCAGCTGCACTGGTGCAATGGAGCAAATAGATTTTAAGAGAGTAGCTGCAAAAAAGTGTAGCAAATAAAGATTAAAATGCTGCTAATGAGCCTCATTGACAGTGGCATTATTTGCAGCTATCACCTGGAGATTTAAAAAAAAAAATATGTGTGTGTGAAATAAAGCTGGTTTTGTCAGAAGGGGTCAAAGCTTCTGCTCTGACACTCACCTCCCTGCATGGTTCTCCCTGCTGTGTTTCTTGTTTCCCCATTGCCTGCTGATCTGCTCTGCCTGTTGGGCTGTGCCTGGGAGCAAAGCTGTGGCCACTTTGAAGCTTGCTGGGGCCATGGCTGCTCCCTAGAAGGAGAGAAATCAGAGGAGACAGCACCAAAAGGAGAGGAAGAGTGTGGGCTAGTGGAAAGGAGAGGTGATAAAGCAGCTCCTTGAAGCAGGGGCTGAGGCTGCTGTGATGAAGTGTGGTGCTCAGCAGGATTTGACCCATGCTAAGGGTAGGTCACCTTCCTTTTGACTTGAGCATATGTTGGAGTGTGTGTGTGTGTGCTTAGCCTAGAAGCCAGTTACTGCTGTGCTGGGTCTTTTCTCTGTTGCCCTGTGATTTGCAGTAGCTATTTTATTATTCACATAAACTCATACTCTTGCTGTCTTCAGGGAATTTCACCCAAGTAAGCGCTAAGCTAGTTTACCTTCCTTCAAATCCATAAGCACAAACACCTTTGACACCTTGAGTGTTTATGCTACTGAGATCTCTGTGTTACTCTTTTTGGCTAGGCCTTTTGTTAAGAAGTTAATAAGCCTGTCACCACAAGTCGACTGACTCTCAGAACAACATTTCTTTCATTCCTGAGGTCTCTTTCGTAACCAGTTTGCATATTAGCACTCGTCATTAGCATCTGGCCAGCTTTCCTCTTTAGTATTATTGTACAACACACTTTCTTTTGTAGTACCAGAAGCTCATAAAACAAATATCACTTTGCTTCCTGGTGTGGGAGAAGGTATCTGTAGTCTGTATTTCGTGTCTTGAATCTCTTGAAAGGACTAGAAATCCCAAACGCAGTAACCTGTGGGTTTTCTGTCTTAGAAAATTAGGATGTCTTTGCATTACTGAGCAGGCAAACATTGAGCAGTGCTTGATCAATAAGAGGCATTGCCAAAGGTCTGGTATAGTCTACCCCAGCTGACGGTAAGTGTTGCTATAGGCTATGGAACTAGGAATATAAAATGTCGAATGACAGTAATAATTCATGCATCCTGGGACATATAAAACCAACAGCATGTCAATAGCTTTGGCATGCTCTGCAGAAAATATGCAGGATTTGGATGCTGCAGGAGCCTGTGTTTTATTTTCAATCGCGCTTTCCTTGGTGAAATATAGACTTTCCCCATTTGTTAAAAGCATTTGGTTTTGGTTTCATGTTGCTACTTTGCTATTAAGATTCTAAGAGCTGTGCAGCTCAAAAGACGTCCTGAGATTTAAAAAGCAAAATATATGTATTTATTGAAGAAAAACACATAAAAGATTTATAAAACAGAGGGTGCATTACTATTTGAGATTCATGGACCATTTCAGCATTCATAAAAGTGTATATGGTTCTCATGTTGGTTTCACCAGGAATCAGACTTTGCAAGATGAGTTACCCAGGAGGTATCTGGCATTGCCTTAAAATGAAACTTGTTACAATCACTTTGCATTTTACTTGGAAAGCAGAATATCTTGTGAAATAAGTAAAAATTTATCCAGTATTTATCCTCTTAAAAAATACTTCAGGATATTTGATATTGCTTGTCTCTTATGAAAAGATACTGAAGAGGGTGAATTATTGCATCTGGGATGGTACAGCAGGCATAAGAAGAAAGACAGAAAGACTGCGTCTATCTGATACATGTTCTCCCCTGTGCCACTATTGCACTGCTGCTTGGGAATCTAAAAGTGATGAGTGCTGTTTTACTGGCTGAGGCTTCCACAAAAATTCTTCAGATGAAACTTTAATGAGAAAAGGGAAAAAAAAAAAAAAAAAGAGTTGTTCAAGCAGCTCCATTCTTATGCTTTCAGCTGTGTGCTCCTCCTGTGCACCTCAGCTGTGTTTTACCAGGCCTCAATTTCTCTAAATCTGTCTGGAACTAGAAAGGTGAGACAGAGAAGTTGTGTGTCACTCGTGATTGTATGAATACAGGCCTTAAAGTGCAGGTAATACCTTATCCTGCTGGTTTGCACAACATACTTCTAAATGAATGTAAAATATTAACAAAAAAAAAAAAAAGGAAAAGCATCACAAATAAATCTACCACACGTTGTTTAATTCTTCCCCTGTGGGGGGCTGAGGGCTCAAATGCATAGGAATCATCTGCTCTTCCATGTGACAGCAATCCCTCCACTTCAGACTTGCATGGTCCCAGCTCCAAGTGGTCTACTTGGGATTTTTTTAAGGTCCATATTTAAATAAAACATCTTAAATATCTGTTTTGTGAGGACCATCAAATGATTTTGATGCAGTGGCCTCCACCTATACGGACAGGCAATAATAGGTATTTCAGCTCATCTTGCTGAAGCTAGTGTGAGACAGAGACATTGATAAAAAAAAAAAAATTAAGCCTACTAACTGTCTGAGACCTATGAAAAGGGACGCCTTTGTTCTGTGAAGAACATCTTGGCTCGTTCTGCTCCTTCAGCTTGGTTTGGGGAGGTTGTATTTTATAGTTCTCCCATGATACTTGGCAAATTTAAAGCTGTCACTATTGATCCTGCTTCTCTTTGTATTAAAAGAATGTCTATGGTGTTTATGTTCTGGGGGAAAACCTGCTATTTCTACTTATTGTATTTTCATTGTCTCTTTTCTTGTGACTGTACTGTTTGCCAGCAGCCAAGGGGCCACTTTAATGCTTGCGTTGATGCCATGGCTTATTGTGTTGCACAGTTGGGCCTATGGGTTTCCTTGCTAATCAGAGCTGGCATACTGGGTGAAAAAAAAATAAAGCTTTTTCTATAATTATGGTTATCTCATAGAGTCTGCGTTTCTTATAGCTGTTTGCATGCTGGAAACTCGTGTTTATAAATACCTATATACATTCTGATTTGTTTTCAATCTCAGAGATGTTTTTGCCTGCTTCTGTCATTGCCCTCGGCCACTCGTGCGAGCAGGCTTGTGTGCCTGCATGCTGAATGGCTATTGCCTCAGGACGATACTGGCCTGCACATGTTACCTGGATTATGTGCAGGGTACAACCTACACCTTGTTCACTCTTGTCACTCTAAGGGCTTAGCATCCAATCAAGAAAAACAAATGAATCTTGTTTTATCAATTCACCCAGGGAAGTGAGTAGCCAAAATAACCAGAACATTAATGGTGACTGCAGGGACAGAAGGCAGCCTGGCTGGGTTTGAGTGTGCTGTGTGATGCCCACCACCGCTGCTGCTCTCAGAGGTGTATGATTTCACCGTGGGTCCTAGTATGTTTAACAAGACTCTCCTGTTGCCATAAAAAGACTCGCTTACTGGCTCCCTTCTTTGCCCCATGCTCCATGTGGTAATTCCAGGCAGGACTCAAGTAATATTGACTCAGATGTAGCTATTCCTTTTCTCCTATGCCTCATAATCATCTGTGGACAGATACGGAATCATTCTGTTTCCATTTTATAGATGAAAAAGGAAGGGCTTTGAGAGGCTGAGTGATTTGTCCAGGATGATGCAGCAAATCAATGGAAGAAAAATGGATCAGGCCACTCCACGCAGTTTAGGAGTGCCTTTAACTGCCCCGTGGGTTTTCTAGGGAAAGGCATGCAGGTCCCTGAAGAGGCAGCTTCCATCGCAGGAGTGTTTGTCCATTATTACTGTCAGATTATTGCTGTGAACTGTGGAGAAATGCAAAATGCATTATTCATCTCTCCTACTCATAAAATCAATACCTATCAAAATACAAATACAATTTAAATCAAAGGGCACTTGTTGAGTGCAGATTCTACTAATTAGGTATGATTTCCAAACAATTTCTTAAATTATTTATCCAAGGGATGGATAGCAGGCACTTTATGTATCCCAGAGTGAATATTATAAACCTCTTGCCATGATACAGCAAATGTGAAATGTAGTGCAAAGCAGTGTGATTTGTAACCTTGATGAACTAATGTAACATCAATAGACATCAATCTGTGCAAAAAAATCTGTCTCTTCCTAACATCTAACAAAAACCCAATAACCTTGTGAAATGGACACATATCAGTGAAAGATACAGAATATCGTGCTAGGAATCAATTAAAAATGTTATACCCACTTGCACTGGAAGTTACTAAGCCACCATCACCAAAAAAAGAGGTTTGCATCATGCATGAATATTTGTCTTGAGAGCAGCTCCCTCCAGCCTGGCTGTTGGCCCTGTAAGCAATTCCACTGTAGTAACTGGCCTTTTTTTCTTATGCTTTTCTTGCTTAGTCTAGCCCTACAGTCAACATCTAAACAATATTTATGCCCTATCTAGTCAATTACACTTCTAAAACCTCTAAAGAAAAAAGCCAATGGTTTTGAAGATTTTTGTGTACCAACTAGGATGCAGCTCTCCTGTAAAATGAAAGGTTTACAATTTTCAGCCAATAACCCAGATCAATGTTCTTCAATTTTAATAATAAGGGTTTTTCTTATGCAGCTTCTTTGGATCTTAATTTTCAAATGTATACTCCCACGCAAATGACAGATCTTAAGATTCCGTCGAACTAGCCATCTATCAGCTGAAAATGCTTGGACCCATTACATAAACCTGATACTTGCTCACCAAATTGTTTCGTATCAATGATTCAGAAGAACAGTCTGAAATATTAGGGATGTCTTCTCCCTAATTCTTAAAATAGATGGCTTAAAAAGTGAACGTTTTATCATTTTACTTTTTCTTTCATCAACTGACAACAATTTACGGGCAAGTGTAATTCTGAGGCCTAAACTAAATAGTTGAGCATGGAGCTGCTATGACTTTAAATACAGCAATACATGAGAGGCTGAAGTAAAACCATCAGAGTAATTCCGAGCTTAAACTTCTTACTCAGTACCTTCCTCTCTAGCATTACTGGTGACCAGGCTCCCAAGAAAGCTGTCAGGAGTCTGAGCAAAAAGCTGTAGTGGTCCAAAGTGCCTGTGCATTTCAGCTCCTGCAGGCAGCCTGTGATCTTACTACACTGTTGGCAGTACTTAGGTGCAATTGTGCAACCGCGGATGCAAGGCAGAGCCTTATTTCAGAATTTCCTGGCATTTTAAAGTACAAGTCAGAATTTTAATGGTATTTAAACCTTCCTTATTAGTTGTACAATGACTGTCTTTCAGCTAGTGTTCTGAAAAATCCTTCCCAGTGGTCTGTGAAAGACATGGTTTGAAAGTCAGAGAGCTGGAGGTTGAATGCTGGGTATGTGGGAATGGATGACTGTGCCTGAACTGATGGGAGGAATAAGGGAGTCTGAAGAAGCGCTGCATTAAGGTATCGTGGGCTAATAAGGGTAGTAGCACAAAGTATAAAAAACATGGCCTGAATACATTGGTTATATAGGATAAATTCACCTTCAATTATTCGGCTCTCCTGCTTGTATTTTTGTTGCTTTTAATTAATGGAGGTTTGTCTGGGCAGGTATAAAACCTGCTGGAGTTTCAGTTCAGTCCCAGAGTGTTTAAGTCCTAGCTACATCAAGTGAAAGTGACGATTCTACATGTAATGTTTTGCATTTTCTCATTCCATTTAAATGAGAACAAGCTATCTAACAAGGAAGGAGCATCAAACATTGCAACTACTGTTTAGTGATATTTTCATTTTCTTCTGCTGCCTAACTCCTTTCATACATGTTTTAAAAGTGATTGTATATTAGTGGCTGCCAAGGTTACCTAAATTAACATTGTGGACTAATTTCATTTTAAGCGGAGGGTAGGAGCACATCTGTTTAAAACAGCTTTGTAATATACCTTTTGTGAGTTCAAATCACATACAGTAATGACCACTTAAGTGAGCTCCTACATGCACAACTACTGATTTGCAATAGTACAAACCAGTGTATCTCTGAAATGGCAGTAGCATTTTGGTGCACTGAAATAGGTTCCTCCTCTCCCCCCCACCTCAAAAATTCAGCCCTATGTTATTTAGTGCATACAAAAAAAGAGTGTGTGTTCTTCCTCATGGTGGATGTGTTATTCACTGTATAACTGTACTGGCTAAATATTTTATATCTTGCTTATGTCTCCCTTCAAAGGAGGTATGACTTTTTTTTTTGTAGTCATAATTGCGTAATTGAGGTAATAAAAGCAAAGCAAGCAGTCTGTATCTCTGGATTATGTTCAGAGGTTAAAAGTGTGTGGTTTTGCTGTACATCACACTGGTTTAAGAAGGATATGTTTGGAAATGATCTCACATGGAAGGCACCAACTGAGGGTCATATACCTTGTATATGAGCCTACATCCAATGGCTTGCTTAAATAGGGAAATATGTTTTTTTCGTGTCCTTTCTACAGATAAAAATGCGTACAGCCTGCATATATCTACACTGGGCAGACTGAAAGTAAACAAATAGAAATGTGTTTGGTTGACAAATTTCTAATGTAAATTATTTTGCTTTAAACTGTGGAAGGTTCAAAGAAAAGCTTTGTAGAATAGGTCATCCATTGTGGAGATAAGGAAGCAGAGGACCACAATGGTGCTGCTTGGCCTGTGTGGTGGCGCGATCTGTAATGCATCTTTCCTGTGAAGCAGGAAAGTACTGTTATATTTATTTCTCCAAGAAAGAGGTAAGACATGGACAGAAACTATTGGACCTGTCTGCACACATAAAGGAACCCTGTAAAAGCTGAGGGGTTGAGTAAAACTGTCTGGGGGCCTTGGCTAACACACTAAACCGTTAGGCTATCCTTGCAAAATTTATGTTGCCAAGTCTGTTGCCACTGAAATCTGAAAGCAAACATTAGCAGCCAAGAACATAATGCTAATTAATTGCCTCAGGAGGATACAATTTCCAAGATCTAATGAAAAATGGAATCCAGCTCCCATATGTCCCATTTGATAGCCCAAGAAAACATGCCCATGTTTCTCACAGAAACAGTGACAAATGTCCAACTACTTGTCTCTCAGCTGAACAAAACTAATCACCAGGCCCAGAGATGGAAATAGCTGCTCACCTGCACCCAGCCTGAAAAGCTATCCCAGGATCTGTCACTAAGGAACCATTTTTATTTCACCATGTTAAAGACAGCTTCAGAAGGTGACAACTGAGCACCAGAGCACCTCTCAGTGCTGCCATGTCAGCCAGCAGAATGGCAGTACCCCATACCTTGCATGCAGCTACCCTGTCACTTTGCCGGTTCATTTGAAAAAGTAAAATAATAATAGAAACAAAAAAAAAGGAGGCATGTCATGTTCTTGACAAAATACTGGAAAGAAGGCATGAAATATGGCATCAATATAAGTGCAGTCAACAATATGTGCCAGTGCTGCCTTCCTGTGCTATAGGCTTATTCCTGCTTGGACTTGAAATTCCTGTAGATGGGGTGTTAATGTCAGAAAGACACTGGTGCGTAGCCTGGTGCCCTCGCTGGGAGAGATGTCTGTCTGTGGGGGTACAGCCCTATTTTGAATGACGATGTCCTATTTCTCTGTGGCTCTTAGGCATGTGTAATTGTTCAGCTGGCTTAAAGGCATTATGTTTCTTTTTAATATTTATTGTTTGAAGGATGTGTCTGTTGCCAAGCTGGTTCTCCCTTGCGTACGTGAAACCTTGTGCTATGTAAAGACTGGCATGGTGCTGTGCAGGTGCTGTGGCTGTGTACCCATCACCTGCCAGGCATTATGAGAGGCAAGTGTGGTCTCCCTGTGCAGGATGATGGTTCTGCTTTGCTGGTGCAAGGTGTTTGATGCACTTCCCAGGTTTGTTTGAACAAAGTTGACTAAGGGCTGTTGCTGTACACACTGGCTTGTTGTATCAGACCTGACTCTGTGCTGTGAACGTCTTTCACATGTCACAGCAATGGCCCCAGCCCAGCTGGCTTGCTCAGAGGATGGCAGAGAACATTTTGGTGGCCAACGAGCAGACTGGGAGGCTCAGTACAAACAGGGTTGTGGAGCAGGATTGTGGCAGACCTCAGTGTGTAATCTAAGTCTTCTAAGTGGCCCCTTATCCACCCAGACAACATTAGTATTTGCTAAATAGTCAATTTTTGGAAATAGCAAAAATTTTCTTTCATCTTTTATATATGATACATGTGAAACTGCTAATCTAAAAAATATTTCAACACCTTGTGTAGTGAAAATGGGCAGGAGGAAAGCAGGTACAAATTAACAGCATATTTTTACCTTAAATATTGATGAAAAAGTGTATTATACCATCTACCCTGAGATTAAAGAGCAAAAAAACCCCAGGAAGGTCAAGGTAAGCAATCATAACACACCAGCTATTGTATATTTCCTTGAGATCTCTCAGGTTTGTACAGAATAATGACATTTCTGAACTTCAATAACTTCCATGTTGAAAGGCACATAATTTTTACAGGCCTCAGTAAAGCATTTAAAATCCTAAGGGCTGCCATGATGCAGCCTGTGGGATAAAGTCAGACACAGGATATTTTTCTGCAGCTGGGCTTCAGTTTCACTCTAAACAACACACAGCTCAGAAGGAGCTCCTGGTACTACTCTCCCAGAGATGAGACCAACACTTATGAGTCCGTGTTTTGATGACAGCTCAGAAAATTGAAGTGATTATTACTATGGAAGGACCAAGGTGATAAGTACCATGTTATATATGAACAACTGTCAGACAGACAAGCTAAGAAGGATCATAATCCAATATATTAATGTTATAAATGTTATCATAAACTGACATCAGGATGGTAAACTATGATTCTTGTCCTTTTGGTTTTTTGTTATTTATTTATTTAATGTGCTGCTGTTCTTAAACGTCACTGTGTCCCAGAAAGAAAAGCTTAGTGTTATTTTTTCTTTCAAAATAAAGGACTTAAAAAACTTTAGCATAACAGAAGTAGTTTTTCAAACATCCAGATAATTTATTTTTCGTATTATTTTCAAGTAATTGGCTGAAGTGTCACAGCAGAATCCAAAGATACCATGAGGAGAACTGGCAACACAGTAATTCCTGACTATCTAGATATTGTCCCCCATAGCTTTACTTGAATTATAGTTATAATATCTGCACCATTTAGGCATCTCCAGGCCTCTTGCCCACATGCTAGGGGCTGCTCCAGCTGAGGACACGGGGAACAGGACAGCAGAGGTAGGAGGTTCTGCCCTAGCTTCTGACTGTGCCCTTTTGCAAATCACTCCCTAGAATTTTTTTTTTTTTCCCCTATATCAAGTATGAACCAGAGTGACACTCAGGAATTTATGACAGTGGAATATGAGTGTGTAAATCATATGTTATGTCTTTTGTGTTGCTGACCACTTTCACACCCACAAAGAGCAGGCAGTTCAATGGATGTCACCAGTACATGGCTCCTATGAATTCACTCCAGGCTCCCAGAGAAGTATCACCAGAGATGGAGAAAGGAGAGTGCTCTCAATGAGACTTTCTTCTTGCCATCATCAAGGGGTGCTGCATCCATTGCTGACCAGTTAAGAGCCAGGAGTAAATTATTGTTACTTTGTGTAAATCTGTTTTCAACACAGTCTCTGAAGCGAGAATAAGGGAGGTGACCTCTGAGCCCATCCAAAACCAAAGCCTCATGTTCGCACTCACTAGCTTTGCACATTCTCCAAGGGAATGGTATTGTCCTGAAACATGAGTGCATCAGAGGTGAAACAACTACACAGTTAGCACTGGACAGCTTTGCTTCCAGCATTTTGGGGAATGGTATGTGAACTACAGAAATGCAAGAGGAATTTAAGGTGAGTTTTCACGTTCCACGCAGAGTCCAAAGAGAAGAGCAAGGTATGTACTTCTGGAAAGTGTCCTGCTGTCTTTACTGACCACATCAGAGCAGAGCCGTGGTTTTATGTCAGGCTTAAAATTCTGCATTTCCAGCAGACTCATGCTGGTGTGTGAGTGTGATAGCATTGACGCAGGCAGGAGTGAGCCAGTGAGTCACTGAACCACTTCCTCCAGAAGCTGGCTGTCTACAACAGGCATCCCATTGCTCATCTAGTCTGGCTTGTAAAAATTACCGATCTAGTCTAGCTTGTACAATCTACAAATAAGCCGTGTTTGTACTGTGCAGGTAAATGTTCAAAGTTAAACCAGTATGGGTTAACTTGAATTGTGTAAGATAACTGCAAATCATTACTTCAAGTGAGAGTATATAATGTCTGGAACCACAAGCAGGAAAATACATTTACAGAGTATCAAATTATCTTGGGATAATAGTGTAATGCTTTTTGCTGCTGTTCTGTGTGTTCTGATAGCTGAGCAAGTAATACTACAGCTGGAAAAGGCTCAGAATTTCAAAAAGAAGAGATTTCGTAAGCAGAGTGCTTCCGCAGGAGAGACTAGCTTTTCTATATTATTTTGGGGGAATATTTAAAAAAAAAAAAATAGTCATTTTTTTATGACTCAGAACTACATAGAGTAACATCCTATGATAAACAAAACCTTTAGACAATTTGTCTCTTTTATAACATAACATGCAAAGTGCTTCCTTGTTCATATGAGGTTACTTCTCTCTGTGATCAAATGTGTTTTCAAAAGTGGCACAAACAAATCAGGTAGCTAAGCAACTATAGCAGTTTGTATGTAAGAGTGCTGTTTGAATACAAAATTTTTCGAGCACATTTTTAGAGAAAACAGAGCTCCCTTTGAAATTTTGGAACTAAGGCTGTATAGCATAGTGCAGTTTATGATACCTGTAGAAGTGTATGACACCCAAAGTGCTTTTAGGATGCTCTAAGGTATATCAAAGAGCATTAACTTCAGCACAGCTGGGAATGTTCCCAGATTCACTTATGAATACATATTCTTATATCCTGTATGTTAGCTACAGTTAACATAGCCTTGGTCATTGAGAATAATCCACAGAGTAAGCCTATTAGATGAGATTTAGCATCTACATTTTTCTGCTCACATCTGCTTGCCTGACATATGTAATCTGCCTGGATGTCACAGTTTACATCCTATTTTCATTGGAGGATAATGAAACTTGATGGGTGTCTTCATCTCCTTCTCCATCTCTCTGAGAAATATTTCTGCTTGTCAGCTCCTCCTTACTAGCACTTTGGCGTGATCCTTAGCCAGGTCCATTATTAAAGGGGAATACATGCAAGGCTTGCAGGCAACCATACAATTTATTCTTTTTTGCATAAAATGGGTGCAGAAAGTGTTACTTCAAATACAGTAAGAAAATAAAATTGATGTAGTAATTTCCTAACCTGAATTTTCTGTACTACTTTCTCTCACCAAGCTCTGGCATATCACTGTTTTAGTGGCTATCAGTCAGTAGTAGCTTTTTGAAGACATACGTTTCCTTTTAATTCTTACCAAACTGAACTGTAGGCACTTCAGTAATTTTAGAACAGCTTGGTCCAAGAGGTAAATTAAAATTAGGGAAAATTAGACCATTTCTAATGAGATGGTTATTACACTGAATAATGATGATTATTGGTTCTGCTTAATAAAACTGTCAGCCAATGCAAAATATATATTAAGTGAAATTACATTACATTATATTTCTATCAACCCAGAAATTCAGTGCATTGCTTTCCCACAAACCATGGGCCTAATGAAATGTTACACAGTGCTTCCTTTTCCAAATAGGATGAAAAGTGGAGCTTTCAAAAACAGCTCTTTAAAGCTCTGATTTAAAGCCCATTAAATCTAATGCGTTGAAGATTCAGGCTGACTTCTGTGCCATGTAGATCAGGACTTCACTGAAACAAGCAGTGTTTTCTCCCATTGTCTGTGCTAAATATCTAGATAATACTACTAAGGTGAATATTTTACCATATTATTAGCCTGCTAAATTAAAAAACTTGTAGGCACAAATTCTCAGCCCTCTTCCCTCACCAAGCTCATCGCTCGCTGGTTCTTCTGTTCTGATTTACCTGGTGCTTTGTAGGGTGAACTACACGGTGAAAACAATGAGGAAAATTATCTATTAGCTAAAAATGAGATCCTGCTGTACAGAACTTGATACTGGAGCCTCAAACACTTAGAGGTGAGGCAACTCCCCAGAAGCCTTGCAGCTGTCCGGAGACATGACTGGCCAGGAAATCTGAATGCTCAGCATTTTTTTTGTTTAAAAGCAGGCTATAATATGAAACCTTGCCTTCAGCAAGGACCACTGTGCTGAGGAATGATAACCATTCCTCAGGGAGCGTGACTCCCTGCCTCTGCACCAGGAGCCTATATGGCAGTAAACTGCCAAAGGGGGAGGAAGCAAGGAGAGGGGAAGCCAAGAGCACATTTCTGCTACCATGTTGTCTCTGTTGTCTCTGTAGGATTTCACCTAAAAAGATACATTTTTGTGGCATATTTTGATATAAACTAAGCCACATTTGTCTTACAGAAAAGGTGTTTACTGCAGCTACAGTAGCAGTGTATTTTATAGTTTCTGAGAGATATTAAGCAAGCAGTAACTACTGCATGACTAGATATGCACCTATGCCAATTGACCTGGTGAACTGGGGCATGGAGGTGAGCAAGTCTTTCTCTCGTGCATGCTGAAACCTGGAGAAGCACAGATTTTCCTATACAATTTTATTTCTTTCAGAGTGCTATTTTTCTTCAAAAGCAATGTATTATCTTACATGAGGATGATAACATGGTTAATAAGTCACTGCATATGTGGTTATAAGGCTTTTATCATGCTTTGAAACATTTACTAATCAACAAAATTTCTCCTTTTATGAAGCCCATTTTGTAGAGTTCCATAAACAAGGTTCAACAGTCACAATTTCATTAGCATTATATTGTTGCCATGGTAATGTCGTACCAATTCAATTGATGGGCTTTTCATCCTGGGCTTATTATAGAATTGCTCTTCCTGTCAAAGATACATCTATATAGAAACAGCAAACAAACCTTATCATCTGGATACTGGGCACAAGATTTCATCATATGCTAATTTGTATAGGAACATATAATGTTATTGGCATCAGACCCAGAAATCATCAGAGACATGATAGAAGTTACTAAACATCATACATGGCAAAATCACACTCTGAAATTAGGAAAATTACTTGCATTGTTTGCTGCAGTGTCTGCATTTGTTATTGTAAAAGCACTTTGCTGTGATCATTCTCTGTAATGCTGTTGGGAGGGCACAGTACTGCAGGTGGTAATATCAAAGAAAAAAAAAAGCAGTAATAAATGCTAAAGAATAAAATGTGAGCTGAAGGGAGGTTGGTCCTTCTCCTGTTTGCATGTTCTGCAGCATGTGTTGGGAAAATGGCTGCCAAACCCAATGCCTTGGTCTCCTGGTCTGTAAAATGGGGATAATGACCCCTCTCCCCCTGTGCAGAGCACCTGGTGTATACCTAATAGCCAGTGATAGCTGGTACTGCTAAACATTGTTATTAAGTAAAGTAACAATGTTTTTACCAGCTCCAGGAAAACACACTGCACAGATCTACAATTTGAGAAATATCACTGGGAGGATCTGGACTCACCCAGGGAAATACAGAGAAGTTGGCAGACCAGTCAGGCAACAGATCATATGCACTTATGGAGGAAAGATACATTGTTAAAAAATCATGACAGTTTGTGGATTGGGTTTTTTTTGGTGTGGTTTTTTTTTTTTAAATAAAAAAATACTGTAGGCTACAGGAGAAGTATCTGCAGCAATTTGAACAAGGAGAGCAACAATACAATATAAGGCAACAGCAGGGTAGCTTGTTTATTGTGTGTTGAAATATTTTCTTGTATATTTTCACTGTTTTTTGATGATTGTTTCCTATTTAGATAGGAAATATCTTTTTCCATCCTGACACATAATGCTCAGTCTATCATTTCTTAGCTTAATCATGTTGCGTCCTTTGCAGCAGCAAGGGTAAATTACAGACAGGATAGTATTCAGTATAATCAAAGATGTGTTCCATTTTACATGATAAGTTTTGTCTGATTTACAAAGGCAGTATCTTCTCCAGCTGAGCAAGGAAAGAAAGACCTTCACTTGCAGATAAAAAAACACCTTAGATGAGAGGCTTCTCCTCCATTAGGATCCTATTGTTCATACAAAAGAATAACCATTGTTACTACTATTATCTATTTATTTACTTTTACCATGATATAGCCACAGGACCCAGCTGAGACTGGGACCTACTTGTGCTAAGCACAGCAAAACCACAAAGAGAGCCACTGTCTCTTCCTCAGACAATTTGTAAGCTTAAGAGCCATAAGAAAGACCAGAGAGGAATGAAAAATAGAGAGAGAGGGAGAGACAGCTGAAGTAACTGATGGAAGGTCAGAGAAGTCAGTTGCAGAAGCAGAGCGGGTCTCTAGCCCCAGTTCCCTCTATCTGGATGCCTGCCCTGCTGGGGGAAGGAGATTTTTGGAGATATCCTCCCCCAGATTCTGAGAATTCCGACTCTAACTCATACATGGAGCCACGCTTTACCCCCAAATTTCAATGGCTGCATCTGTGTTGCTGAGCAGGGGCAGCCTGAGGCAAAGCTTGAAGTCAGCTGTGCAGCCCACCCGTATTACCTATTAAAACACCTTCAGGCTGGCTCCAGGGCAACCCTGTTAATCCTCCGAGGGACAAGGGCTCAGGAATGCCCTATGTTTTTGAGCATGTTCAAGGGCACCAGGGTCAAGGTACCTGCCAGAGGAATATTAATGGGTTTCAACACCACAACTGAGGCAACAGGGATCAGGCTTTCTTCTTCTGCAGCAGGGACTTCCAAATCGAAGCCTGGACAGATGGAGGCGGGGGAAAAGAGGTGATTTTGGTCACAAGAGCAAAAAAGTCAGTTCGCACCAGAATTTGAAGGCTTTGATCAGGAGCAAATATGATGTCTTGGATGAGGAAAGCATTGGCTTGGGATTCTTCTTGCTTTCTACCTCTCTCTCTCTTTCTTAAAAATCCATAGAATGTAAACCCATTAAACTCTGGGGGAGGAAGCATTCCTCTTCTGATCAGTAAATATTTCCTTTTGCTGTGTGGTGCCTGCTGACTTTACTGCTGTTGCAACCTTTTAAAATGCTTCCAGGAAACCTCATTAGATGTTAACTTTTTTTTAAATTAAGGAGTCTGAAAAGACTTTATAATATTTCCAATTTAACTTTTTAATAAAAACTGTAAATAATATGCTAGTATGGATTTGATCTCATATACGCATGTGATAAAAATTCTGATGTGTAGTAAAATTTGTTAGCCATGGGTCTGTTGTCATCATATTAACGAATATAAAAGCTGGCAGCTTTAAAATGGCAACATTGCAGAAAGCTTCTATTTTTTTGGTAATGGTTTTCTGTCATGCATTCAGTATTGGTGAAGATTAAGATTTAGCATGCAGAAGTAATATCCATTATGATGGGATTGTCCACAGTGAATTGAGTAGGACATTTGCTTAATTAAAAGTATTTATCTTAGATGATTTAAGAAGTATGTCCTGCTACTGAACTGATGATGTAAATTAGTTTCCTATAATCAGTTCACTACTGATGACTCTCCTTCTGCTAAACAGAAGAAAGTGGTAAGAGAAGAGTGAAAGTAATAGATCCCACTGTCTGAGAATTTAAAGGAACTTTACAAATAATAATTAATTAACACTGTGCCACAAGCAGGAAATGTACATTACCACCCCCATGATACAGACAGCTAAGCAGAGCCCTAAGAGGGTGTGCTTCCTAGCAAAAAGATAGGAAATAAAAGCGTGGACAAACCCCCAGATTCCCACTCCTAGCCATGAAAGCAGTGTGAAACCTTTCCCTAAGAAGGCCTCAGAGGCACCGATGTTTTGGGACCTGACCTTGAGGATTAGGGGTGGGACAGGGCTCTGATGGTGGGGAGACACAGCCTGGGGCGGAACGAAGCCCTGTGGAATGGTGTGGGCTGTCTCGTGGGTCTCAGGGGTGGCTTTGCCCTGGCTGTGGGCAAGGAGCCAGGGGAGTGGAGCTGCTGTACCTGGGGAATTTAGGCAGAGAATGGAGAGCAGAGCCAAGGCAAAAGCCACAGCTACAGGGAGGGGAGGAACTGGTCTGACCTGCTCCCTTGAGTGGTTTTAGGTATGTTTATAAAAACATACCTTTAAGAAAGAGCCCTAACTGGTGAAGTGTTTCAACCTATCTCAGTGTTACAGCCTTACAGCCTAAGTCTCCTGGACTAGCCCCTCTTCCTTGCCATGCCAAATGACCCGTGGAAAGCTGTCGATCTGCAATCTGTGGGGACAGCTGAGCATCAGCAGCTGCTGGGGGTGCTGCTACAAGGTCGGGCCACGTCTAACTCCTTCAAACCATCCCATCAGCTCAGGTGTGCAGCTCATGTGAAAAGCTTGTCACTCCAATTGCAAAGTCCTACTTGTCTGCCTCTTGGAAGACCCTTCTGCCTGTGAGGCAGTCCCCCGTCCCCCCCTCCCCCCCAAGACAACTGTACCTTCCACCACAAATCATCCACTACCTAGTTTTAGCTGAGGTTGTGGATTAAATCTTCATACATAGAGCTAGGAGGACAGGCAAGAAATATTTCTCTTCTTCATGCCACAACTTGTCTCCTCATTAGTTCTTGTCTCCTTTTCACACTCCAGGCATTTTTTCTTTCTACATAAGCTAATAGGAAGAAATACTGTTCCCTACTCTAGTAATTTCATTGAAGTAATTTGTTTTCATTCATATTGTGAACATTCAAATAGCAAGTGACATTTATTGGTATATGCTATACTTCTGAAACATTAGGAAAAATTACCTGGCCCTTTCTCTGCTAATGTTGGCTTAGATGACATTTTAGGAACAGAAACCACCCTGCATAGGGCTGGTCATGTGCACAGGACAGGAGCTTTCAGTGAAGTGCATGGCTGAGAATCTGGTTTTGATCTGTCCATGTGATTTTCCAGGTGAGCCTCAGACCCTGCCTACAGCTTGTGCTCCCAGACGTCGGTTCTGTGATGGCAGATGGAGTGACATCCGGAATCCTACTTCCTCCAGCCTCTGCACCGGGCGTTTGCTGCTCCTGGAGCTGCCCATGCACTACAGGACACCCAGCTGCCAGACACCTGACCCAGCTTGATGGCTGGCAGAGAAGCTGCTGGGGCCAGCTTCACCCTGCTTGTTGCTGCCTGCCTGTCTGATTCTTCTGAGTTATGTCCCAGCCCACTCCCATCCTGTTGTGCTGCTGCCTTCAGGCTGCCTTGAGTTTTCAATTATCACAATATACAATGCAGATGCTATGTAAAACAGCTAGCGTGACTTGAGCAGGCTGAGCTTAGTAGAAATACAGTTAAATAAAAAGTAGTGCTATAATACCAGGAGGCTGATTGAAACCGCAAGATACCAGTGTCATATCCTGTGGCTTTTATGTTGGTAGATGTAGATTTTAGCCATTAGAGTCTAGCTATCCAACCGATAACAACCAGAGGAAATGGATCTGGGTATCTTCAATTGTGAATAACTGATACACTTTCACCAGTAAATGGAGGACCTGGTAAAATGCCAGAAGAAAAAAAAACCTTTTGAGATACCTACAAATATAATCAGGCATGTAATATGTGGTAGCATCTAACTATATGTAGCTTAAACTACCTGATTACTCACAATACATTTAAAACCGTACGTCAAGAGAGCTCTGACCTCAGAGAACCAATGTGTGGTTACATTGTCAACTCCAAATTCAGGCAAGGAAATAAATAGCTAGTGTAGGTCTCAACTTATGTATTTGCACAAATATTAACAAACCTCCAGATCAGGTATCGTGATACCTAGGCGGGGGGAAAATGCTAAAACAAAAGAGAGAGAAATAAGCAAAAAGTACCATAATGTAAAACGTGCCTGTTATGAACTTCTAGAAAAGTGGAACAGCTAGAATTTTAGAATGTGGTATGTAGACAAATTTAAAGAGAGCAACAAATTAATTGTGTTTTTCTCCAGAGCAAAATGAAATAGGCATACTGAGCAAATTATAATATTTAGTACTTTCAGGGCAAATTCTAGTTGAGGATCATGAAGTAATTTGAAAATATTAATGAATTAGCCTCACAGCTAGGTTTCAGGTAGATAATAATGATAATTATTACTATGAATTATTATTGTCATTCTTACTCCAAAGAAATTAAAATTGAGGTATAGAGAATTAATGCATTTGTCTAAAGTCTGTTTTACTACTGCAGCCATCTTTCTCTAGGACTGTTATATATCAAGTTTATCCTTTTCCAAATACCGTATATAATATAGTATTCGGTTTATGAGCTCTAAAACCCAGCCAGCTGAGTTTCCTTATGAAACCGTGCCTGTGAGCATCTCCATTTGCATTTGAATTCTCAAGCAACAACACAATCCTGCTTGAAAAAAATATAAAGGAAAAAGGAATCATGAAAATCAGTACAAAATCTGTCAAGGCCCCATCTGTGACTGGGTATCAGAATATCACTAAGAAGCTCTGAGGAACAAAGTTCATTCCAAGTCTAGCACATAGTGCTTTTTGGTTAATGAGGTTAATTCAAGCAGGGTGAAATGAGGGCACATACCATGAAAAACTCTGTTCCTCCACTGAGAAGTAAAGCAACATCTCTGCTGTGTGTGTGGTCTAGGTTTTGATACATATAGCTATGCTTAAATACTGAAGGTTTTATACAGCAAAATATTCATTGTGCTCACATGCCATTTTGATAGCCATGTATACCTGCTGCTTCTTTGAGGAGTGTCAGGGAATGAGTGATCTCTGGTCCTGACAAGATGAGAACGTAGATTATGTATGCGTTTTGCAAAAAAAGCAAGCTTTCATAGCCAGCTACCTGAAGCCATATGGAAACAAAATTATAGACTCCACCCTGGCCTTGAAAATACCTCTACAACCATGTTTATTTCCTTCTGAATGGGAATATATAAAGGTTTGGGACACTTATTTGTAAGGTGTTTATATATGTCTTCTTCGGGATTTGAATTCCTAAGAATCTTGGCCTTAGCTTTTTGCTCTTATACATGCAATATTTGGAATTAGCTACAGAAAATAGGAGAACTATAGCATTAACACCTTCCTAATGCACCATATTATTTTTCTTTCCCTTTTTTTTTAACTGTTAGAGTATGCAAATGTTCAGTTAACTGATCCTCATGTTTTCTCTTTATTGAATTGCTTTCACCATGGCAAATAAATATTCATAAAGAAATGTGGACAATAAATCATTTCAAATAGTTCAAAGACGTTTTATTTCTAGATTGCATATATATTCAGCTGTGACTTGTCTTTAATATTTCATTCAAAAGAAAGACTTGTAGAAGGACAATAGAGATAATGTGTCAAGTAGTAATTAAAACAGGGGGTAATGATTAAAACCATTTTGATCTATGTTGTGCTCTGTCAAATTTATAATCTTCTGTGTCATTAAGAGGACTTTCTACTTGCTTTATACAGAAACTCAAAACAAACTTCTGTTTGAAGACACTGCACAGAATAAAATATTTCAATCCTGAGCCCTTCTCAGCTCTAAAGTTTAAGTGTATCTTCTGTACCATCCTAGCAAGATAGGCAGGCAAGCACTGTCCCTCCTGCTAATATTGTGACTTCTCTGGGAAGTAGATCCAGATGCAGGGCAGAAGACAACCAAAGCCCACCCCAGTGTGTACAGGCACATGTAACCTATCTCATCATTTAGATTTGAGCTGAGAGCTCCAAAAGAAATAGAAGTTAAAGATCTGTTTAACTTATATATTTAGGAATCCTGGTTCAAGTCAAGTAACAATTATGTTCCTCGTATGGTTATATGCCTTTTGGCTATTAATACACATATCTGGCCCAAACTCATTCTATTTCCTAATTTGTTACTGAATTTAGGCCCTGATTCAACAGAGCACTTACATACAGACTTAAATAAATTGATTTAGGAAAGTATTTCTCTTTGTGTTTAATCTTGGGCAGACATACAACTTTGAAATCAATGAGACTTATGAACAACCCTGACCTTGGGGTCTAAATGGTTGCTGAATCCGTGTATTGACGGAAACATACTGGAAAAGATAATATCCATGTCTAATCAGAATTTAGTCTCTACTTTCATGGGAAATTACCCATAGATAGCACATTATTCTGCTCAAGAAATCCATTTCATAGCGTTTGTTAGAAAGCCTTAATTCACATTGTCTCTTTATGCTAAAGATACCAGATGAACACTGTCATTCCTTGATAGTGTATCTGTAATATTTTTTAAATGAAAAAATAAAATACTGGAAAAGTGCTGACACAAGTGGCCATTCCTAACACTTTACTGAGACCTTCTCAATTGCCCATCACACAGCAATCCTTTGGAGGACAGGTGGATGGAAGGCAAGGCGGCGTGGTTCTGAAATCCCATGGACTTGAAGAGAATTGCATATGAAATACCATGTTATGCAGTATACAAAGACGAAATTCCTTCTGAAGAATAACATTTATAAGGGCTATTTTCCCACACTACATATGGAATGTTGAGTGATCATACAATGAGAGCAGCAAGAGTGAAAAAAAAGGGGATGTTTCTGGTATCATGGTATACAGGTTATATTAGTGCAACTATGGCCAAATCTATGAGATGACAAGAAACAGTAAAATATATACATTAAATTATTTACATGAAATAAAACAATCTTATTACATTCTTAAAAACGTTTTAAAAGTCTTATTTATTATACTACAAAGATGGCAAACAGGAACACTTAGATGTTGTTTACAGAGTTGAAAAACAGACATAGAAGGGGCGGTAAATTGTGATGGATCCCATCATGTCATGTAGTTCAATGGATGATGAGTATGAAGATCATAAGAAGACACCAGAAGAGTCAATGGGTGCTACCTCTTTGTACAAGCATAGAGGGAGGGGTACTGTGAGCCACCTCATCCCACCATGTACTGGGAGCAGAGTTTGGGCATACCACCTAAAGCAGAGCTGTACAGTGTTCACCTGGCTCACAGTAGTGGAAACACCCACAGTTACCTGTATCTATAAACGCTGCCTGCACTTGCTTTAAAGGTGATGAGTCAGGAATCTGCAGCTGCTGTATTGTGTGCTCATTGCATGCAAGCTCTGTATTGCTTGCAAGCCTCTGAACCAAGGTCTCCTAAATCAAAGGGCAGGCTATAAAGGGAAAGCACAGAGGGTCTTATTGTGGTATAAATCTCAAATTACAAAAAAAGGAAAGAAAGAAAGGGAAAAAAAAAAGCTGAAGCTCCCCTTTCTGTCATATCTTCTACTCTACCCCAGGAGAGGGTGAGGTTAGAGCAAATCTGCATTCTGAAACAGTTGCTGCTCCTGAAGGCATTTCCATATATGGTCATGAATTGGAGCTAAATTTGCTTAATTTAAGATCACCTGCTCTCAATGAAATCAATTAGTGCCTAGCAGGAGCAAAGGCCTACAGAGCTCAAGGTGAGCAGGAACAGGTCCTTGTTGAATCAAAGGCTTTTGTTGCTAGAAGAGGTAATGGATCTGTGCTACAATGCTAGGATCTCCTTAATTCTTTAGCTTTTGCTGAAATCTTGCCGCTTTAGAGAATTGAATTGCAAAGGTGAATTTTACAATTGATTTAAAGAATCTGGGATTTCACTTTTTCAACTTTTCTGATACCTTTGATTAGAGTGTAGTACTGATTTGTGTATGGTACATGTAACAGAGGCCACAGAAAAAAATGTTTCCTCTCTCACTTCACTCATGTTTACATTGTTACATTTTCTGAGGAACTTGAAAGAAGTCACCTGCTTTGTTTTGTATCAAGCAGTATCCTCATATGCCTATGCCTGTCACAGTTATTCTCCTTTTTAACTTACGAAGATGATTATTTTTCTCTGAAAGTCCCTTTGATGAATCTGCATTTTGGCATTATTTTCTGGTTCTGCCTGCCAATATTGGGACAAATTCTTAATTAGTATTGATTTGCAATGATTTTTGCCAGAGACAGGCTGACTTTCAGCTGCCAAACTACTGGACACTTAACTTTAAATCCAAATCACTTTAGCTTTCTTCATTATCCTTCTTTTACTAAGGAAAAGACTAGGTTTTTTTTCTGAACATGCAGTAATAAGAAACATGCTAAGTCATCACAGGGAAGAAAGTCCTACAGACACTCAAATTCATATGTTTTTAACAACAGTTAAAAACCAACACATATTGTTGTAGTTCCCTACGGAGCAAAACAAGTTTGTTGTATGTGACACTACGTTAACTTCACACCCTGACGCAGCATGCAAGCTAGCGTGAGGGGACATCTACCATAGAGTAACTTGATATGGAAGAAATACTTCTTAATGCATTAGCATTTCCGCCTGCAGAGGTGGGGAAAGACAAAATATTTTCCCCTACTCATGTATTTCCCCTTTTCCATATTTAACTGGAAACTGTGAAACTATTTAACATAGGTTGAAAGGACCACTATGCATCATCCCACATTGTTTGATGAATTTCAGTACAGCCAAAGCATCTTTATTGGAAGAATGTTTTGGTTTTTGGGGGGGTTGTTTCTTTTGTGTGTATTTGTTTGTGGGTTTTTTTGAGTGTGTTTGTTTGTGGGTTTTTTCATTTGTTTGGTTGGGGGTTGGTTTGTTTTGTTTGGGTTTGTTGGGGTTTGGTTTTGTTTTTTTTTTCAGTTGCCTGGCTTTTCTCCAAGTGGGAGGATAATTCCAATTTATAACAGATGTAGACCATCCTCTTAGACTCAGGATCAATCAGACAGAAGGTGACTGTTCTCCTTAACATCTTAAGATTTACTTTAGTTTAAAAGTCTGCTTTGTGTCCTGCATTCCATTATTTACTAAAAGAGATGCTACAGTAGCAGCCATAGTATGCCTGAAAATTAACAAAACCAGATTGATTTTGAACTCAGATGTAAACTTTTCATCACAAAGAAGTAAGGAAAAAAAAAAGGCTCCTGAGGCTGTGACAGAGTTAAAAGCAAAAGCTCCATGTGGTAAAAAGGGCAGGTGAGAAGAGAGGCTGAAGAACAGGTGATAGAATGGAGACAAGGGGAGAGGAGAACAAAGCAAGGGGAAAAGCATATTAAAGGAAGAAGCTTAGACCAAAGCAGCACATGCAGCCCCAGAGGTATGCTTGTGGCACTTCAAAACAGGTTTGACTAACTTTCAGAGATAGTAAAAACACAATGAAAAGAGGAAGGAGAGGTGTGACAGCCTGTAGCAAAGAATTAGAAGAGATTTGAGAAGAAAAACATAAGGCATGCTCTGGTTATTTGTACATTCTCTCACAGTTCTTTCTTTGCAAAACATCCTATGGCTCTGTTAGTGTGGAGGTAGGAAGAGCACAAGTAGATGTGATGGCAGAATGTTGCTGTTGTGTCCTCTGGCTAAATAGTTTGATTTAGGATATCAGTACTGTACATGAAGTACAGTCCATTTATAAAACCATAAAAGGGGAAAACCCCTCGGAAACCCTACTGTGGTGTGTATGTTCATAACACAAGTGATATCTGCATTGTAGAAACTTCAGTTACTCAATTACTCAAGTAGGCATGTTACAGTATTAAAACTTGACCCAAACAGACTGGTACTTTGAGTACTTTTCTTCACTCTTTGTATTTGGTATCACTGTCACCTTTTATGGAAGAAATGCAAATCCTTGAAGTTTAGATATGATGAACTTCAGATACCTCTTGGGATGAAACTATGTGTGCTGTTCTGTATAATCAAAACAAGGGGGAAAATTGAATTGATTCTGTCTTTGGTGAAGTTATCAGAACTGGAAATGGGTCCAGAGTCTATTTATGACTTTGCAGCAGGTTTAAAGGTCTCTTTTGAGAGACTGTGATAAGGGTGCAGCTTCTGCCGTGTGTACTGATTTGTCTGTCCTGTAAGCAGGCTTCTGTTAGCACCTTGGGATTGGTCGCAGCCCCGGGTGCACATGTTTTCTGAGAAAGTGTTGCAAGGAGCACGCGTTGGTATTATTTGTATTGAAATACCGTATTTTGGGTTTAAAAATCTAATGTACTGTAGCTGCTCTTAAGATTAGAGGCATACCCTTCCAACTGACTGTTTCAGTGGTTACTTAACGGGAACCATTTGTGATATAGCAATGGCAGCTCTTGATTATGTTTTCAGCTCCTTTCATACAGCACATGCTTCTAAGTACTCGTTAAAGTTGATAGCACCTGACTGCTTGCATAGTCAAGAATCATCCAGAAAGATGGCTCAAGTCATCTTAATGCAAATGAGCATCTCTGTGGGCTCCTGCCATATGCAACAGCTTTCTCATCTGAGGAGAAACTATTTTCCCCTTGCTTGGGTTGGCTAAAGACTTCTTCAATGGAAGATCTAGAGTTTTGCTCCAGCCAATTATAGATGACTGGGCAAAATAAACACCTCAAAATGCCATCATTGAATGTCTTAATTTATGAACATGCACTGTGTTTTGCAGATATCACAAATAACAACTTTTGGTTAACAGAACACCAAATAATGATGTTGGCAGACTTATAGATTTTTTTTTTAAATATATACAAATGTGCTTTGTATTCTCCAATTTAAATACATGCTGTAGTCTCAAAAAAAGAAGTCGCAGAAGAAGCTTTAATCTTAATTTCCCTGATGCTGAGTGTGTACATAAACGCCTTCCTTTGCCTGCTTTTCTGCTGCTGCAAATGAGTCAAGGCACAGCTGATGGGCACTGTGTCAGCAGCAAATTTGAGCCATGAGGGAATCCCACCCATATCTTGAGGCTTGCAGGGTCAGGGTAGAATAGCAGCCTTTGCCTTAGTTAGCACCCTCTCTGGGCTGCTGTGGAGCAGGACAACTGAACCCTGACATAGTTGAGAACCTGGCCCTAAATATTCCCTGAAACTAACAGGCACAGGTATGTCCTGGTTTACCTTTTAAGTTGGCGATAGTTAATTGAGAAAGACTTTAATCAATACTTTATGTAATTTAAACCTGATGCAACAACATAGCCTGCCTCTGAGAAACTTTGCAATAGAGGTTTGCACTCTTTCCAGGACTTAATGGTATTTTGATGAAGAACATTTCTAGCAGGCTAATTTTCTAGGTAATTGTTATCAAACACCTAGAAAGACTTTCTGCAGTATTAGATATGGTTTGAAAAAAAAATAAAAATCCCTTCAACCATGGGCAGAAGGGAATTACAAATTCATTGTGATACAGACTTTCAAATCTTGAACTAGACGTTCATTACAATACCTTGGTGATAAAATATAACATCTTATAGTTGGTAGATAGCAAAAATAACATAACCGATTTTGAAATTGAGAATTACAGTCTGCAGGTAGAGCCCTAAATTTTATATTAAAAAAATAAGTTGTAGAAATTTCCAATGACAAACTATGTTTTCCTCCAACCAAATATGCTTTGGCCAAAGGGATTCTATGCATTTGAGTGCTTTATTTCAACCTTAAAGAAAAAAAACCCCTAAACCTCTACAATACAGATAACCAAGTCTATTTTTCCTATTCCAAAACACTTTGAGATTACACTTAGTCATGAATATTTCTGGTCTACTAGTCCTCTCCTCGTTTTGTTCTGTGGAAGTACTATGAGATGGAGGTACAAATTTAAAAGGAAAAAAAAAGTGTTACTGGAAGAAGCAAAGTCAGCTATGTCTCCCTGCCACACTCTGCATCCTTTCAAATTCATCCTGTTAATACCAAGGCTTGTCCCTTGCACGATCAGATCTGTAGTGAGTACTAGTTGCTCAGCATCACACTACTCAAGCAGTGCAAAATAAGATCCAAGGAAAATTTTTACTATGGCTTTAATGGGAGTAGGGGAGCTCATCATCTCGAAATGGCTGGTACGTACTTGCAAAGCCTATAACCCAAAACCAGAGCTGGCAATTTAAGGATGTGATGGGAGAATAACAAACAAGCGTAACAAACAGATGGACCAGCCATTCTGTTACAACGTGGTTCAACTGCAGGTCTGTCTGTGTGTGTGTGGGAGCTCCTTAGTCAATCTTAATTGTCATAGCTCCAGTGACTTTGGTATTTACAATAGCTTTATTTATATGATGATGATTAATTTCTTCTGTGATTGGGAAAAATAATAAAAAGGCCTTTTAAACCCTATGATATTCTGTTCCTTTCAGGCTTCTAGTGAATATATCCAGTGACAGTGATATAGGATCTCTCTGCAATAAGTGTGAAATGACAAGTATGCATATATATATATATATATATATACACAATCTCATTGTCAGTATTTGACAAGCTTAAAAAAAAATGTTTTGGCTATAGAAGCTATTGGTGTAGGTGTTATGAGGCATGTGGGAGGGATCCTTCAAGTTTTCAGTATGTTTGGAACAGGAATTTGTTGTGTGGGCTAGAAGGACTAAGTCTGTGCCCTTCTATTCCTCCATAAGTCCCAGCCAGGTGGAGAGCACAGTTTCCCAGCCAGCTGTTGTGGCTCTAGTCCACTAAACTGCAGGCATTCCTCAGGAAGATGAAATGCAGCTTAGCCAAAAGTTGCCATAGCAATAGATATGCAGGTAAAATCTTGGACTTGTAGATGCTGCAATGAAAAAAAGTGAATTGGTACAAATATGGGGAAAGATGCCTACTGGACATAATCTTAAAACCAATCAAACAAACAAACCCAACAAACCAACCAAAACTAACTAACCAAAAAAACCCACCAGCAAGAAAACAGAAAACCTTTCACTTTGCTTTTTTGTGTAAGAGTGGATAGCTTCACAAACACCATGATCTTATGTTGTTGCTGTTAAGACCTAACATTGCATGAGGTAAATAGCACCCAGGCTAATACACTACATTTTTGTTAAGCATACTTTCAGTATTCCGTTAAAGTTGTTGTTTTCCTGTATGAGACTTAAATAAAATATATGGTAAGAAAACCCCACATACATAAAAATAAATGACTAGAAAAGTGATGATATTGTGTATGCAAGAGATTTGTCTAGAAAAGCTGTCATAAGGTTAACTGGTATTGTGGGGCTAGTGGTAGGTAAAGAAGAAGAGAAAGGTAGAAGAAATAGTTTTGGAGGAAGTAAAATTAAAAGCAATAATCTTTTAAATCTGATAAATCCACAGTTTTATGCATGCAATTGAACAATGTACTCTTGTTTTACTTGGTGGGAGAGGACTTATTTTTTGAAGTATGACGTGTGTTCTATTGCAGTACTCATTTTCAGTTGAAATAAGATGGTCTGCATTGATGGATAATGTTTGTGATAAAGGGTTAATTTCCAGAAGGAAACTGGTTTTGTTCAGATTTCTTTTTAAATCAGGTTCACTCTGCTTGATTTGATGAAGTGATCTAATGTGATCTGGATTAAATTAGAAAGAGAATGATGATGTGGACCATTTGTCCAATTGACAATTGCTACTTTAGGCTAGTGTGGCAGTGAATTAACGTCTTGCCCATATTTTGCAGGAACCTTGGGTAGGAATTAATTTATACTATTCACTTCAACCTTGCCAAGAAGGCAATAACTGTTGCTGATTGTGAACTTAGCTATTTCTGAAGTGGTGAAATAGGCTTCAGGAATTTGCTCAAAAGAGTCCAAGACAGATGACTAGCTTGCCATCAGCCTAATATTTTAGCAAGGACATAGGGATGTACCACAAGATGGATAGTCTTTATCCATCATCTTACACCAACAGTTGCGCGCTACAGCCTCATCCAAGACTTGTAAGTAGAAATCAGCTTTCTTTTATGCAGTGTATAGGCCCTGGGTAAAAGTCAGCTCTATAGCAAGGGCAGGGAAGATAAATTTTCTTGAACTGTCCTGTCGAAAACATGACTTAAGTTTTTGTTCTTTTTGCCCTGTTTGGAAGCTGCGGAGCAAAAGATGTACTGGTTAGTACTTTGGGGCGTTCTACTTTGTTTCCAGCCCAAGCACCATGTTACCTTACAGTAAATATTTATGCAATGTGAAGCACCACAGAACAGTTTTTCTCCAGTAGTATTTGTTTGGCTTAAACAAAATATCCAAGGTAATTACCTGTGTCTGTTAGTGTTGATGGCTGTTGAATATTATTATAAGATTCAAGTTATAGTTGGGGTCCACTGCACTGAGCTCTGTAAATATCTGGACAAGACAGCAGTCTCTATTAGAAAATTACTTTCAACATACAGCCTTTTAACTCTGTGTTTAAATCTTGCAATAAGAGCAATACATTTCGCTGTGTGTATGGAGAACTGCTGAGGTTACAGGCCAATGTAAATGAAACACTTGCAAGTAAATGGAACTCTGTAGGAGGCAACTCGCAGGCATGCGAAGAGTTGAGTTAAAAATGTGCAGAGTCCTGTTTGGTGTTTACACAGAGCACTAGTAGAGGGACAAAGCTTCACTGTTTTAATGGCAATCCAGTATGTAAGTAACAAGAAAAATACAATTTTTATTTTTGTGTACTGCAATAACTAAATGGGAAGATGTCTGTTAATATAAAACCAATGTGCTCTTACACAGCTAAACAGCTAATGTCACTTCTAAATTATCACCTCTAAGAAAGCAAGTAGACAGTCCTCTGGAAGTGTCATGCTTTATATGTATGCTAGGGAGAAGAAGTATTCACATGACAAAATCAGACAACGTAACTCTTTATTCTTGTTTTGCCTTTACTGTTAAAACTAAGATTTCTCTTGTAAACCTGCCTACTGAGTTGACTTATGAGTCTAGTGTACAGTTCCTATCAGTTGCTATGGTTTTTCTTTTGTAGTGCTCTCATTAGTACTTTAATAATAGATTCTGCAATGACTGTCAGATTTTTTTCTTTGGTCACAGGGCATAGCTGAAGGTGTTAAAAAGGTAATAGCCTAGCCTAAAACTGCTGTTGCTGATCACTGGGCATTACCAAGTATGGCTGGGATTTCAGCCATGAGAGAAATGGATGTATTGTGGAGACAAAGGGCTAACTGCAATTACTTAAAGGAACATTGCATTACCATCAGTTATTTCATTTCTTTTAGGAAAACACAAATCTGTTTGTTCCTTTTTGAACTACTAAATAAGAACAATCCAAACACATCAACAGTTTATTTGATTCCAGGATGTTAAGGGTGTCAATTTTTCTTTACAAAATAGTCATTTAAAAAAGCAAACAGTAGCCATTTTGTTTGTCAGATGTTTTTGGGAGGCCCTTGAAAAGCTATCAAAGTTGAAAGTAGTTATACTGCAACTATAGAGACCAATAGTAAATACTAGTAGCGTTTTGTAAATAATCAAAGAGGCCAGTTTGTACCTTGTCAGTATCTCTGGAAAGCAACACAACTACAGAATCCCTGAATTTTTTATTTTTTTTTAAAATCTCCTGTTGATGCTCCTGCTGCTGTTAGAAGGGTGAATTCATACCAATAGTTCAATGAATATATTTGTGGTGTCTGTCTATTTTAGAGGTCAATCTTACTCTGATCTTGCTGCATGATTCTCTTTGTAACTGGAAGCACAGAAGTAGTTAATTTTGCATGGTCATAAG
Source organism: Eurystomus gularis (assembly GCA_013400335.1). Taxonomy (NCBI): domain Eukaryota; kingdom Metazoa; phylum Chordata; class Aves; order Coraciiformes; family Coraciidae; genus Eurystomus; species Eurystomus gularis. The sequence goes on along the minus strand of VZZY01012994.1, from coordinate 27,190 downwards.
ATAGGCAGTAAGTCACCACTTCAAATATTTACCTGAATGGAGAAATACTTGCTGTTGCCAGAAGTTAGGTGAGTAGTAAACCTGTTCTCTAATATCTTGGCAGTCTGCAGGGGAGGCAGGGCTGTAAGGTCAGTTTGCACAGACACTGACCACTTGACATCTACAGGAATCTTGGATGAACTCAGCATCATTTTGTCCTACTTCACTGCTGCACAATGAAACTGCTCCAAACAAGGTCTCATTCAAAAGACAGACCTCACGCTTGCCAGAAACTTGCTGCCACGGGGAATGTAGAAGATGCAAATAATGCAGTGTACTGAGCCTTGGCAAAAATGGTCTGATCTTTTAAAGCAAAACTTATTTTGCGCTCTTCTCATCCCAGAGATGTGTGTGTCTGGGAAGAAGCATACTTTGCTTCTAACACCCAAAGCTGAAAGAGATGAATGTGACACCCCTTCCACCACCACAACCATGAGATATGTCAGAGGCAACTAAGTGATTTCAAATTTTCCCAACTTTTAGTGGATTTCCTTTTCATCCAGAAAGGATAATTTGGTCTGATGTAACCGAGTGGCTGCTCAATATCTCTAAAATTAGGTCCCCTTTTATACAGGGAAGACTAATGTTAAATGTGTATACCTTTTATCTTATAAACACTCAGATTTCCTGACTATTGTACCCAGCTAAGGTCCAGCAACATGAGAAGCACATTAAGAAACTGCAAATAGTTTGAGGCACATACAGATAAAAGACTCTCAGACCAGTGCAAACCCAGGACATCAATTTAGCAGTTCTCAAGCTTAGTAATAAATATAGGATTTGTCTACAAATGTCATCACTGGAGACTGGAAGGGGAAAAAAAACAGCCAGATTTTTCTATCCCCTAAAATATCCAAAAGAAACATTTGGTGGCATTTAAATAGGAAAACATTATGCTATGCCAGAAACAAGTTTTACTTTTTAATATTTCTTTGAATTGCATGATAGTGGTTATCAAAGATGTTTGTGGTGTGAAAATATGTGGGATTTTTGCTTAATTTTTTTTCCTAAGATGATCATGTTGAAACTTGTGGTCCTTGCTACATCTAAAAATTTTATAAAGCAGTTTAGGAGACAAGTTTTTGTTTACACTGACACAGATGGCTGGAATAAATTAGCGGACTCACTAAAGAACAGTTCATTTTAGTTTAAAAAATGCATTTGGACACTTATCAAAGCTCACATGGTGGCCATTTAATGTTATTTATTCATCTATTTGTGCTTTACAATTCCATGCCCAAAGGCTATGTCTGAGTAATGGTCAGAGTTTCCTTGTAACAGAATTTCTAATTATGTATATCTCACACTTAAAGCTCATTTGTACTCCTGTATTGTGCCATACCCTGGCTTTTCCTGTGTAGCTACTCTTGCTAAAGAGCATTGCAAATCCAGTTGTAAACAAGCAGATCAGAATGGCAAGATAAACTTCTTCACTAACGTGAATGTTTTAAGGCGAGCATTTTCCCTGAATTGATAGAGAAATGCATAAAGTTTTAACTATATATTCAACATCAATGCTGCTATTTGGGAGAGGTAGTGAGAGCAAGAAAGCAAGTTAAATCTTGAATTCCACTCCCCCTAGATTGGATTAGGATGTGGGAAGACAAAGGATGGCAAACTTACTCTATGGGTCTTCACCTATGTACCTTTCAGAAATAGTACAGTAAAATCTCTTCCCTTCCCACTTCGACTTTTTCTTGTCTATACACTTGCTTCCTCTTTGAGACCAGTATGGTGAATACATGCAGCACAGGTGTCTTCAGAGTTGATGCACCTGGCACTGGAATCAGTGGGGCTACGTCTTTCAACTTCACACTAACAGAGATTTGGCTTGTCCTGGGAAAGTCACCGCCACTACTGCTGTGACTCCTACCATAAGGGAAGAAATCAGCCTAACATCTGAGATGAGAAGCTGTTGGGAGCTTTCAGAAGCAGCTTGTCATCTTCATGGCATTTTCTTGCTATTGCCATTTTTCTTGAACCCTTTGCATACTGGATATACCACCTTCAGACTGTTGCACTTGGGAGTTGGCAAGCCAAACTGAGAGGGCAGAAGCAGCAAATAACTGAAATGTAAATCTATGCACTGTCATAGTGAGGTGCTCAAAGAAGGTAGAAGAGCAACTTGGGTTCAATTCAGGCTTTCCTGAATCCCATGCATTTGACAGATAAACTTGCTTAAGTGTAATGAGTTTATCTGGGTTGCTGAATCAGGCATCCAGATGTTGGGAGATGCTAGCTGTGCAACTGTAACCATCACTCTTCATCGTATGTAATGAGTGAGGAAATTGGTCCTGGAATAAAAATGGTATGTGATTAAAGACTGCCCACCAGGTCCAAGTTACAACTGCACAGCAAATTAAAGTCTGGAATATCCTGTCTTTCTAGTACTAGAACTGAATCGGGGCAGTTTTGAGGAAAAAGTGGGGAACTGCTTATGTGATACGTCAGTACACTGAAACCTCTAGGCTCCCTAATACATCACTGCCAGAATTTGAAAGCTGAACTTTCAGCATTTACAGTTTACCCTTTAAACTCGCAGATTAACTACTGCAATGGCTGGAGGAGGAATGTTTTGGTTTAGATTGCAGGTTGTGTTCCTGGAACTATTTGAATTTGAAGGACATGGCTTTGCTCGCTGCCTGCTGCTCTGCCCTCCCAACAAGGCAGCCATTCCTAGCACAACGCTCTTGCTGCTGTGGTGGCCTAGAGGTTTTCTGAGAAAGTTCACATGCAATTATTTCTTTGACATGTGAGCAAATTTTACTTGAAGAGCACAAGAAACGAAAGGTTAATGGTAACATTCAAAAGCCCATAACTCAACCAAGACTCAACAGCATTTCATGGCAGAAGTGTAAGTTAGGGCTTTAAAAAATAAAATCAGAGGCTTAGCACTTCTTCAGGAAAAAAAGCCCAAACTATATTTAGGCTGTGTAATTTTAATAATTTCTTATATCTTCTGCTTTAGAAAAGTGGGAATACTTGCATTCTGATGAACGTTGTGCATGCCTACTTGTTTCTGCTCCTTCATTTCCTGAAACAAAGTTCAGCTGTACAGATGCTGTGTGCTGATAAGAGCACTATTTGCAACAGCTGAGAATCCAGAGATCAGGAGGGTGATCCATGGAAGGCCAGCCCTCCTGAACTGCTGGGGAAAGCTGGCAACTGCATCAGGCTGACACAGACTGGCTGGCTGCCATGGTTTACAGACAGTAAGTGGATCCCCAGAAGAAGTGTGTGGGAGGGGAAATAAGAGGAACTCCCTCTACAAAGAAATACAAATTGTGAGGTGAGGCAGGGTATGGTTGGGTCTCTGAATCCCTTTCTCTGACCTGTAATTACTGGCAGAATAAGTCCTCCTTCATCTGGTGGGAAAGACTCTACCAGTACAAAATTTAAATGTTTTTACTATTTACTGATTCCACAGGGCAAAAAATTGTACAGGTGTTGGGTTCATTTGGCTTGGTAGGTAACATGGGGGAGACCAAGGACCTATAACCTCCAGAGCAAGAGAAAAATGCATGTGATGCTTTCCAAAAAGAAGTGAAGGCTTCTCAAAAAGGTGTTAGCTGTAACAGTGGAAAAATCTGGCAGGAGAGAATGAAACTGGAGATTCCAGTGGCTGCTGGTAGTCTCTTAAATTGTAGCTGTTCCCTTAGAACAAATGGTTGCAACTGTAGATGGCTGGACACAAAGCAGTTTATTATTTCATATACATGGATATATTCCTTGTGAAAATGACTTGTATAGTTGATATACTGCTGTAGGTCAGGAGCAAACACAACTAGAAAACTCCACAGCTAGCACCAGAGACTACTGAGCTGCTCAGCAATGTTAACAATCCAGGCTGATTTGTTAGAGATAAGTACCAGCAATGCAGGGGATCCTGCTTCTGATTTTCTTGCCAACGCTTCAACTGCTTTGCATGAGTGACTGTAATCAGCAAGAATTGTTATATGATAGTGCTGAAGCAGAGACTTGAGGAAAATGCAGCTCTCACTTGAGACACAAAAGACCACAACCTTATTTCTCCACATCTTACAAGGGAAACAAAATCTCCACTGGGCATCTCAAAACAGCTTATTTCTTTCCATCCAGGGATGGAAAGAAATAAAATTATTACAAGGAAAAGAAAAAAAATCCATGCTACTCTGTGAGAGCCATTCTCTCTGGAGACAGGGAAGGAAGAGAAAAGGCAAACCTATTCTCTACTGCACCCAAAGGGTCATCAGTGTCCAGAAGCTACTTACACTTTTTCAGGCTTTTTATAAAGCAGCTGAGACTGGGAAGCCCTTGTTTTAATCCTTTTTCATGCTGTAATAAAGAAAGGAGAAAAAAAGCTAAGTGGATAAAATAAGCACTGTAAATAGTATGCGGAAAACCAGATCTGGGATTCTTTTCTGAGAGGGGGAGAAAGAACCCGAGAAGTTGCCTGGCACGCAGGTAGGGAACTCAAAGTTGGTCTTAATTAGAACTCCTCTATTCTTGTGAAATGGTAAGAAAAGTGCTCACATTTTGTGGGTTCATAGGTGTGGCTACTTGAAAGTAGCCGCAGTAATTACTGTTACAATGGTTGAATGGTTATTTGTGGGTTTTTGTGGTGGTTTTGCGGTTTTTTTTAAAATGGAGAATATGTGCTTTTGCTGTTTTTTTAAGGTAGCAGGGAAGGCAGAACTTCTTTGTGGGCATGTTGCAGTGGGAGTGTTTACTTCAGTGATTCCGTAAATACTGTTTGTGGTATTAAACAATGAGAATGTTTGGGAGGAGAGGGCACAGAGGTTGTGACCCGGCCCGCTTGCCTTTGTAGCACTCCCTGAGGCAGGATAGCTTCTGCTGGAGGGCTTCACCTGGGGGGACTGCAGGAGGAGGGGAGTCTCGCTGTGTGGAGCAGGGTGAACGCTCAAGGCCAGCACTGCTGGGAAGGTGTACGTGTGACCCCGGGAAGGGTCGTCCCCTTTGCCTCTGGCCTGGAGAGGAGCCGTGTCCCCGAGCGCGGAGCTCTTGGCTGCGGCCCTGCCCTGCGGACTCCTCTTGTGGGACTTTAATGAGGCAGAGAAATAACCAGGGTGAGGTTTGGCCCGGTCCCCACTTCCCCTTCCACCAGCAGGGAGGGGGGAGGACGATGGCGAAAGAGGCCGTGGCGTGCGAGCCGCGGCGACCGCCCGTGGGCTCCGGTGAGGGCTGCTGCGGCAACTCGTGGGGGCGAGGCTGGGCCCCGCGGCCCCCGCCC
>VZZY01012994.1:0-21166 GCA_013400335.1 Eurystomus gularis | reverse complement strand
TGGGTCTAGGCGAGCCCCGTCCCCCTCTCGGCTCTGGCAGGGTGCCTGCGGGGCAGAGCCGCTCGGCTGCGGAAGCCTGAGGAGGTGCTGGGCGGCCTCCCGGTGCCAGGCCGGGTCCTCTCCAGCGCCTCCTGGCCTTGGCCTCAGCGGCCCGCGGCTGCCTGTGGGCTGCCGGAGGTGTGCGGGCCCTCGGTTCCTCACCGTCCTGCTGTGGGCCAGGCTGAGCTGATGCTCTGCACTGTGTCTCAGTTGCATGGAGTGCTGGGCTGGATGGCAGGACTAGCACCCTTGCTGCAAGTGGTTTCCAGTACCTGTGGCACATAATGTATTTGCCTGACATTCCTTGCCGCAGGTCGGACTGAGAGCTTGGAAGTAGGGTCTGAACATAGTCTGGTGAGGTGGAGTGGGACCAAGGGTAGTGCAGTGTAATGTGGTGAGCTCCGGCTGGTGTTAGCCAGGTTGCATGGTTGGGCATCGAGGTAGGTTTCTCCCACCCTTCACAGGGCCTTGCACATGGCTGTAAACTTCAGCTCTCTTAGAAAGTCTACTAAAAACAAAGTAGCAATAAACCAACTTGTAGCTTGACAGCCTTGTTCCAGCCTGACACAACTTTTTACTGTGGTATACCTTGAAGTTTAAAATACTAGATTTAGGGTGGGCTAGTGCAGCTCATTGAGGGCCCCGTCATAAAGTGCAAATGTGCACAGCAGCAACTGGGCACCTCTGGGTTAGTTGTGACTGCAGTTTATCATTGGTCCTCATATTGAGTTTTTGTGTCCAGTCCACTTCCTAACTAGGATGCTGCTCAAACCATGATTAGTGTCCAGAAATGGTCTTACAGATACTCTGATACAACTGAAACATGGAATGGATGGGAACAATGAGCTATCATAGAAGCCTTCCTGGCAGTTAGGAAGGCACTGTGATATGAAATCAGTACTGTCTGTCTTTTACCAGCTCAGTGTTTTCAGAGCAGCCCATCTGGGATTTTTCCTCAAGTGTTGAAGTTCATTTTTTCTGGTATAAAAGTTTGGTTTTAGCAATACAGGTTTTTGAGTACTTCAGTCAAATTTTTAATGCAAAATATTTCTGGGATTATGTTGTTTTGTGTGTCTAGATATGTATGACTCAGTTTCAAAGAGCAATATATTATTGTAGGATCATGTCTTGGTAATAGCATGTGGCACTACATGATTTAGAAGATTTAACTGGTGGATTTTGAAAAAGACTAGTTTTTGCTTTACTCTCCAGTTCAAAACAGAAACTTTGGTCAGTATCTTCCTGTGTTTTTGTTTGCAGCACTCATTTAAATTAGCAAGGAAATCAGGGCAGTCTACTTCTAAACAAATGTATTGTCCTTTCCCCATCTGTTTGAATAAATTTAGTCACTGTATGATTTCTCTCCCAGATGAATATATTTATAATTACTGATAGTCTAATTGTAGCTCTTTTTTTTTTTCTCCCTGCATGGGACTTTTTTTTTCTTTTTTTTTTTTCTTGAGAACAAAAAAAGTAGTGTATTTTCAATAAAAACTTGTTTTATCTTTTACTTTGAACTGAGGCAAGTGCATGTTACCTAAGCCTATATGAGTGTAGATAAATATTCTCAGAAATTTGGTTGTTGGGTGGAGCAGTCTTTTCAACATGAACACTGGTAGCACAACTTGAATGTTTTGGTCACTTTCTTGGCTACAGTATATAGGCTGAATAAATGATTTAATGAAACATCNGCATCTTGCTGAGCTCTCTCAGTGGTGCCCTTCCGTGTGAAGGGTCACTGAGGGAGCCATCTCTGTCTGTTGTGTCCAGCAGGTGATGCTGGCACCACAGTGGGCAGTGGATGTGCTGGGCCCACAGGAATTTATGGCAGGACTGTCTGAAAGAAGACTTGTGAGGGGATGTTGCTGAGTTCAGCGTTGGCCTGTGTGATCAGGCAACTGATGGCAGCATCAAATGATGATGGCTGAACCAACGCAACACTCAATGGTTAGCATCTCAAACATAGTTCATTTGATTAAAATACTAGATATGACTTTTGGAGTCTTGGTACTACTTTATCACCTGTTTAGATAGTTAAGGCTGGATAAAAAGGCTGATTGGTTAAAGAGGAGTGAAAGTCTGTGCTAGAAGTAGCTGAAATCACAGCCAATTCTCCAAATTACTTAAAAAAAGAAAAATTCCATGAATCATGGAATGTTAGGGGTTGGAAGGGACCTCTGGAGAGTCCAACTCCCCTGCCAGAGCAGGACCAAGAATCTAGGGCAGGTTACACAGGAACACATCCAGATGGGTCTTGAAAGTCTGCAGAGAAGGAGACTCCACAACCTCTCTGGGCAGCCTGTTCCAGTGCTCTGGAACCCTCGCAGGAAAGAAGTTCCTCCTCATGTTGAGGTGGAACTTCCTGTGCTCTAGCTTGCATCCATTGCCCCTTGTCCTATCGCAGGGCACAAGTGAAAAGAGGTTGCCATTTTCTGAAGCTGTCCCTGAGGAATCTTGTCCTCTTGGTTGGCTTAGCCAGCAGCTTCAGCTAGTTAGCAAATCTTTTGGCCTAACTAAAGAAGAGAAAGAAATTACTTAGATAATCTTGTTCTAAAAGTCTGCTTTCCAAATAGTGAAAGACTAGGAGGGTTGTGGTTAAAATATAGGGTATTCTTCAAAAAACATTAGTGTTAATAAACCTCCACAAAACAAAACCCCCAACTCCAACAAATCCCTCCCTCCCCCCACACCAAACAAAAAACCCCCTCCAAACTACTGCTAACCCCACAAAACCCAAACACTGCCTTTTTTTTCCAGTCTGGTCAACCCAATCAAACTGTGCTGTGAATATTCCTTCAGTGAAGAAAATGTAAGCACAAGTAAAGAAAGCCCATTTCAAAATAGCTATGGGTGAAAGAAACCTTGGATGTATGGTGCAAGGACTTCTCTTGGCTTTTTATTTATTGTATCTCTAGATACAATAGAAAATTTTGAAATCTATGGCATGAGGACAACATTCCCTTTTTACTTGTAATGTGGAACTGTCTTAACCTACCTTCAAACTCCAGATAGTGTTTACAGGCTTTTTACATACCTTTTTCAATGATACTTTGGGGCAGAAAGTCTTCCTTTTTTTTTTTTCCTTTCATTTTAGCTGATTCCTTATTATCATTGTGTGTAAACCATGCATAATTATATCTATTGGAAACTTCAGGGTTCTTTAAAGAATTAAAGTTGCTAGATGAAGTACTCAAAGTAATGAATGGCAAAACTGTGAAGTGCTGAGTAGACAACTTAGTTTCTGAAGTTCATGCAGTATGACACAACCTTGGTTGACGTGATTTAATATTGCTGTTTTCCTGACTGCATGCCAGTCTTTCTCTGCAGTCTCTCTAGTCATCTCAGTCGGTGATGCTTGGCTGATGGATACTTTCTAGCTCTTTGCCATCCAGTCTACAGCTGGTGACAGCAGGTCTCCCAGCCTTCCTTGGTAAGGGCTGCTTAGCAGAGCAGAGGTGCTTTGCCACAAACCTGAAACATTGACAGTACATTAGCACTCACCTCCCCAGCATAGCTTAGTATGAAACAACATTATCCTTCTTAAGTAGGTAGAGAGTATGTTGGCATTTCACAGATTGAAAAGATCTAACCTTCCTTCCAAATCATCTACTGCAGATGTTTAAAAGGGAGTTGGTTGTTGAAGAATGGATAATTCCTCGCTGAGCCAACAGCTGGATACCTGACATGCTGTCATGGCTGTTTTCACTGATGCCTGACTTGTGAGAATAAAAGGAAGGTGTGAAGGGCCAAAGCCTTGTTCTGAAATAGCAATTTGGGAATTGTCTGAGAATTACCAGGATAAATTTGTGGTGTTATCACGTATAATATAATAAACATCGCCACTGTAACTGTGTCAATCTTTCTTTTAATTTAGCTTTGGAAAGTATAGATAACTCTTAAATCGCACACTTTTGTTTGAAAAGTTACTGTAAAATTCATATAATCATTTATGTTGGAAAAGACCTCTAGGATCATTAAGTCCAACCTTCATCCCAACATCTCCCTGACCCCTAGACCATGTCCCGAAGTGCCGCGTCTACTTATTTTTTTCAACACCTCCAGTGATGATGACTCCACCACTTCCTTGGGCAGCCTGTTCCAATGTCCAACCACTCTTTCAGTAAAGAATTTCATCCCAATACCCAGTCTGAATCTCCCCTGGTGCAACTTGAGGCCATTACCTCTTGTCCTCATCCACCTAGCTTTATTTGGTGTTACTTTAGAAAGCTGATGTTTGCTGTGCTTCTTGTGCACTTTACTCTTATTTCTGTGGTGGTGTAATCCATAGGTATAAATAAATTGCTGTTGCATATTGTGGATAAAAGCTTTGCAAATTACATTACCTTCAGGGTGAAAAGGAGTGTTTCTTCTAATTAACGTGTATAAATATATGAGAGCTGGGTGTCAAGAAGAAAGGGGCAACCTCTTTTCACTTGTGCCCTGCAATAGGACAAGGGGCAATGGATGCAAGCTAGAGCACAGGAAGTTCCATCTCACCATGAGGAGGAACTTCTTTCCTGCGAGGGTTCCAGAGCACTGGAACAGGCTCCCCAGAGAGGTTGTAGAGTCTCCTTCTCTGCAGACTTTCAAGATCCATCTGGATGTGTTCCTGTGTAACCTGCCCTCGATTCTTGGTTCTGCTCTGGCGGGGGGGTTGGACTTGATGATCTCCAGAGGTCCCTTCCAACCCCTAACATTCTATGATTCTTAAGGGCCAGACTGTGCCCATTGGATGCTGACTTTAGTGAGGACACAGGAGGCTCCAGGAGTTCCTTTGCCTATAGCAGGCATGTGCATGTTGATTTTGATTTTATTCAGCAACAAGACATACACTGTTCTCTGAAGGCTGCTAATGAAGGTGGAATGAGGCTATAGCCTGTTTGAGCAGCTTGCTAAGGGCACACCTGAACTTGAGGGTTCTTGTGCCATGCTTCCTGCTGCATCTAAGAGCCACCTGGGAAGTGCCCCTAAGCTTCAAGGAAGCTTTATTGTGCAAGCTGCAGCTTCCATACTGCTTGAAGTAGCAGGTTTGATAGCAATGATGGTTCTTTTTTCCCTGGAATCTATACTTAGAGGGTGCTACAAAGCATGGGCTATGCCAGCAAGGTAAGCAAGTTTTGCTTGTCAGGTTTATTCTTCTCCCAGTACAAATGGACTAGAACAGTCAAAGACTGCAGGTAGCAAAGTCAGTGCCTTGAAGGTACATCTGAGAGCTAAGCTCGGTGTTCTCCAAAGGAGGAAGCAGGACAAGGGTGGAAAAATAAAGAATACTGTAAAAACCACAGGAAACCTCCAGCAAGATAGCAGGGAATCCTGCTAGTCAGCATGGCTCACAAAACTGTCAAGCAAAGGTTATGTGAATAAATAGCTGAAGCTAGCTTTCTTTGATCTAGGCTAAACTTTTATTTTAAAAAGCCCCAATTATTACAATGTCTCTCTCTGTTGCAGATACCTGCTAGTTGTTTGAAGTTCCATAATGAAGCTTTAATATGTAGAAATTTTTTAAGTTTTTGCTTTATAGCTTGCCATGGTCATCAGATGGCTGTTCCTGTCTTCCTAGGGTATTTGATGAGGAATCAGTGAGGAAACAAAACTTCATGTTTAGCTGTTTTTGTTTAATGAATTTCTCATGCTTTTGCATTGTTTTAGTGGTTTAATTGTAGTAAGTTCTTAGCTGAGCAGAACAGCAATTATAGCATGATTACTAAGACCTTGTGGAAGACTTTAGACCACGATTAACACGACTGTCTTGGAGATTTGAACAATTTGATTTCCTCATCAGGTTAAAACATGGTCTGGCAAGTAGGAAGGAAAGTCTACTGTACGAAACGTTTTAACTTCTCATGTTGCATATGCAAATCCTGTTGATACTCAAAGAGTTGTGTGGTCCTGCTGCCACTGCTGATAGTCTGCTAAATTGTAGCACCGAAATTCAGTCAAATCCTCCGAAGTAATTATATTGGGGGAAAAAACACAAACATCTTGTGCTTTTCATTTTCTGTCAACCTTTCAGTTTTAATGTTACTCATTAATTCAACTTCCAATTTTTTTCAACATGTTAAAAAGTATTCTTTTTTTGTAAGAATGCTACCCTTTCCCCTTCTCATGCCTGGGACTTATGGGTTGTTACTGCAGTTAACAACTCTGAAAACAAGAAGGAACTGAAATTCATTTTCCTTCTTGTTATGTAGATGGATTTTTTTTTTTTCTTTAATGTTGTCGACTGGACTTGAATTTTATTCTTTCCTCTACTTAGTGTTACATCTTTTAAGGAAGTCAACCTACACGTTGATACATGAAGCTGAGATCTGTAAGGCAGGATTTGGCCCATCAGATGTGAGAAGAGTGCAGTGGTGCAGGGCAGTCTCCTGAGATGCATTTAAAGGGGTGTGGCTTTACCAGCAGGGCAGAACTTGCACAGTTTTGAGTGCTGCTGAGAGAGATGTGGCCGTACCTGATGGACTGGGATTTGCTTGAACTCAAAGCTGCACACCAATTTCTGTCCTTCAAGCCAGTCTACATGCATGGTGCAGTTTGTGCTACCCAAAGGCATATTCTTTTGCTTTTCAAATGGACACTTTAAAAAAATCTGCTGTACCATTCTATCCTATGCCATTGCGCCAGTGTCAGTAAAATGACCCAGAACACTGAGATGGGAGCACATTTGTACTTAAAATGTTGAGAAAAGCTGAAATTCCTGATGGCTGCAGAAGAGCTGGGTTTAATGTGTCCTGTTTGTTCTGGCTACGCTAACCCTTTGACAGCACAGAGTTCAAATCAAAAACTGCTTTCTCTCCCTCCCTGGTTGCCTGGCAACCTCCCTCCTCTTATTAGCATATGATTTCTATTCCTTTTTTTATTTCATCAGTACAGTGTTACACACTCTGCACCCTGCCCTGTGCCATCGCCTTTGAGAAGAGCAGGATTTGTGCCTTTATACAAGACTTCGTCAAGTATGTGATTTGGCAAAGAAATCAAACATTTGGGATTAGGAAACCTTTGGCCATAAATGTCTTATCAGAAGCTCAGAGGGTGGCGTTTGTGTGGGCATGTTATTCAAAGTCTTTTCATTTTCATTTGCTGTCGTTTGTATACTGTCAAATAAGGGCACTATCTGCATAAGGGCAGATTTCTACTTGCAGATCAGCACAGCATAAATCTCTGGTGTCTTTGCATGTGAAGAGTATTGGTTTGTGAAATGTGCCAACAGAGATCGACTATGCAGATCTTGGTGGGCATTTTGTCATCTGGTCTGCATGCGGTTCAAACGCAGTGCCATAATTCAAAATGTAAGTATAAAATAAAACCAGATATATCCAGGTCAATTTGGGACTGGGGAAAAAAGCAGGTGAAGGAGTAAGTGGAGGAAATGAACTAAATTCTCTGATTTTCTTCTTATAATAATATAAAATTGACCAGGTGTATTCTCTTATGAAATAACAGGTGATTCAGATGGCGTCTCAAGTTTAACCTTAAATTCCTTTTTTCTGCTGATAGACTCTTATGACTACAAGAAATATCCAAATATTTTTTGTATTGCAGATGGCAAAGAATATAGGTTTTAAGTGGGCAAGCTTCTTTAAGTATTGTTAGAAAAAAACCAACAACAGCAACAAAAATTAGATGAAACAGGATAAAATGCCAAAACAAATACATTTGGGGACTGTTTAGATCAAGATATGTATAGGAGTTTTTTTCTTAATATTACCCAAATATTAAGATAATAATATTAGCTATTTAAGGTATTACCCAGTTAAGCTGTAGTAGAATTGCTATTCTCAGCCCAGATGGACACCAAAGGGATCCAGTTTTCCTTGCAAGCAGGAAGAGTGCAAGAACCTCTTTGTGAAGCAATTCTGATATGTACTCTATCCGAGACAGCTCAAAAATCACTGCATAACCTTCCCTAACTGTCTTACAACAGAGGAGAGGTTTATTCCCCTTGGAAATGCATAGTCTGGGTAATTAGCAAGTCCATATCAAACCCGCTAGTGTATTTGTGAAGGGCTTAGGATAAATGGAGGTTCCACATTAAACAGTGGTAGTCCTTAGTCAAAGCCATGAGATGTTTTCATTCCCTGAGATGTCAGTGTATTAGCATGCATTGTGAGTGGTGGGAGGTGACTTCATCTGGTAGCCGTAGAATGTCAACCTTAGGTGGACGCGCTCTGGGGATGGGGAGAAATACACCCATACCTTTGATGTAGTAACATCCTTGTTTTCTTATACCGTGGACTGAGTTGGACAATTTTACTTCTGCCCTCTGTTAAAATACATAGACATTCTAAGGAAACATCTGATCTCTTACCATGGCCAGAGATGCCTCACTAAGCCAATGTGGAATTCTGAGCATTTTTAGGTCCTGCAGAGACACACTATTTGAAATTAGGGCGAGCTTACCTATAAAAGTATTTTGTTTTTTATAATGCTTCCAATATTTATACGTATCATTTCAGAAAGTTTTATTAGTATGATAAATATTCATATATGTGATGTCAGTACTTTATTTGTAAATTTGAAGTGATAAACACAATGAAGTCCTTGAAATGCCAAACCTTTCATCTCCGCTCAAGCCAAGGTTCAATTTTATTTTCAGTATGACATTTGCTGCCTGAAGTGTTACAAGTGACTTGACCTTAAAATTACGTTTATTTTAGTTCATTGAAATGGTTGGCCTTTCCAGTTCAACTTGACACCAGCAGTGCAGATGGGAGAAGGCAGACATGCTTGCCTGTGACTTCATTTGAAAGCTAATTAAAAAATATCTAGGTGATGAATCTAAATATTTCCATTTAGATGGGATGGTAGTCATCAGTTAAAGGCAATCATGGTGCATTCTGACATTTTAATTTCAGGTTCAAAACCAATTATATATATAATTAAAGAGAGAAGTGTCCAGGCAGCCAAACTGTCTGATTTACATGTCTTGCTGGTGTATGCAGTTTTTTAATAGATATACCTGTGCGCACCACTTTGAGAATGTAGAAATGAGGTGGGAAAATTGAAAACTGTTTTGAAAGTTTGATGTTAGTTAGTATCTTCTTTCTAATGATGCCCTTCTTTCAAGTATTAGTCATATGCACAATGTCATTAGGTTTATATTTCTTATGAAGATTGGACTCTGTACCATTTTCAGATAGGTTGTTGTGGTACTTAGTTTAGCTGTTAATATGTTGCTGCATGCTTTCCTTGGTTCTTTGCTGTGATTTTGTTAGCTGTGCTCTGAGAAAGTTTTAAGTTCAATTGAAGCTTCCTTTTTTGGAATGAAACGTCCTGGCCAGGGTTTTCTTGGTCAACAAAATGTTTGACCAGCTTGGAGACAGGCTGCTGCATAGGAGATGCATCACTGAAATTTGGGCTACTGTTTCCTAAGATGGGGGTGTTCGGTTTTGCTGTGCGGTCTGCGCAGGGCTGACTACCCAGCCTTGGAGAGGTCTTCGTACTGCCCAATCACATCTCTGTTAGTTAAGGAATGGCAGTATTTTGCTCTGAAGGGAGCCCTTTGCAGTCTTGAGATGAAAGGACAGAGGGCAAGACATGTCCTTCTCGGTGGGATAAAATGAGCTGATACATATGTGGAGGGATCTGTAGAGAAGGAGAAATGAAATAGGCACTGCAAGCAAGCTATTGCCACATTTAACAATCACAGCATTTTCCTTTAGAGCCATTGCACTGTTAGCATCTATAGTAGCATCTTAGCTCATCATGAAGTGCTTGTTTTTGCCTTGGTTGTGAAGGGCGTTCTATGAAACACAATTCCATTCTGCTCTTAACAATAAGCTGGCTACCGTCTTGTCCAGGCACGTCTAGCATCCATGTAAAACTCCAGAATGCATGTGTGAAAGTAGGTGGAAGTGTTAGAATAGGTTATAAAAAATGCAGACCCATAATGTGAGTAAAGAAGATTGGAAGTATAAAAAAAGGTTTTACACCTGGAAGTTATTATAGTTATTTAGATTGAGCGAGAATAATAACCAATTGTTTTCTAAGATGTATGACACATTTATGAAAAACCTTGAAGGATAAATGGATCTTTTTAGTATGCTACTTCCACAAAGGACTCTATGAATAAAATAATAGTGAGAGAAATCTCAGTGGATGCTGAATACTGCTAATTGATGAAATTATTACTTATTACACTGCAACTGAACTCTGCTTAGAAACACTATTTTCAGTATGATTTTTTGAAAATGACAGCTGAAATGTAAGAGGCTTTGTATTGAAAGTGAATAGTGATAATTTCTTGATATCTTTGAAATGAAGGATATTTCAATGATGGTTAAAACTGAGGAAAGTGGTTTGGTGTTTTTTAAGTGCTCAGATCATGGAATATTGCTATGGAAAAAATGAACTTTTCTGAAATCAATAAAGTAGGCTTAATGTGGATTTATGAGGCATTTAAAAATAATTTAAAGTATTCTTATTTATAATAAAGCAATCAATTATTTGTGTCAGCAATTTTTATATTATGTCACATGTTAAGGTTAAAAATGATATTTGTGAGATAGGGCGTAGCCATTGCATTGGGAAAACTCTAATTATAAATTAAATCAGTATTGAAGAAGTACTCCATGACTTACTGCTCAGGGTAAAAATGGGAATGAGTGCCAGATTTGGATTTGATTTAGTACTGATGAAATTAAAGCCCACTGTCCTTCTTGGTGTGTCATTTTAGGTTTATGTACTAGCTCTTAAGGAGTGTTACCAGTAATTCGTGTGAGGATCTTTGTGCGCAGTATCATATGTAGTGTAATATTTCAGAATATAACTATAGGGGAATAGAAGATTGGATTTCAGCCTTAACAGGTTTGTTGATCAGTGTTAGAAGCATACCTCCCTCCCTGTTCATCTCCACAGTCTTCAGAATCTGAGGCACGAAGTAGGCTTGTGCAAATTTACTCACACGGTTGTGTGTGGGTATGTGTTCATGCTAATGACAGGAACATGAGATGGGAGATTAGAGGTGCTTCTCAGACGTTCTGCTTCCATTTTAAAGTTGTGTTTGATATTACCCTTTTTTCAGTTCCGATTGAAAATGCAAAATTTTAAAGATTTTAGTAAGCTCATACATAGCTCTTCAAAACAGATGGAAGTGAGAGAGTGACAAAAGATTTGGGAGGAAAAGAAACCCCAAACGAGATAACCACAACAGAAGCTGTTCTAGAACACTGGTGATAAAATGCAGAAATGAAATGAATACAGAACAGAAAAAATGAAAATATTATCTCTTCTCAAAAAACCTAGTTTGGGTAAAATGTCTGCAGTTACCAATACTATTGACTGCTGAAGGACCAGTTCCTCCTTGTTAGGATATGATAAAAAATAGTTTTCAGAAGGCTGTAGAATATTTGTTCTTAAATAAAGCTTGCATACTGCTAAACCTTGGCACCAGCTGAGGAAATAAGATGAATTGATTTAGGAATCCTAAGAACCATTTAGCACAAAAGTGAAGCTCATTTTTAACTTCCAGCATAATGTTCTCTATGCACTTAATCAATGGTCCCTTGAAAAATATATAAGCAGTTTTGAGAGCTGGGTCAAAACTCTTTTAGTGCTGGAGCAATGTTCTTGTCATATTTGCTCTCTGATTTGCTTTTGTAATCTTAGCTGAACAGCTACTTGGCTTAACTTCATCCAAGTTTGCCTTCTGTCCTGGTCAGTGGAAGGCAAGAACACGGGAATGAAGGTCTTTTCTTTCCAGGGTGACTCCAGTAGCCATTAGCCTATTGTGCTAAAGTGGCTGCTCTTGTAGTTTCTTGTGACTCCTTCTCCTTTTCCTCCTTGTTTAAAATAGAAGCTAGGAAACTCATGCATTTGAGTAGAGGTAAGCGTTTAAACTCAGGGAGAGTTTCAGGCTGAGAACCATTATCCTAGAGGAATGCCTGTGCAGAGGCTGCCAGTTGGTGTAGAAGTCCAGGAGGGTGAGAGAGGACAACCATCATGGCTGTGCGGTTGTGTATAGCTTGTCTGTTTGGTGTTTTGTCACACCCAGCTGCGGTGTCCTGCTTGACATGCTGGTAGCTAGGAATCCCTTCCTCAGCTGCTGGAAGAGGAAACCGAGGCGTGCAGCTTCCACTTCTGCCTTACTGACAAAACCTACCTGTCTGTGAAAGTCGGCCTTTGCTTAGGAAAAGTGAGCCAACAATAGCTAAAACAAGAGCTGACCAAGGTCTTCAAGACAAGAGAATCAAGCTGAAAGAGGTAAAGATGAAATCCATGTTGACTTGTTGGCTCTTCTGTCATGTTTCTAAAGCTGTCAGGTGGAAAAGAGCAAGAAGATAGCTAAAGCCCTTATATAAAAGTTACTTGGGTACTTTTCCTTTGCATTGTTTCTAGTGTACTAAATGATACTTCTGTTACAGCTGTTCCTATTACTCTACAGTATTTGCACCTGCTTATACCAAACTACAAAGGGATCCTGATCTGAGACAAGTGTTTGTTAATATTTCTATCCTAAGTGAATGACAGGTTTGTGGTCTTCTATCTTGTAGTCTAGGAAAGAGAGTTTTGTCCTGTCAGTAAGATGGGAATTTTGTTTTTGCAGAAGTCTAGTACTTAAATTTTTCTGCAACTTGGAATCCAAAGCTTTAGAAACATTACAGTATGTTTGTAGGAGAACTACTTAACTATATTTTCAGAAAACCTTACAAGTTACAAAAGTAATAATTGTTCCCTGTTCAGCGGTCTTGTAGCAGGAATGCAATTTGGCTTAATAAGTAATAGAGTTGGAAAACAGTACTACTACATACAAGGCCCTTTATGAAGTATTTTAAAAATAAGTGTTCTGTGTAAGCATGAGGCAAAGTATGATAGATCACAATGCAAATGTTTGCTGGCATGTTTTTAGATTGGGCAGCCTAATCTGATTATCTTATTTTTTAAAGAGTGTCACTCCTGCTTCTGGTGCACATATTCAGCAGTATTTAATGTCACTAAGCTTTAAAAATAAAAATTGTTGAGTAAGAGTAAAGAATTCCAAGGAATTGCTTTGTATCCCCCATTATTGATATGTGTTCCGTTGTCATCTACAACACGTGATGCCCTATGTATTTATGGAATGTCACGTTTCTTTACTTGAAGGTGTCAACATAGGATCACTGTGTGCTTCTGCAACAGAAGACAATGACATGTTAAAAGGAAAAGGAAAAAATGGCAACAGTTTCCTCTTGCCTTACTTGCATGGGCTGTCAAATTTTATTGCTTGAGAATTGGGTTTGTTATTTTTTCAATTATCAGACATTTAATAATATATTAATATATGACTTCCCATATCAAACCCTTACTCTTTACAGTAGGTAATTAACAAGTCCTTTACATTTCTGCTTTCCTTGTGCATGCTGATTTTCTTTCCTTCTTGATTAGGATGATCTGATGTATACACAAAGGTACTAGAAATATCAGTAATTCCATTGTAAGTGTGGTATTTTACCATTGTATTAAATAATTACTACTGAAATTTTTGGAGAAGTTTGCATATTAGTTCCACATAGGTAAGACTTGTTGCTTCTTAATGAACTGCTTTAGAAAGTCAGTACTGATAGATAGCTGGCATGTTCTTGGAACTAATACAAAAGTTCACGTTTCAAGCACTGAATGTACTAGATCTTTTGGATGGGTATTGTCACTCTCATCCTTGCATTTCAGGTTCATTTATTGGACTTTGAAAAGCACCTTTTAACAAAGTTTTGAGAACATTGCTTTGCTCAGCTAAAATTAGTTCTGCTGATTTTGCCAATGATTAAACTTAAAGCAGTAGTAACTTCTAATGCTAATTTCTCTCCTATGATCAAAAGTCAGTAGAGCATTCACTTTTCACTGACTGACGTGTCTGTAATGTAAGTTTGGGTTTTGGTTGAGCAAACGCCTGCAACCGAGAGTTCAACTGAGAGCCTCATTTATGGGGACACAATGGCCCGGTTTTGGTTTTGGTACTAAGTTTATTTCCAAAGGCAACTGAGCTTGCTTTCTTTTTCAATCTGTTTGTCTTCTTGCAGAAAAGAAGTGAGATGTAAATGTATGTGTATGAAAATGATCCTTTTTGCTGTGAGATATTAATTAAATTACACTCCATATGAGTGAGCAGTTACAAGTGTTGTTTAGTGTTCTTCATGTAACATAGCAATTTGATGTGCAAGCAATTGAGGCATAGATAAATATTATAGTGAGGAACCCAAAAACTTCTGTTATACCTGTGATACAAACCTAAATATTTTCTGAAGCTTTAAGTTTGATTTGCAAAGAAGGAGTATATTTTTATTAGGAAGATGAAGAAAGATAACTTTGAGTGTAGTGGGTTTCACAGACTGTGGAGACCATTCATGTGCTTACTTTTAAATACCAGCAGCCATGAAGCTAAGAATAAAGGCTGGGACATGATGCTCTGGTTTTTTTTTTGCACTTAGCCAATTGATTGGATGGTTAAAGACTGTCCAGTTAGAGAGAAAATATATAAAAATTTAAAATTTAGTCATAGAAGGATAGCGGCACCAAATTCTAAACCCTTCTATTTTTAAAGCCTGTAAATTAAACATAATTTTGATCAACCAAATGAATACATAATAGCAAATTCAACTTTGAGTAAATCCAGGAGAGGTTTGCTCAGCTAATGCTTTCTCTGTATTTGCTATGTTAACTTTTTGATGTAGTGTATTGTTGGTAGTGTGAAAACGTGATCTTATCACAGAGTAGGGTGTTCCTGGAGAAGCCTCGGATCCGAGAACTTTATTTTATGGTATAGTGGAGTTTGAGCCTGCTTTAAGCTGTGTGGCTTTTAATCTATATGTGCTTGTGTGAAATATGTGAATAATACACTGAATGCTGGGATACTACTTGGATACTTAAGCATGGAGGGTGACTATTCACTTTAGTTTCCCCTGTGAGGGTCAAGGTGCTTCTGCAGAGATTAGTGTGTCAAGGAGGCAGCATGCAGGGTTTCCAGCAGAGTAATTTACCACCCAGAGCTCTTCCAATAGGGAAGAGTGTTTGGTAAGAAGCAAGTAACACTTTTTGTCTTCTATTTTAATAAACCTTTTAGAATTTACAGTAATACCTAGCATAAATGCATTGCCGAGGCAGAGAAATCAAGCTATTAATCTGAAAGTTAACGTGTAAACACAATTAGGTAAACTATGTTTAGGATTGTGTAATGTTGCTGCTTTGTTAATGTGTAATACATTAACTTTGCTTATAACAAAGTGCATGAGCTGTACCACACTTGGTAATATAGACATATTCATAACTAGGACTTTCCTCAATTTTGTGGGAGTGACTTAGAAAACTGCTCATGTGGTTAAGAGGCAGTATTTGCATACTGCAGGGAAGACTGAGGACCATGGAAATCTGTAGCGGTAAAACTGTTTTGGAAACCCCACTTTCTAAGTATCTAGTAACGGATCTAGGACTACATCTCTAGAATACGGGTGTGCTGTGGTATTATTACAGGATAAAGAATAGCCTTACCCTCACTAAATATTTAGAGGCTGTGTAAGGAGTGCAAGAAGCTGGAAAGGTGTTTGCTCTGATGTAGAAGCAGTCTGTCTTATGGGGAAATCTAAAGCTACATGGAAATGTAAAGGTGAAGATGTAGTACTGAAGTGCTACATCCATGCTGAAGGCATTGACCTGTCAGTGCAGTGCTAGAATGTGCTTACCACAAGATTATCCATTGGCCTAAGAGTTCTTGCTTGTTTTTGAGACTCTGGGCTTGTGTGGCTCAGAGAATAAATAAGTCTTGTGATTAGAAGTTGAGTCTTCTCCCAGGGGTGTTTGAGCTCTTGCCTGCCACCCATAAGCACACTAGGATTCAGGGTCAGGCCCCAGCCCCTTGAGCCTGTTGGCTTCTTGGCCACTGTCTCACAGGAGGCTGCAGTGCTGCTGCTCTTCTGACCTGTTTCCTAGTCACAGGCTGTCTGTCTCTCCACAGAAGTGGAGCCCCATCTTCAACTCTCTGGACCTTGAGGACTCTGGTTTGAAGATATCATAATAATGTAAATTTCTGGCTCTCGGGCATGCACACAGAGGGTCACCTGGAGAGCGCATCCTTGTTGAGCGAGATGAGAGGGTTGCAGCTTGCCACACTATGATATACTGTAACATAAATGGGTTTGCTGTCAGCTTGTGACTTTGCTCACATGTGAGGCCATTTGTCTTAGTAGCAGAAAACACATCTGGTAATATCCAAAAGTAATTCTTTGGGAGTGTCCCTTTCGATTCCCATGCTATCTGGGATCTGTTTTGGTTCTAGGCTGACCACACAATTCCCCTGACATATGTGGTCATTTCACTAAACTTTCTCTGGCCTTTGTCGCTTTACAACTAAATCAGACCTCAACTACTGTGAAAGCACAGTATTTTCTCCTTTTTGAAATTTTTAGATGGATTCCTAAGATGTATTATCAGCCAGGTTATATAAGCCATTTGTAAAAATTCTCATCGGTTCAGATCTTCCGTAAGGAAATACGTATTTGACACAAGTATCAGTTTATGAGATATTCTATCATAAATAAGCGTGAGGGAGATATTAACAACATTTTCCCATATTCTTTCAATAATGAAAAATAACAGAGCTAGTTTCTGGAAGACATGACACCATAAACACTGATTTTTTGAAATCTTGTTTGTCTTTTAGTGTTACAAACGGTCCTAGGACTAGAACTTGCTCTTGCTCATTTGGTAATGAAACTTCCACTCGTAATAGTTAGGGACTTTACGTGGTGTTTGAAGTGCTACATCTGTTAGTGCTTCATGCAACTTTCCAAAAGGCAGAAGAGATGTGAGAGGTGAAATGGGAGCTAGGCAATTCAAATAAGATACTAATAGAAAGAGTTCATCTCGTAGTCATCTGTTTCTTAACTGACATGATTTTTAAACAATACTCATTATTCTGGGTCGTCTAATCTCATGAAAACAAATACTTCTAGCTTGAGTTCTTTGGTCTTTGACTGACTAACAATAATAAAATCAGCTTCATGTTTACATATACTAGAAAATATCAGGGGTAAAACCTCCAGTTACTTGTTTCTGTCAGTGAATTAACACTTGCATAGCTTTGAAATGAATTGTTTAGTATGCTCATTAGTCTTAGAAAAAAATAAATACGTTCTCATTACGTTCACTTGGTGAACATATGTATCTTGCAATACATTTAATGTTACTTGCTGTGAGGGAGATTACAGCTCTTTTTAAGGAAATTGCGTAGATTAATGGAATGGGGTGGGTTAAATTGCTCTCCACATGCATTCCGTAGCATGCCTAGCCTACTCCTGAATTTTAATTGATATATATGAAAGCGTTTAGCTGAGGATGCTCGGTGAGGCAACTGGGTTAAAACAGGGTATAACCTGTGTATTGCAGGGGCTGGGCTAGGTAAATGTGCTGTACACTAAAACAAAGCAAATAACACATGGGACCACATCTAGTGCCCATAATCATAGTCTGCATGTGAACAGTTGCAATTTCAACTGCTTCATTGCAGCTGTGTGTTGATCTCTGGTGAACTTCAGCAGGTGTCGTGAGGCTGTTTGTAAGAAACTTTCCCAACAAGCTAGAGGAAGTGGACAGAATCCATGAAAAGAACAAATTATTACTCTGTCTTAGTAAGAAGCCTATACAGTTTTAATGCCACAATCTGTGACAGAGCCTGAAGAGGGTTTTTCTGGTCCTTATTTTGTCTTTGAATTACCACTAACAAAGATGAGGCTTACTAAGGACTTCATACTCCTGGTGCAACTCACTGGTTTCAGGAGGAGTTCTTCCAGAAGCAGAGTATTCTTAACTATTGAATTTTTACCAAATTTTCTGTTTCGAATGAGATAAGGTCCACATAATCAGGATACATTGCTAAGGTTGTTACTTTGGGGGGGGAAAAAAAAACAAGGAAAAAAAGCTTAGGACTTCAAACTTCATGCTTTAAAGAAAAACTTTCAAAATGTGGAGTAATGTCATATATTTTACAAAGACAGTGATAGACTAGCAGGAATTTTTGATGACTGCCTTGAAGTTACCTCAGCTACGAGGTAAATTGTACTGTTTTTCTTAACACCACCCCTTCTATGCTCATTCCACTACATGCCCTCCTCCCTGCCCCCTATGGAAGCGTAGTGCTTCCATACTTTTATATTTTATTTTGCTGACTATGCATTTAATTACAAATCAGATTTAATTGCAGTAGCTTCTCATGATTTCAGATAAAAGGGTGGCTTTATGAGATGGGAATAAAATGGATGCGGCACTTTAAATGAAATTAAAAATGAAATGAAATTTCAATAACAGAAATTTATGTTGTATCTCTGCAGAGCATGTGCTAAATCTGTCTTGATGTACCTGAAAATGCTGTATCAGAAACAGGACTCCAAACTGCAGAATGTGTCCTATCCCGAAGGACCACCTTGAAATCACTTATTTGGAGTAATATGAATTCAAATTCATGATAAATTACTCACTGTAATATAACATGCTGTTTTAAGACTTTTACAGCCCTTTCAGTAATAGATGATAGTAAAGATTAGAGCTAGTACTTTTGTGTAGACTTCTTAATCATAGCCTTTAAAATAAAAGCCGAGCAATAAACATCTAATGAATAGCTTATGGCAAGTTTATTCTCAGAAGCTATATTATTGTGTTGGCACAGATCAACATAACAATTTATCACTAAATTCTCAAAATTCAAAAACTGTAGCTATTACTTATATATGCTAGTCATTCTCAATGTACGTTACATATAAACAGGGCATTTTAGGATAGTTGCAACCTAAATTGATATATATTAGTCATAATGAATACATCTCCTTTTAGAAGAGGATGTATTAGGGAATTAAACCATTCTTTAATATTTTTTAGCTTATAATAATATTTGTCTTTTAAAAGACATAATTGTCACTGGTTATTATTAATGTAGTTCCTCAAGACTTGTATTTGAGGGAATCATCTGCAGAGTTGTGTTCTGTAGAGACAGACCACTTGGCTTTCTTCCCAAAGTGAAGTCTTCAATCAGTGTTGTGCAAAGCTGCAAGCTTAACTCTACTGTGCATGTTCAGCAGCTGTGCCACCAGCGTGTACTCAGCGCGAGCTGAATTTACTTCTTTGTACTTACTCATAGCCCTGTTTCTTTCTCCGTCAACATAGTACCTAAATAGATTTCTACAAAAGCACAGCAGTGTTATGTTCTGAGTTGCAGCCATTAATGATAATGTATTTATACCCACTTTATTTTTAAATAATGTGGCCATTTATGTAAAACACTAAATATATGATTCATAGATTTTCCATTACTATACAAGTAGCATCTTAATGTGAAATTCAAAGTTCATAGTAATCTGAAAAATGATGAATTTTATACCCACATCCTCCACTGGGGAACTTGAGTCTTGCCCTTTCAACATCTGGAGAAATCAAACAACAGTTCATCTGGCAAGAAGGAGAATTTATGCAGCAGAATAAGCATGAGATTGGGGGCATGCAAGATCACAGATGCCCAGATAATTCTCCTCACCAGTGAGCTCTTCCCTCTGGTAAGATGGCCAGTGTGTTTGAGAGACTGAGGGTCTTAAGATTTCTTTCTGGCATGTCCAAGGTGGTTTATTTTTGTTTAGCTGGGTGCATACATTAAGTGTTAGTTGCAACACTCCCTCCAGAACTTTCTTCTCACTAATTTTCCACTTACTGGCTGACCTACCTGAATTTATTTGTTAAATTTACTAAATGTCTGACTAGCCATAAGCTGCAGAAAACCAACCAGGGAACTGAAATGAACAGGAAGAAAACACTCTAACTAATTTTCCTTTCTGACAGTTTAACAGACCCCAAAGCATTTACATTACTTTCCCATTTAGGCAGTTAACTTCTGAGTGTTTTTTAAACACGAGGGACCTCTAGCTAGAACAGCCACCTTGGTCAGCAGTCCAAGATTTAGGCAGATAGTACGTTATTTAGGTAGTGGGAATACAAGCAATTTTTATATTGTATATTTGATTTCGTATGTTCTGTGCCAGTTTTATTTCAGATTTAATTCTGGGACATACTGCGCTATGTAGTCCTTTCAGACTTGTGCAACTGTTGCGCTTGGAGCCACGCTTCTGCTGCAGAATTCCAACAGGAGCAAACATATGGGGATTCTTCCGTCCTTGGCTTGCCCCACCATTTGTTCCACATTTTAAACCAACTGGTGCTGTACCCAGTGGAGTACATCTGTTACAGTTTATTACTAGAAATTTGCAATTCATTTCAGTTTGCTAAAATAATTATAATATTCATGGCCAAGAGTACTGCATTAAGCAATTACAAAAGAGAGTAGGCAAATTTTTGCTGAAACATATATGTGATTCAGGAGTTATTGCCCAGTTTAGGTGATTTGGGCGCTCAACAGCCTATCACTGATTCAGATGTGCTCTGACAGTTGAGTTTGATCATCCTGAGAAATTAAAGTAGCAACTGAGATGCTGCAAGTGGCATCCCTTATGTGAATGTCCCTGCTCTGTTTTAATTAAGAATGAAATAAATTAGCATAAACCACCACTGAATGCATTTGGTTACCACATCTTGCCTGAGGTCCTCAGCTGGGGAACACCCAGAAATGGAGCAGAGTCTTCACTGCTGAAATTGCAGAGGCACATCTGATAACACTCTCTAACTCTTCCTGAAAGCCACAACATGCAGGCTGCTAAGTTGTCTATAACTTTTTGAATGTTGTACACCACTTTTTTTGGCTCTTGGAGCTTCAGGAAAGCTGGGAGTTACTCTATTGGGCTGTGTTGTTATTTGCAGGTAGAATTTTCAAGCAGGTGAGATTTCTGTTTCGTGGGGAAAATGGATTACAGATTAGTCCACAGTAAGCATTCAATAGTTGATTAGAAAGTGATCCCCCCCCCTTTTTTTTTTTAAAGTCCCCATAAATATCAGCACAATAAAATCTTAATACAACATATTACTACTTCATCATTATCACCCACTCAAGCAGACTTTTAAAATGAGGAAGCATCCTGATATATTCATAACCCCGCCACACTCCTCATGCTCAGTCTCCATTTCTATAAGTCATTATCACACATCTTTGACATAGAGTAACGGAATAAGCACACCCTATTCACCACAGTGGGGAAGTATAGTGCTAAAGTCAAGGTTTTTTTGAAAG